>OU911045.1:17399074-18010913 GCA_918358695.1 Melinaea menophilus ssp. n. AW-2005 | reverse complement strand
AGAAAAGACTAGAAGCAGAATAAGTTACATTAAAAATAATTGTAGATGACATTCTAATCATTACTATTTGTATCACTATCATGAGACTTTAGTCACAAGCTGTTTTTTTTTGTATCTATAGATATTTTGCGTTCTTAAATATATAATTAATTACTTTGATATTATTACATTTCATTTCTCTGAGATTTAAATAATATTGCCTGTTAGAAAACATTATTCGATTATTTTAAAATAATAGGCAATATATTTTAACCTACTGGAAAATTCAGAGATCAGCGTAAAATAACTGTTATATCTTCGTTTTGTACGGGGATGAAAATGGTTTAAAGTCTTTTAGCTATTTACTATCTCTTATACTCTATATTCCCACCTTTAGCTTCTTTCCTGTTGATGAGATTGAGGTAAGAAAATCTTTATTATCTATAAGATCTAAGTCTTCTGGCTGCGATGGTATAGACCGTATAATGATAATATTTATCATAGATTTACTGCTTCTTTTATTCACACTTTTCGCTGTAGTTAGGCACTTTATCAAATTTTTGGAGATAGGATTTCCATTTTGATCATACTACTTTAACTTACTACACTATAAACATATATAATATATAGTGTAAACTATTTATTTATATCGATAAATGTAAGTATGAATTATGTTTAGATATAAATTGTATTAAACGTAAGTATTGTCGAAACAATAATAAAATACTAAAATTTAAAACAAGTCAACTAAAATGGAGATTGGACGAACACCAATATAAAGGACAATAATAATTTTAATCAAAAACAATGAGATTGCTCGCGACGTAAATTGGTCTTTTTTGCTATTAACATGATGATGAAGCGCTCTGACGTCTCTAACAAAATTGTTTTAGACACAATCTATACAGAGACTAGAGTAAATTGTCTTGTTCTAGAATTATACATGATTAAATTCCAAGCTTTATGCTAACTAACTGATGATGAATAAAAACTTACGCTAGTGCGTTTATATTTATATAATATTAAAATAAGCTAGCTAAGTTCACCCCCTCACTTTTATGACTAATTCTTAATATTTAAAATATGTATACATAAATTCTTCCCTAGCATAATTAGTGTCCACAGGATAAACTTTTTATGCTCTTTTGCGTCTTAAGCACACCCTGAGTAAAACCATAAAAAATATAATTTTAGAATAGATATAATCTAAAATTACCCATATTGTCATTAAATATTTTATTGTGTCTTTCTAAATCATTGTCCTTATCCTACGAGTATAATAGTGTATAATTGTTTTGAATTTATAAATTATAAGATTTGTTAAATTTAAAACTGAAAATATCACATTATTTTTTCCATAGCATTCACGTTCGTTAGTCCCACGAGTACCTATTAAAGTATTTTGTTAACAGTCAAACACGGGCGGTCAGCTTTTCCTTTTTATTTAATTTGTGCTTGCTCTGTATTTTTTAATAATTTATTTGACTAATAAATTTGATGTGCATTCTACCTCCAAATATATCCAACATACTAGATCACATTATAGAGGTGGGATTACATACATTCAACGTAGTTTGAAATCTACATTGATTTCGTGTTTTGCGTAAACATGACGTCACAGTTCAAGAAATAAGAGCAGAGTTTCGCGTACGCATACATTAAAAAATATGATAAATAATAAAGGTACTTAAGTCAGAGAATTAGGTTATTGAAAGCAACGGAGGGTCTAAGACTCTATATGCTGACAGGTTTCGGTCGTGTACAACACAAGAGGCGTCTTTCGAAGCTTCTCGCCTATCCCAAGGCAGCGGGTTATAACCGATAATCGAACAAAAACCATCAAGAATGACCTGTTTGTTCCACCAGAAGAAAGCTGTTGATCCACTTGCATAACGTCTCTTATAGCTCATAGGAAGGAAGTTTTGAAAGAGGCCTTTTGTGTGCCATACACGATTAAAGGTTTTTGCCATATTCACATCAACCACAGAACCTCTTGCTCAATGTTTATGATATGATATTTTGGGGAGAAGCGAGGTAATGACTTGGTAAATGTCTGTATTTAGCTTTGTACGAGGAATCATCTTTTTTAAATTATGCTTCAAACCAAGGCTACCACTAAGTGGCATCACAAAGCTTGATACCAATAGTTCGATACCTCGTAGTACCATATTAACGATTGCCGCTTTCACTTTGACCATTGGAGAGGAAACAACTACAAATACAACGGACGATTCCAACAAAAATCGAGAATTATTATATAATATTGAACGATTATTAAGTAAAAATAGAGTATTATATTTAAAAACTATAAATTTTTAACTATATTGTACCTTTATATATAGTTGTTGGGAATTGGGACATGAATTGGAGAAGTGTTACCCTTTGTAAATAAACCAATAAAATGTATGTGATTATAATATATCTAACATAGATAAATAAAACAAATACTATTTTATTTGTTCAACACAAATTATTATATTTATTCTTCTATAATTGAACCACTTACGCTCAGAAAAGCGTTAATCTAGATGTTATATAAAATAAAGTTTAATGTTTAATTTCTGTTACAGCCAATATCGTCCAAGTTTCACTTAACCCTACTTCAGCGATTTCGATACGAAATTACTTCCAACGCCTTTCGAATCTAAAAGGGTCAATAAGTTTCTTATAAAGCGTAAACGAAAAAAACTTGGCACGGACTGTGTCAGAATCCTTTTGTAAGTTTCTTTCGCTCTTGCACGTTTCAAACAAATTGAAATATTATAAAGGAAAAAAGGTTTATAAGTTTTGATATATTGATGATAAATAGTAACAGATCATTTATTTATTTATTTAAATCAGTTTAAAAGTTTAAATAATAATAAATATTTGAAAAACGATAATCCATCAAAATAATATTTAGTAGTCATTTTGTACATTTTAGTCTACATCTGTTAAATTTAGGAGATAAATATTCGAAAGGTGATTTATTTTATTAAACAGAATAAAAACAATATAACTTTAGTGATGACTGTCAACATCAGGTCGATGCAGAAATGATTTACATACCATAGGTTTATATTAATTTCTGCTGCTATGAATGACATTTCTCAATAAGAACGAAGCATTTTCATTCATACCGAACACACTCGTATCTTCCTAAATAAAAGCTTCAGTAATTCTAAATAAAAGATATTTGTTAAATAGTTACAAAAAATGCAAAACTAAGACCTTAGAGTTATTTATTCAATGCTATTTCAATAGATTAAAGAATTTCAAATATTCGAATGTAACAGTTTTTCGCTTTTTCCATTAACATTCCAAGTGTAACGGTCCATTCAGTTTGTTCGTTTGTGCGTTATTGTTTTGTTATTTGTACCCCCATTTTACTATTTGCGAAGGATTCAATTTAAATTTTTGTCAGTATAAACAGCTCCTTCTATAAGCCATTAAATTAATTGATACTTTACCGTGCAAAAGTAGAGATTTGTTTTATGTTGAGAGAAGTAGACCATCATAATTGTGTGCAGTGCGTATGAACTCTTATAATTTAGGGGGAAGTTGCATATAAACAATATTTGCTGTACATAATACCAAAAAATATTATTTGGCTTAATGCAAGAAAATGTTTGAATTTAACAGCATATTTAAGAACGAAAAAAAGAATTTAAGTTCGTAAGTATCTTCGTTATTATTTCAATATAACCATAACATTAATAAGAAATGTTGGCTTGTCCATTTTGTCGCGTTTTATTTAAGTTGAATATTTATTAAAATTCTACGCGAATAGAAATTATAGACTTACGGAATATGTACTAAAGAGATAAATTTATCAAATTTCATTTGAAACGATTTTCTGTAATTTTTATAACCTGTCCTAATGCAATTTCTTTATTTTTGTATAGTATCGGTGCTGTCGTATTTTATTAAACAGTTTAAAGATCATCTCTTTTTAAATTTAATTGAACCCAGACAAAAGCTGTGATGCTTCGACACTTGAAATACTGACCGGATTTTGTTATGTATTATTTTTTAACAAAAGCCTAAATTAGGAAAAAGCAGTAAAACTTGCGTGAGCTTTCATATGTTAATTTATGCCCTGTTTAAGATTTTGTAATAAGGATAATTTACTCACCATGTTATACCTATTTATTCTAAAATCGTGTCGCAGAAATGCGCTTGCACTTACTACTAACAATTTTATATCCCATAATATGATAAAAGTTATACAGGATACAAAGGCTTCAACATCTTTATGTTGAAGGAAAATGTATGTATGTTTTAGTTCACTTGTTTGTTTTTAATGCAAGTAGTTAATATTATTAGTTATAATATGACTAAAACTGTTTTTATTAAGAATGTATTAAGAACTAAATAAATAAGCAAACAGGTACCTTGTTAACTCTTTAATTATTCTTCTTCTAATATTATATTTCGTTTTAGTAATTTACATTTATCAATTGTTATAAATATCTTTTTTGTGTCTTTGTAACTAATTTAACATAAATTAATATTTTAAAGTAACATTAGGTCTATGATACAACATCACGAATATTAAATAAGTGATAATTGTAAGAAACAAAACAGCTAGAAATGTATTAAGCTTAATCTGTTTCTTTTAAGGATTAATAAAAATTAGAGAATCCTACCGGAGTACGAAGTTTAAATGGGCCCTTAATGCGATTGGGTTTCGACAAGAATTCGCTAATGTTAAATGAAATCTGAACAATCTGATTGCTTCAATAAGTTTCGGGCAGTTTCCTTTCATGCTTTAATACTTTGAATTTTAAAGATCGACTTACAAAGTTTTCTAACTGATTACTTTTTACGAGTTTTTTAAAACTTCATTATGCAAGGTTAGTATATTTCTTATAAAAAATTGCGTTTAAATAAAACTACATCACATATTTTGCAGCACTTTATTATAAACCATAACCCTAATTTCCCTGAGGATTGCTGTTAATTCCATTTTTCAAAGGCGTGTAATAAATTTTATAGGCGTATATCAATTATACATTAAAAGTGCATACAATTTTAATTTTTACAGGCGTAAAAAATTAATAAATGTTTTTTTAAAGATTTTTCAAACGTTTACAACGATAAAAAATGACATTTTTAAAATTTAAGCCAGATTTATACAAAACAAGTTTTCATTGTCAAAACTACCAGCTCGTTAAGTTAATTGCTACTAACCTGAGAAATGCTAGCGACAGAAACTAAGCGGGCTTATCTTATTCCTTTTTTTTAAAAGTCATACTTGAGACCAAAATTACATTGATGATAAATCTTGAAGCAGCCTAGGAGCGAGCGCTTCATACCCAGGGCGCATTATATTCTAGATATTCGGAAACACTGCAGTATGCAAGCTTCTGTTTGTTTCTAGTATTTTATGGTGTACATCATCATAAAATTTTACTTATACTTATGAATACATTTAAGATTTTCAAAAACATAGTGACTAGCGACCGTGACTATATTGCATAGTTTGAACTTATCTGGTAAGGAATCTCTAGGGCCCAGATTGTAAATGTCATGGATAGGTCTTTTTTGTAAAACAAAAATAGTATTTATATCAGCAGCGTTACCCCAGAGTAGAACACCATCACCACTACATTATTTGTTATTTATTTATTTACCTTCACGCCATATCTCTTGCGGGGTAGCCAGAGACAACGGAGCGCCAAACGCTACGGTCCCTGCATACCTCTTAAGCCTCGACCACAGACATTAACTTCTTCATACATGCCCTCCGGCTTTTTACGTTACCTTCCTCCAGTATCATAGCTACTGTATTTTCGAAGGTTAATGAGGCCTCCCCCTGTCTCTCTTACCGCTCACTTTTCCTTTATAAATCTTTTTTACCATTCTTTCATCACTCATTCGTTCGACGTACCCAAACCACCTGAGCACGTTCTTCTTCATTCTCACTGCGACATTTTTGCTAGTACCTGCCATTCTGTGGATCTCTTTATTGCGGATTCGGTCAGCTAAACTGACTCCGCAAATTCGGCGAAGAGAGCGCATCTCCACAGCATTCATCTTTCTTACATTCTTTTTCTGCGTTACCCACGTTTGGCTGCCGTATAACAGCGTCGGTAGCAAAACTGCATTGTGTACAGCCAAACGTGCAGCTATGCTGACGTTTCGCCGTCTCAACAATGCAGCCAAAGCACCGTTAACTCTGTTACCGGCAGCAATACGTCTTTCCACATCGATTTCGTATCTTCCCTCTCTGCTAAACATACTTCCCAAATATACCACTTCATTCACTTGTTTTATTATCTTACCATTCACGTTGGTCTTACATTCTGTTCTTTCTTCATTTCTTTCAAATATCAGAACCTTCTTCTTATCTGCATTCAGGTTTAGACCATTATTTTCACACCCATCTTTCAGAGTGGTGACCAATGCCTGCAAATCGCATTCTGATGATGCAATGAGCACTGCATCATCTGCATATAGCAAGCAATTGACCTTAAGGTCACCTACTTTCACTCCCATGTCACTGTCTTTCACGCCTTGGAGACAACTATCCAAATACAAATTGAACAGCCAAGCTGATATAGCGCAACCTTGCTTAACACCCGATTGGATGTCAAACCAGGGCGACATGTCAGCTCCGCACACAGGGTGAGTGATCTCTGTAAAGAGATATTACAGCCTGTAGCAAGGGTCTGCCCACATTATATCGGGGCAGTATCTCCCATAATTTCTTTCACACAACCCTGTCAAACGCCTTTTCCAAATCCACAAAAGCACAGAAAACCTTTTGGTTTAGGGCCAAAAACTTTTCCGTGATCATGCGGAGGGAAAAGATCTGATCTATACACCCTCTTCCAGGTCTATAACCTCCTTGCACCTTCCACAACAGCCTTTCAGATCTCTCTTGCATTCTTCTCGCTAATATTTTAGCATAAACTTTACCGCCCAAGCTGATCAAACTGATAGCCCTATAGCTTGCACAGTCTCTCTGTGAACCTTCGCCTTTATACAAAGGTATGATGACGAAAAAGGCCAAAGATTGAACTTGAGGAACCGCCATATCAAATGGAGCCTAGAAATCTCTTTCCATTGACTTCAACCCTTTGAAATCTAATAAATAAGTAAGAAATTATAAGCTTGAGGTCATTGTGCTTATATTACAGAACACTCCAAAAGCATCCTGTGATTCATTCAAGGCCTCAAATATATGTCTTATAAGAAAGACACTGGTATCAGTAGTAGACCTTTTGTAAAATAAAAATATGTGTTAAGAAGTTATTTTTATTAAAATGATCTATTAATTGATTTTACATGTTTTATTTCAAATATTTAATTAAGGCCATGCTGACACTTGGCTGTAATTTAAACGATTTGAAGTTTCAGCAGATTTTAAATCACTTCTATGATTTGGTTTTCTATGCGAAAAGTTAAATTGGAGTTGCGAGTTTTGCTTTTACTAGATTCGTACTTCATGATATTGCAGATCATTTTAATTTTATTTAATGTATTGTTGATTAAATTTATGATGTGTTATGACTAGGTCTATAAACCTCTTTTATTATATCATTTTGAATAATTTCTAACATGTTGAGCAAATGAGTCCACTGCAATTGAATTCTCTCTCACTGTAGAGTTCATACAATTGCTGTCTACTCTGGAAAATTCCTGTGTCGCTCATTCATTAAATGATAAATAATTTCACAAAGTGCAAGTTTTGGAATAGAAAATAAACTACAATTCGGAATTTATTAACTTGAAAAATTTATCATATTGCTGTCAAGGATTCTTTTGACCTTTCAAATATGAGCATTTATTTTAAATATTATTTGTAATTTTTTCCGTTATAGAAACAATCAATTTTTTTAATTTGCAATGCTACTAATTAATTTATGATTAAACGATGCTAATTATCCTCACTGATCAGAATTTAACATAGCTTTTATTTTTTTTATATTTAGGTAAAATATTTGTAAGTATATAATCACTGCAGGTAGATGTAGACTTTAAAGTAGTAGAGGAATTATCTAAATTTTTCTTCTTTCTAATTGTCAAAGTTACCACATACAATAAAGTTTTTGTTAGATGCAGATAGTTTAAATAAAACATTCTCAAGGATAATATCAAAAGAATTAAACGATCTTCTTTACTTACTTTATTAATCAAATTATTGACTTAATATTTTGTCGTATTGAACTACCAGCAGCACTTGGAAATTATAAAAGCGATACATTCCTTTGAGAATATAAGGCTTTTATATATAGAGAAATTGCTTTTAAAACCTTTATGGGAAGGAAAGCCAATTATCCATAACGTATCTTGGCTGTGCTTCAGTATAGGGCACCTAACATGGAACTTAAATCTATCGCATTGTAACTTGATGTGTTATTTTATTAGGTATTCAAGAATATTTACCTCATTTGACCAAACCTAGCCTATATAGTCTTTTAAAATCCAAATTAAAACATTTGTAACATAATGTAAACTTCATTAAATGACTTTACATATTTAATGAACTGATTTTTTCTTTAAATTCAAAAAGCACAGCGTCATGAAGAGAAATAATTTATGGCTGCGACCGAATAGATGCTGGAGGGTATTTCAGAACAAATAGGCGGTCATATATTGCGGAGAACTCCCCGGAGACTTGTTCAGTTCAGTGGAGTTGTCTTTTACGTTGTCACCACGTAATAGATTGTGTAATTTTTAGTTTATTCGTTGTAATAACTATTTCAAAATATTGTATTATGTATCATTTATTTGTATACGTTCTAATGCTGGAAAGAATATCCAAACTTGTATGTTTTATATTTTATTTAAAAAATGAACAAGTATTTAATAAAAAAACGTTCACACAAGCAGAATTTAAGCCTGTAATATTTGGGATGCTGTCCCAAGAGTCTACAAATTATACTGTCATGCTGTCACCTTTTTTAAACTAACCCTTGAATATGATGCAATTTCAGATTATTTTTCTCAAATTTTTAGACTACTAGACCTAATTCTAATTCTTCTAACTTAAAAGATACTTTACTTACGTATACTTAAATTTTTGAAGATATTTGTATTTAATAACAATAAACTATAAATTTACTTAATTAAGCTAAATTCGGTTAAGCAAAAGTTACCAATGGAAGAGCTTTCTATTTAATAACTTGTTCCATTTCAACGTTATTTATACAAACTTCGTTAAATTTTGACGGGATGTTTTGGGCCTCTGATATTTACGTGTTGATTTTAGGGATTGTTTGTTCAAAATTTTAAATAGGTGTTATTTTAATCACTTTGTAGGGTATGTGGAAATATTTATATGTAATTTTTTAAAAGTTAAATTAATTTTTTAAAAGTTAAATTACTCAACGTATCAACCGAATAGGAGTAGTACCTCTGACCGGGTGCGAGTTTTTAATATATATATACATAGATTACTTATCAAACTTAAATAAGAATTAAAACTGGTTAATTTATGTGTTATGTTTCTATCCTGAATCCGAAGCAAAAGAAACATAAAACGAAGCAAGTACACGATAATGATATCGGTACAATTACTGCATAATAAATCCAAGTAGCATCTTACAAGCTTACACTAGACCAGTTTGAAATCAGCCCGCGTCCCACTAAACGCTTCGAGTAGTTTATTGGAAGACGTGACTTGAATCCTAGTTACGGAAAATTCTCATAGCAATTAACAGTGGTAGTGTAGTGAAATGGTAATGTAATTAGAATCGGATGCCGTAGATATTGCTGTTATCTTGAGTATTGATAATGTTTGTTCAGTATATTAAAAATGATATGTTATTTTTTTCGATTCTATATATATAAAAATCATTTATATGATATGTTTAATAAATAAATGTTAAAATAAAAAGAAAATAAGTTTTCTTAAATTTCCTTTGACAGTACCTTAACCATATTCTCAAGGGAATTTCTCTGTTTCAGAGCAGGGTCCGTAACATAATTACTGTGATGTAACCGCAGAGGGCCATAAACGTACACACAATTAACTTCACGTACTTAAGGCTAGACCTAAATGAAACGTGTGCTGTAATAAGTAGAAATTTAGCTAAGAATTTGTTGAAAAAAATATTTCTACCAAAACATATTTAGACTTATTTTATGTTATTATTACATAAACTTTATTTCTTTATACATATGTATTTATGAAACATTGGAATATGTCTAATTCACGTATATATATTATATTAAAATGTTTTCAAGCGCGAAATAAAATAATATCGAGGAAGGGTGTCCATCGCAATCTCGATCTGTTTTGGCGTCGGGTTTTTTTGCCCGTGGGAATAAATAAATACAAAATCTATTCTGTTACCCTAACCGCCCGCCCGCCCGAGTAAATAATATATACGACTCAATACAATAAGAAAATATTATTTTTATCCTTTATCCTAAACAAAATAAATTAATTTTGCTTACATAGGTCACTCCTGTTTGTTTTGAGGATCGTTAATCAGACTGTTTTGGAAATGTTAGTGTACGTGTTGTAGTTTTATATCCGACATTACGTAAATTACTAGCCTGTGACTAGAATTTGAAATATATTATTAGCTATCAATCGCTTAGGCTTTATATAAAAACAAAATGTCATATATGATTTTTTTAAATAATATTTTAAAAAATATAACACAAAATATCATATATCTTATATTTAGAAATATGCAAGGATATAATTAAATGACTTATAAATAAAAGTCATATACAAATATTATGAAACCTAGACATTATTAATATTTACAAAAAACGTAATGACTTCTACATTAAATGTTTAAATGATGGACCAGTGAATTCATTGTTCCTACAAAGTTCCTACAGGACCGTTTATCTAATTATGCAAAACAAGCGAGAGTTTGTCCGCAGTTTACAGTGTACCCGTGAAATAATACACTAAAATCCCTGAGTGAAAATTTTAAGATCACAATCAATGAATATTAATGCGTTTGAAATTTATTTAAAGCGCCCTCGAACAAAGTTAACATAAACGGTTAAGTGTTTCAGTGAATTTAAACTTCGCTGACCTTTATTTTTTATATATTTGAAATGTATATTTTTCAAACATTTTGTTTTTGTATAAAATCATCAAAATGAATAACCAAGAATTCAAATTCATTACATTAAGAGGAAAGTGTAAGACATTTTTTCTTCTTAAAAAAGTATTAAAAGTATTAACAGCGATCTCCAAATATAAGTGTTATAATTAAATCAAGTTAGATACTGATCATTCTTTTTAATTGAGTTTGGTTTCTGTTAGTCGAATCAGAATTCACAGTTTTAGATTTAAATAGTATAGTTGAGTCTTCTTCAGCACTTACCAAATAATATTTTATACCATTAAATTATTAAGAAGATAGAAAAGCAAACTTCTATATCATAAACGTAAAAAATTCAAGAACCAATAGTTTTTTATCGCAATAAAAATAAAATATCAAATATACAAGATAAAACTTAAAACTAAAATTTAATAACAGACACAATTGAACATGAAAACTTGAGCGAGCTGTAATTGGACAAATCCCTGGCTACTAACATATAAATTGTTTTACAATTGTCAACTGGGATATGGAGTCAATTTAAAATTGTACTCAAACGAAAACAGTCTCCATTACAAAGCACTAAGATAGAAATTGAATTGTTATCATATAGTTTTACAATTGGTACAAAATGTTAGATACTATTTTTATCATAAGACGCATTTAAGGAATATTGTTCGGTAGGTTTGTCTGAAATGGAGAAAATAAAGAAACAATTAAAAAGTCTATTGTCCTCCTTAAATTATATTAAAAACAGTTTATATTACAATTTGGAGATGTTTATTTATTTATTCCTTTGTGTATGATTTTCGGACACATTTTAATGTTTAAGAGATTCTAAATGTGCGTAATATTTAAGTTTCAAGTGCCCAGAAATATTCTCCATAAATCAGCTAACCAGACTCAATTATACTTAATTTCCATTTCTTCCAGCTTTAAAATCGTTAAAAATAAATCAACTTTACTGGAAATTGTATTTCAATTGTAAGATTTAAATCCATAAATTATTGAAATAAAGTTTCTCTTTTTTGACTAAGGAAAATGGGAAAGCTTTTTTGTAAGTCTAGTATTAACATCATTGGCTAGTTATTATCTTACAAACTACTCGCATTATTATTTATCTATGGTAACATCTGATTCATTCTTTCTTCATCATGGATAAGGAACTCATTCGATCTCGTGCTTACATAGTTGCTGATAATTAATAATTAATAAAAGCATTAGTGGAGTTCTCATCATTTATCACCCTCAAATTACAGTGTGTGGCCAAAGATAAACTGTAATGAGAATTATCAGTACTTACTTAATAAATAATGATCGATATATACTATTTCATTTAGGTTAAACTGAAGAGTAATATAAAAAATTACATTTTCTCATAATGTTATAGTATTCGTGTATTTGCATTTAGAACATTTCATTTATGTGGTAATGGGTACTTCTTAAAGTTTTTATAAATTTTCCAATTTAAGATAAGAACTTCGATAAATATAAAGGACGCTACGAGACGAGTAAGCTTATATTGATTTATGATATCAATCTATCATCACAACTCACTGACATCATATATACCGGCAAAAATCAGTCATGTACAGAATAAGTACAGTAACCTTGAATTTTCGGCGATATTCGTACATTGTATGAAACATTTCTTTTTATTTTTGTATTTCCAAACATAATAGTTACTATTTATAAGTAATAAAAAAAATAACAATTTGATAGACACAAAAGTAGTTTGTATCAGATGTCAATATTACATTTTATACAACAAAATATTTTTAATGCTTAATTTATATTGTATATTAATTTATTACGAGATAATTTAATCAAATCCAAAAAGGATGAAAAATATAGTTTTTAACCATATTATCAACAATATTGGTATAAATATATATATAGCTATTGTGAACGTTACAAAAAATATTTAACAAACCTACATATTTCTATTTACAAATATTCATTGAACCCTACAAACCCTTAAGTGTATCTTTATAACAAAATGATTGCATCTGATATCCACATCTATAAAAATTGACCCAACCCGTATTAAGCCCGATATACATCTATAACAAAACGATTTTACGACTCCAAAGCATGTACAGATACAATAAAGATAAGGACGCATGATTTTACTAAAATATGATAACGTTCGGTTTCATTCACATAAAAATAATCCATACTAATTTAACAGAATAGAATAAACAAAAATATACTAAAAAAGTTATATGTGTTTTATGTTATATTAATTTTACTTTCAAACAGTAACATTGATATTGGAAATACAGTCTGCGTTCTCGAAATTATAATGAAACCCTCTCGTTGAAAGCATTTCTAAGAAATAAATTATACCTCTTGAAAAAATAATTATTTTATTGGACTCTTAAGATTTCATTTTATTGGAAGACAATTTACGACAAAATTTGTTATAATTATATTAAGTTAATCCTTTCATCTTTTAATATAAAATTAAGATGATACAATTTAATCATTTTATTTATATTTTTACAAAATACGGAATCGATAATCACTCAATAAACCACAAAAAAGATTTTTCACATAAATGTAGATGAAAAAATATATTTTTTATATTATTTGTTTTCAAATTGATATAAAAATATCTGTAAATATTGTCATAGACGCTTTGGTTTTATACGCATTCATTTTAATTTTCCGTGACGCGTACACGATTTATATTGTCACGTCATCGCACACGAGAAAATTTACACGTTTGAACAATATTATATTTATTTAAATAACTCTGTCCGTTGTTTTACTAGTAGTATGTACTATTGCAAAAGATAATATTAAATCACTGTCAACTGTTTTAGGTACACACAAGTTTTAGAAGGCAATAGTGAAGCAAAACTTAAATTTATCTGATACCATCTGATGACGTCACTAATCCATTTACATTGAAATGAGAAACTAAACACATTAGTGAAATTACAAGTAATCCATTAAAACCTCATTTATCTATGCGATCGAGTCCCCGTCAAAAGTTATGTCTCTGAATTTAGTTCACAGGTAATGGAACAAATTATATATCACGTCGTGATTCAGTCAAGTCACGTAGATTTGCGTCTTATGGGTTTTTTATGAGTATTGTATGTCAATATCTTTTCCAGGTACGAGAGTTTATACAAATTATAATTATATATTTCTAATTTACACTAATAAAATCGTGTTTCCACATAAAAAAGCAAAGCACAGCCAAAACAACTGAATCTATAACGCTGAAATTTGCAAGATAGTTTTATTTTATATCGTAAGCTTCCGCTTGCAACATTGCAACATAGTCTATATGGAAAAACCGTATCTAAATGAAGTTTGTATTAAACTCCATATTTTTTCTAAATTATGTCCACTAAAGTGAGTATTTGAGTTTTCAGATGAAAAATAATATATATGTCTAAAAGAATAGTTATTATTTGAGGAAAGTTTAGAAGATTGAAAGTAACTTTCGATTATTGAATAGTTTGACATGATTTATGGTAGTAAATCAGTCATAGTAAGTCAGTCATATACGTGACTATGAAATTTATATCTGAACCATGTTTTTACAACAAGTTTGTATGAGTTTTAATGTGGTTAAACAAAAGAGAAAAATACCGAAAACAGTTTCAGAATTTCAGTCACTTTCAGAACTAAATTTTTTTTAGTTTCATACACATACAAATATTCTTATCTCAAACATGAGATCTTAAAGGCACATTTTGATATCATATTCCAGATGATATATCGAATATAATAAATACTCTTTAATATCAGTCTTTCAAAATGTTTTCGTAATAAGTTAAATTATTTTTTTTTAATTTTGACAATATTTGAGGAGTAAATGGTATTTAGGTAGAATAACTTATTATTTAGTTATAAATACTATTACTATTTTATACTCTAGTTTATTCATTACTAGTTAGTAGTCAGTTTAATATTATTTGTTAATTTTTAATACTGTTAAAACTTAATTTTATAATTATTTATTAAGAACTAACGGAATATGCGAGTAGGTATATATTCAACTATCCAATTATTTTTCTTCGTATATTTTATATTTTTTATCCACACTTCACCACGTATATTAATATATTACAATAAATTCCATAAATAAAAACTTGAAACTGACTAAATATTCCATACTAAACCAAATAGCAGAATTTGTTTATTGCAACAAAATTATGCGTAGTCAACAGTATGGTTTCACCAAGGGTATCAATAGCTGATACGGGTGCCACGCTTCTTAAACAAATTTATTAATAAGGTGTTAACTGTCCGGCTCTCCTCAGCAGAGCAGCATTCCGAGCCGGTAGTAGCTTATTCACGGACTAATTACACTAACCTTTTTTATTATAAAAAAAAATACGATTCTAAAGTGCGTGTAAATGTATAATTGAAATAAGATAGTTTGAATTTGAATACAAAATTGAAACTAAAGCCATATAAACGATATATATATATTAGTCTCCTAAATATATCTGTTATTAAATTTAGCTTTAATACATACACTTTATACTTTTAGCATACACGAAGTTTGTAAAGAAGACAAAAAATATGTATATTTTATTTAAACAAAAAAATATTATCCAATAATTTGTGTTCCAGTAATGATGTGATATCCTCGGTAAACAGGCTATTATTAAAACATCTTAATTACGCTTTTCGTATTCATAGATAGGTTTTATTTTTATAAACATGTTACACAAGCAATATTGAGAAGTCTTAAGTTTATACGAGTAATAATAATTGTTTGTATATAATTTCCAATATTATATAACTTTTTAAGTGACATTTCATATTCTACAAGATGGTATCTGAACAGACACTTTCTATAAACAATTATTATTATTTAAACTTTAAATAAATATTTAAGTATAATTTGCATCATGGACCTGCCTGCTGCAACCTGCGAGCTATGGGGGATAATAGACGTTGCTCTGCCTACTTGGTTACCGTGTCGTGATATATACTGCCTTAATTGAGACCGAGGCGACATCTTCAAAGTTGGTTAGGATTTTACAGTGTACTCATTTGGGAAATCCACGATATAAAAAAAAATGCATTTGACGGAATAAAACCATCCCAAGACAACGTTTCCAACTCTGTTTTTATAAAAGTAATCAAATACTTATTAGTTACAAAGACCTGTGACAATAAAAAGAATAATCCACTGGATCGCCAATCTGCCAACCTGGCGTTATCAACAATCAGCAACATACGTGTTTATTTTTTTTTATCTTTACACCTACAGACTTATAAGGTATGGGTATAGTTAAGAGAGAAAATATATTAAAGATACAAAGCTTCAGAGTACTACTTTAATCTATATATAATTAGAGCTTTTATCAGAAAAGCCTCTTGACGATTCTCAAGCCGATTTCTATCGCGGCAAATGTCGCATGCTCTACTTATCTGGACAGGACTTTATAGTTTTAAATTCAATTACTTATTCCTTCAATATAATATATTGAAAAAAATGTTTTATTTCTTTTTTAATTGACTTTTGTATGTCTTTTACACACACCATTTAACGAAAAACAAAGTATTAGGTTTTGATAGTTTTTCTATAAAATATCTGTAATTTCTATAGAATGTGTAAATTTAAATGAAGTAAATTTCCACAATGAACAAATATATTCAAAATACACGCGAACTTGCAAATTCAATTTGGTAATGGTTTAATGTTTTTGTGGAACTTTATTTTAACAATTGTAAACAGGATCGTATAAGCATATTATCTAATCAAACATTTTTAATTAAAATAATAAATATTTGTATTTTTATCCCTTGTATATACATAAGGAAATAAAAATGAACTTAACTCTGCCAAAAAATTGCTAAGTATTTAATGTACGATTCAGGTCTCATTAAAGAAGTTTTAAAATTTTATGTGTTGTTGTTTGTTTATAAATTTTAAATGTTTAATATGGCTAATGTATTTATCGTTCATTTCACTTTTTGATATATTATTGTAATAATAATAATAATAATAATTTATTTCACTTCAAAAAATCATAAATACACAAATAAAGTAGAATCTTCTTTTAAGGATATTTAATTTATCCCTGTGCCAGAAGACTCTGCTCTTCCATAACAACATAATTATAGCAAACTAAATTATTAATTAAATATTACAAAAAACAAAATTATTAATTAAACATTACAATAGTCTATAAGGTGCAATGTATGTGTGAGTGTGTGTTTGTGTTTTTGAATGTGAGTGTGTGTATGTGTATGTGTAAGTGTGTATGTACGTCTGTGCATATGTGTGTGTGGGTGTAAAAATCAACTCATAAAACGTAAAAGTAACTCCACTTCTTCATATTTTAAAGAAAGAAGCCATTCTGCTACTGTTTTTTTACAAAAGTATGTTGTCATTGGATAGATCTGCAACTTGCGATTAACAATATTGTAAAGATGGCTAGATAGCTTAATAAACTGATGACCGGCAAAAGATGTTCTAGTGATAATAGTAGGAGCAGCAAAATCTTTTCTTCGTTTCATAATTTGTTTATTAATATCATACGGAAGTGCTCGATGTTTCCTTAAAATAACATTAATAATATACAATTTTCTAACGGAAAGCACATTGCTCGTGATATATAGTTGATCGGTTGGAAATCTGTAGGGTTTAAAATATATAACCTTTAATATTGTCCGCTGAGCTCTTTCCAATTCAATAAATCTTGTCTTAGTGGCACCACCCCAGACTGATATACAATAAGTCAAGATTGATTGAATCAGAGCTAGGTAAATCGTTTTCAAAATAGTGTTAGAGGCTACGTGTCTTAAGATCTTAAAAATATAAACAAGCTTCCTTACTCTATTTGCGACCAATTCAATATGCGGATGCCAAGATAAACGTTGGTCCAAAATCACTCCAAGATATTTAATTGAAGCTACTTTAGTAAGTATAGGACAACAACAAATCCCTTGTATTTGGGAGCAATTATTATGCATTTTTAATACAAAATTATCTACTGGTTGTGATCGTTCAGACATAGTAAAACAAATATACTTTGTTTTAAGGGTGTTAATAGAGAGGAGATTGATATTCAGCCATTCAGCTATACGAGCCAATCCAATTTCTGCGTGGAAACGAACGTCCTCCCACGAGATTCCAGTAAATACCACGGCAGTATCATCAGCGAATGAAAATATTTGTCCATTAGTCAATTGCAGATTACAAAGTTGATTGATATAGATTAAAAATAAAGTCGGACCTAGGACACTTCCCTGGGGTATACCAAATGTAACGTCGGCTTCATCACTTGTATAACCTTCAACTCTTACGTTTTGCTTACGGTCGGTTAAATAACTAATAAAAAGAGACAAATACTGATTTCTAATGCCAATTGCCTCTAGTTTTTGTATAAGGATGGGAACAGAGACGGTATCAAAAGCCTTTCTGAGATCCAGAAATATCGTTATGCATTTTCGTTTATTGTCTACCTCATTTACTACTAAGGAAGTTAAATCTGAGACTGCGTCCTCTGTGGACTTTCCGTGTCTAAAACCATATTGATGACTAGAAAGAATATTAAATTTGTTCAAGTAACTTAGTAGTCTTACATTTATTATTTTTTCTAGAATCTTAGAGATACTAGGAAGAAGTGAGATTGGCCTGTAATTGCTAATATCATCTCTATTCCCAGACTTATACACAGGTATAACGACAGATTTTTTTAAATAATTTGGAAACACTCCTTTACTGAAACAAAGATTTACCAAGTGACAGAGAATAGGTGATAGTACGTGACAAGCTATTTTTAAAAATTTTGTTGGAATATTATCCCACCCAGGAGAGCTGTCCGACTTTAGATTCATTATGATAATTTTAATTTCTTCTTCATCAGTATTTAAAAGTACAAAAGATGAAGTAGTTATTGGTTCAGGTGGAAAAGAAGGAAGATAAGATTTGCTAAAAGTAATGTTGCCAGCTATATTTTTTCCAATATTCGCAAAATATTCATTAATATGATCAACTGAATCTTTTGGAGTACGTTTGAGATTAATTAGTTCAGAATTTTTTAAATTTGAATGTTTCAGGTAAGTGATATTTTTTATGTTATTCCATAGGGCTTTCGAATTTTTTGTTGATTGAATTGATCCTTTTGATATTTGCGTTTGAGTTTCTTTATGAGGTTGTTGCAGAAATTGCGATAATTTTTATAAGTTATAAGCAGTACTTCATTTTCAGGGTCTCGTCGAAGCCGTTTTTGCATTTTATTTCTATTTCTTATGCAACGCAAAATTCCAGCTGTAATCCATGGTTTAATTATACGTTTGCTCTTAGGTATGTGTATTGTCTTGCTGTTTTCAGATACAGTTTGTCTTATTACATCTATCAATTTATTAACTACTATTTCAGGATCATTACAATGGAGGAGAGACGATATATTTTTTTCACCAAGTGTATTAAGAGCTGAGTGATAGTCTATTTTGGTTTTATTGTTAAAATTTACGAGATTCTTATTAATCACATTACTCACATTTAAACATATCATGACATGATCCGTCACAGTGGTGTTAAGTACTGCAATAAAGGCTTTGTTGTCAACGTTCTGTATTCCAAGTATAAAATGGTCTAAACAGCTATATTCTCTAGTTGGCAACAGATGACCAGGGAATAGGCCATGAAGGCTTAGCATATTCAGATAATTCAGTCTATTATCGCGTTCTTGTGCATGTGCATTAGTCTTTGGAATTATGTTAATGTTCAAATCGCCCGTTAAAATTATGTTTTTTTTAGTTATGGTTAAGTGTTATGTTGTTAATATGTTATACCCTTCTGTCGACAGATTTTAATTTGTATTTACAAGGAACTTCTTTCGATAAAAATTATTTGATATTTATTCTAAGTAAAGATATATATATATTTAATATTTATACACATTATATTTTATAAAAATCCATGTACCCATTAAATCCTATAATCTCATCTCATCTGCGTTTAGGTTTAGACCATTATTTTCACTGCCATCTTTCAGAGTGGTGACCAATGCCTACAAATCGCATTCTGATGGTGCAATGAGCATTGCATCATCTGCGTATAGCAAGCAATTGACCTTAAGGTCACCTACTTTCATTCCCATGTCACTGTCTTTCACGCCTTGGAGATAAATACAAATTGAACAACCAAGTTGATATAGTGCAACCTTGCTTAACACCCGATTGGATGTCAAACCAGGGCGACATGCCAGCTCCTACTCGCACACAGGCTGAGTGATCTCTGTAAAGAGATTTTACAGCCTGTAGTAAGCGTCCGCTCTCATTATATCGGGGCAGTATCCCCCATAATTTCTTTCCCACAACCCTGTCCAACGCCTTTTCCAAATCCACAAAAGCAATGAAAACCTTTTTGTTTAGGGCCAAAACTTTTTCGGGATCATGCGGAGAGAAAAGACCTAATCTATATACCCTCTTCCAGGTCTATAACCTCCTTGGGCCTCCCACAACAGCCTTTCAGATCTCTCTTGCATTCTTCTCGCTAATATTTTAGCATAAACTTTATTGCCCAAGCTGATCAAACTGATAGCCCTATAGCTTGCACAGGCTATCTGTCAACCAAAGGTACGATGACTGCACCTCGCCAATCGTCTGGGACCTCCCCTGATTTCCAGCATAAATTGCACAAAAACCAGAACAAGTCCAAGACGCGTGACCCACCATATTTGATCATCTCGGCAGTAACTTCATTCCAAAGTCATACTTAAAATATTGAATATGTCATACACAAGATATATTAATATTATCGTTATATGTTATACATTTATAATTTACGATTAAAATAATATGTATATCCCATATATATATACAAGTGATCACTGGTTTTGAATCTAAGTGTAAATTATATAAATAAATAAATAAATAAAATAATTTTCATCGGTTTAGGATCGAAACCATAGCTTTTGGGTCCTTTCGTCACATACCATATTATAGGCTTCTAACTACCAAAGGCATAAAATTTCAGAATATATAAACAAATAAATTATGTGGTTACACAATTTATTTGTTTATATATCCTGTTCTGTTGAGCGGATAACAAAAAATGTAAAAACCGGATTTTATCAATCAAGTATAAATACAAGCAAAAAGTCAGTAGGAGTTCGAGAATTTTTTCCAACAAAGTGTATTTCAAAAGTGCATCTGCTGAAATCAAAGCTTCCAGATTGTATGTTATATGTCCCTTTTAAAGCACAACCGCAAATAAGAAAAGGATCGGGCAAGAGCTTGAATTAGATTTTTCTGGCACTCAAATATAATTAAACTACGCTTCAATATTGAAATATTGGGGAGACATTTCAATTATTTTTGTTTTACTTTATATTACAACAGTTGCTGTTCAGATATTATTTCTAATAGAAACATGTATTAATAAATACATACGCTATGAATGTCGTATAAATTTGGTAGAAACGAATCAATAGATATTTATTTGATACCTACCTTAAACTGATTATAGGTACTACATTGTTAAAATTGTGCTAATGTTATCTGTACTAACTCAGTCATTATTGCTTCATAATGTACTGTATTGTTCCGCTTTGTAACATGTGTTATGAAAATTATAGTTTATATAAATTCAGCAGCGTTCGGTCCAATTTATGATCGTTTTACACGAGGTGGTTATGGGAGTAACGGTTTAACAAATAGTGTTATGTATGATTACTTTGATGTGTGTATTTTGCTTTCAAGTTATTTGTGTTACAGCTACGAAATTAATATTGATACCGTTGCGAGATCTGAGCAACGTATTGACGCATGTGTTGCCGCAATTTATGGAAAACGTTATTGTACCTCGCTTGTGGTAGGTCGGAAGTCTTTAACTTCAGATAATATGCATTTTTATGTAAGAGAAGAGAAAACGAGCGGGGTACTGATGATATGTAATCACCGTTGCCCGTGAACCGTGAAAATTTACAAGAACGCTACCGGCCTTGGAGGTGGGAATATACGCCTTTTTTGAAGGCACATATCGTATCGACCAAGAAATATCGTAGAAGAAAGTTCATCCTACAATATAGCCTTACGTTGAAGAAATGTCCTTGAAAACTGCTCAGTTGAAGATCGCCTGTGAATCCAGGTGATACAGATGGTATGGCAAGTGACGACGTGCTGTGCGGTGATAAAAAAAAAGGCAGCAGATAAAATAGCTCTTTGAAATACTCCCCGTTGTAAAAAAGATAGAAGACTCACAAAGAAGCCACGTCTCTAGGCAATTCAAGAGGGTCCAGCCATTCACAGAGTTGTTGTCTGTTGTCTACGTTCCCATGAAATAACACATAGGAGTATATGATCTCCTATTCACGATGTTAGAGGCCCGATCAACATCTACATATCCTGTTATTTCTGAATTAACTTCTGTAGAATATTTTATTCCATAACATTTATTAAATCGTTTAAGATATTTTAATACTCTATTTGCATATTTCCAATATTACTTTGTATGGAAATTATTAAATTATTGACTTAAAAAACACAAAGTAAAACTAATCAGTTTTAGTTTGAATATAAATCAAGAAAGTAATTTAAGAACTTCATTCCTGTACCAAAATCTATTGTAAGATCCATACATTTTTAATAATTTAGTGAGGTGTAAAATATTTCAATTATGCAGTTTCGTCACAGTTAGGAACAGCTGCGTTGAAAGCAGAATTGTCTGAGTTTCCTAAATTCGTGTTAAAAGTGGCAGCAAATGCTAGACTTCAAAGTTACGTTATAGATATATCACAATGGATATACAAGTTGTGAATACAATACAAAATACCTACATATTAATTTGGACATATCTCAAAATAAAAAAAAATATAATTCACTTTTATGTATTTAGGGCAATATTAAAAGGAAAACGAATAAATTACAAGTTACAACATTTTATATTTATTATTTATAATCCATATCTGATAGATTATTTAATATGTAAGAATAACATTTATTATAATAACATGTCAACCTAAAACTTTGATTAGATTAGCAAGATTGGCATCCATAATCAACTGTGCGAATGGGATAAATCTCCTCGTCATTCGTTTATAATGTATAAAAATATGTATCTTGAATGCACGACCTAATTTGTGAATGAGACTCATAAATTTTACGCGACCCTACAAACTTTCGTAAAAAGTATGGTCGTATATTCCGCGGATACACCGTGGCCGTGACGTTTGAATACCTTCAAGTGTTTCTATTTTACATTTTCTTTTCGTTTTTGTTTTATGTGTTGCAACAAAACACAGTTTCGTGAGTACTTACGTAAAAGTTCAAGCCCTTTATTTATACTATTATTAATGCGCTATGAATATCTCTTTGAAAACATACAAATTAGTCTTAATAATCTTGTTCAAAGCTTTGAAATCTTATTGAACAACCAAACCAGAAACATACATTTTAAATATTATGCATATTTTATTTTCTTTATTTTATTGTATTTTCTTAGTTCAAAATATGGCAGTAATATCCTAAATGAGACTTGCTGATTAATTAATTAACAATATTTTATTAAAAACAATTCGCGGATATCTTTGGGAAATGCAATAGAAAAGAGGCATTGAATTCTAATATTGATACAACACTAACCTTTGAAAACTTATTTAAATAGATTTACTTTCCCATGTTATAAATTTTAAGCAGGTTGTTGCAAAAGGATTTTAAATTACTGAAATGTATTATTAGGTTAGAGGAAGAAAACAGAATTAATTTTATTATATTTTTAAGATATTTTATTTGAGAAAAGGGTATCAGGACACAAATTTATTCTAGAATTCAATACTTGCAGAGCAAGATTCATACAACCAACAATTATAAAAAAAAAGGTAAACGAAATGTATAAAGTTTTCGTGCTATTAATTTTTAAAGATCTATTAGAACCATAGAGCAAGAGAAAAGAAAAAACGACACGATTGACTTATCGTTGGTAATTCAATTCTGGCTCTAAAATTTGTGTATTATTTATTCCATGGGCTTTTTGGGACTATGAGCTAGTTTAATTTTGTTCAATGGTAGAGCTAAAGACAAAGGTGTTTCCAAATACTTCTAATTATATAAACTCTTATTATTAGTTTTTCAACTCCTTCAAAGCGAGTACATGTCCATGCAGTGATTTCAGTTAAGGCGATTTATTCAAACCCTATTTTCTACGTGCTAGATTAAAAAATCGTTTCTATATAACAGTATACGCATATAAAATACTATACACGTAGAAAATTGTTTTATAAAATTCATTTTCACAAAAATACGCGACAGGGTTTTGAATCCGTCGTTTTATTAGACTGTGCAAAATTCAGACTATTCCATTATATACCTACATTTTATATATTAATGGGGTTTTCTTTCATTTAATAGATATTATGTTTGGGGTTTATACTTTTTGAAGAAATTAGTAATAGTTTTTAATAATCGTCTTTTAAATATATGTAAGAATAGGTGATTGAAATAAACAACTTTTAATCCTGTTTTCTGAGATTTCTTTAATTTGACCACTAAAACTGGTAGAATTAAAAATAAACAAAATATTACTTTTAAATTTAGAATACGATTGTTCGTTGTGTTTTTTTTATTTTCGCGCCAATATATGGTAAAATAAATTGAGATCTTAAAATGGAGTTGGGTAATAAAAGAGAAGTTAATCGATTTCCTTACATAACGCAGGTATGGAGTCAAATATAATTTTAAAATCCTCCATACGCTTAAATACGCTTAGTTTTAGTAAATTTTTTCCGTGCCGGGCTAGTATAGGTATACTAAACCCTTCTCTGCTTGTGACAGAAAGGATCTGTCACAAACAGGATAACAGTGACCCCAGCAGTAAGGGAAAGAACTCTAAGAAATCCTGTCCGAAAGCAAAGATTTTTTCTCGGGAGATGAAGATAGCACGTAGAACCATATTACATATAGTCATTTCTTAACTATTAATTTTAAAAAGAATAGGGTGGTAAAATTAAAACAACTACTGCTTAAGTAAGTATGCAAAGAGAGGTCACAGAATACTTTTGTTTACGGATGCCATTTTTTTACAATAGATCAATATTTTAATAAAAAAAGTGACCGTATTTATTCTGAAAGCTCTAAAGAAGCTCCCAGTTAATCAACAGAGTAAAACCTGCGCATTATCCGACTTTAATGGTTTGGTGTGTGTCAGCTACGAAGGAGTGACTGAGCCATATTTTTGTGAAAAACTTATACAATATCAATATCGATACATCGGCACAAGTGTATCAAGATTCCATTCTTGAGATGGTAGTTAAGCCTCTTGCACTGGCTTATAACAACAAAATACATAACCGTATTTTCTATATCATAGTGACGCTATCTGACTATATATAATATATTATCTACTGAGTAAATGAAAAATAATATGAATCGTAATTGTATCTAAAACTATTTTCATCATATTATAAAATGCTGTGTACAAACAAAACAAATAAAAATAATTTTAATATTATTAAGCAGCTGAAAATTTCTAAAATATCTTTCATTTCAATTAATATGGAGTCGTTCGATATTTTAATCAATTTTAAACTATGTATAGAAGAATTCTAAGACGTAATAATCTTTGCCCTCAAAGAAAAAGTTGTATTATCATCTCCTTTTGCGCAATGTATAACATATTCTTTGCAATCCTATTTAGGAACATCTGTAAGTGCCTTTGTGATACGTTATACGAGTCTTATAAAATATATATATGGTATATATTTTTAATGTTGTCAGTTATCTAAATGTAATTTGATTTTCATTGTGTTTATAATGGATCGATACTAGATCATACTACATATTATGAAAATTAAAACTCTATGTTACTGACAAACTTTAGAAGCGAGGATTTACAAAAGGTATCCGCACGTTACCTGAATTTACTGTGTTCATCTAATCACCACTGTAAATAAAAAAACACTAGGCTTCAAGCAGTTAACAGAGTTGGAGGCAAGCCAACCACAAGCTTCACCGATACTAAGGGTAAGTAAGTGTACACGGTGCAGATGCAATAAATTTGGCGTGCCCATATTTCTTGTAGTCCTATCTATTAACATACTTTATTTCATTTATGTTTGAAATTAAGTAAACTCTTAAGGAAATTAAAAGATTTACTACGATTATATATTATAATTTCAGTCAAGAATATTTATAAAATCAGTAGTTGTCGTGATAACTACATGACAAGCATTAGAAAACATCCAGGGAATTAGCAAATTAGAAATCATAGAAGCGAACAAAAGGCTAAAACTATAGAAATCCCCTAGATCACAGCATAACAAACGAGACTTTAAAGTCAGTTTACCATTCAATGGCAACACCGCTGGCTGAACTATTCAATATCATATCAAAATATTCTGAAAATCTTTCGCAGTGGTCCGAATGTAATATTATTTTAACATATAACAAGAAAGACCCAAAAGACATAAACAATTACAGAGTACGTATAAGTTTTTCTCTGCGATAATATAATTGTAAAAAAGTCCCCGAAATCGAAGAATGACAGCAGGTCGGTTTATGGAAGGTTTTTAAGGAACAGCTAGTGACAATAACTAACAACCACAAAAAGCAAATAAAACTCAATGTTTTTCCATTGGAATACATAGATAAAAATATATTTACGTAGCAAATACAATCAGCTTAAAATAAAAAACGAAATAATTAGATTACGAAAGAAAAGTACAGTGAACATGGAATAAATTTTGGACTCTAAAAGAAATTACCAAAAGTGAAAACTATAATATACTAATAATGAACTTTATCTTGTTACTATGCTGGGTATCAAACATGAAAATTGAAGGAAAAGATCAAAAACAAAAAAATGTTTTGCCAGCGAGGAGTAGAGAACTGTGCTTAAAATAAAATAAAAACTAGATAAGATTAGACCTACAAAAATAAGAGCAATAACAAAAGTCAGTAATGCCTTGAACTACACTCAAAATTTAAAATATACATGAGCCACATAACGTGGCTTACAGACAAAAGATGGATCTGCAATACCACGGTACGTTTATGTTGTCTCCGGGACAAGGATTGACCTTATTTCCGTTAACGACCAATTAGTACGTGCTATAAGAAACGTGACGCAAATTGTAGCTTGATCGTGTACATGGAGTGAAGAGTCGGTAAAATTTGTGTTTGGATCGTCTCCAATTACCATAAATACAAATTAATATTTTTCAACTCTCATATTGATTAGACAAAAGAATAACAATGTTTTTTATTTTAATCTGTTCTTTATTAATTTTTTTAAACATATAATTATAACCTTAAATAGAATAGAAATAAATAATTAATAATTAAAATAATATTTATGGTTCAAAATATACATAGAAATCAAAACCAGGATTAGTGCTCTTAATCTTAAACTTACCCTCGAGTAAAACATGAAAGTTATTTCCTTCGAAAGCTCAATATGTAACGGCGAGACATTCTCATTCTTTAACATCCCGAGCATTACCCGTGATACTATTCCTCGGCGGATATTACAGCATCCTTCAATGCCTCGCCATATTCTTGATGTACGACTTCTTATGTCGTTTAGAATTGGATGTTCTTTCACCAATTACTTACGGGCAAAGGATTTAAGCTAGTTTCTATAAGTTTAAATCTATAAGAGTTTATAGATTTAAATCTCCGTATTTACTATCACTTGCAACCCTAACAACAAACATTAAAATATGTGTTATTTAATTTTGACATGTTTCGGTAAAATAAATTTATATCAGAATAGGCACGGAGACATTTTATTTATATTTTTATATTTCTAATCTGCTGTGCTTATATAATGGTTTGATTCATTAATTAATGGAGGACACAACTATACAATAAAAAACCTAAAGTTGAATCATTACTAAGCACGTTCTTTCCAAAAAAAAAAAAATATAACAACATTTTTATTTTAAAAATTATTTCTAAGATTGTTTTATGTACTTAATAATGTATTTTAAGAAATATCTCATATACATATTACCATTCAATGTAGCTCAAGTTACGTAATAACACAGCTGTCAGTTACACTATTCTATATAAGGTACCATGTCATTTATTTGGCCAGGTGAGCCCTTGTATCGTTTCCTAGAAATTTAGACACTGATTGATATGGACATTGGTAACAAGTTGTTGAGGTGTTATATATAATTTTAATATAATAGAGATTTATAAAATAAGTAACTTTACATTTTAACAACTTATTTTTATAAATATAACATTTATTTAAAAAATTAAATATGACAATGATAGCAATTATGTAATGATTGCAACTGTATAATAATTTATGTAAATAACTTACTAAACGTCTATGTAATTTCATCAGTTACAAATAAGACCCTTGAAGACCTCATCATTTATGAATAAGAAGTCCTGCAATAGAATAATTTCTAGCCGATTCATACTGACTGCAGCAGAAACGAAAATTTTCTTAATATATCCAACCGAAACGTTAACATACTTTAATTCCGAGCAGCACCTTTATTTTTATTTTTTTTAATTAATGCACAACGTTGCAGTTTTTAAATTCTCTTTAAAATATCTACATTATTCTTTTTCTTTGTTACGAAACATATCACAATATAAGAGTAAAAGTTATTTTTCTTAATTTAAGTCATTTTATATGTATAACAAATAATGATACTACGTTGGCTTATCTCCAGCTTTGTAAAAAGTACAAAGGAGGTTATATTTTTGCTACGTAATTTGTGTTGTCCCATTCTTACTAACAACAGTTAATTATCAGTAAGAAATAAAGTGACAGCTTAAATGTATGTATATATGTGCATAGAATATTAGGTCTCGAAACTTTCATTTACTGACCAAAATCAGACGTATATAAGTATACATCTGTTATTTTTCTATTTATGGAACGAATCCTGATGCAATAATTCAAAGGCAAGTATTGATATTACTTAAGCTAGCTGCTCATCTAAGGGACAAAGCTTATGCATTCGTCGCTTTTTTGTTTCATTCCAGTATCAATAAATGCCAAAACCCAATCTTTGCCTCAATTAAAATATGTTATGAATAGAGTAACCAAATAACATTATATTATGTTTTTTTTTTTTTTTAATAAAATCATACATAATATTTAAAAATTTGCTACTTTTATGTACAAAAGAAGATCACAAAGAAAACAAATGTTCATCTCGAATTTATATACCACAGCATACACAATGTCTAAAGAATGTTATAAATTTAAGCATTCCATCGAAATTCAATATGCAAATAGCCACATACGGAATTGAAAGGGAAAAATAAAAGGTAACAAAAGAATATGATCGAGATAAATAATGTATTAAATTATGCTAAAGGCCAAAAAATCAACAGTTCGCGTCGAATTTGAACTTTTTTAGTTTTTTTAAATTTTAATGTGTCCAATTATTTTTATCATACATATTTTTTTAATAGTAGATTCATTTATTCTGACCGATAAATTAAATTAATATTTTTTATTTCACCGCAAATTGCTCTTGCGGTTTGTCGTAACATGAATTGCATCTCACTTGTAGTTAGCTTAACCGCAAATGCGTGCTTATAATATACCCGAGGACACTTTATTCAATACACCTTATTCACTTATATTAAGAACTATTTTAGAAAAGCTAAAGAATAAGTAAAAATATACTAAAAAAGATATACACGTCCCATATATGTTTTATATATTATTAATTTTACTTTCAAACAGTAACATTCATATTGGAAATTTAGTCTGCGTACTGGATATTATAATGAACCCTCTCCTTGAAAGTATTTCTAAGAAATAAATTATATCCCTTGAAAAAAATGTTTCATTTATTATTAAGATTTCATTTTATTGGAAGAAAATTTACGCAAAATTTGTTATAATTATTTTAAGTTAATTCTTTCATCTTTTAATAAACTTAAAATATAAAGTTAAGACGATACAATTCGTATAGTAATCGTTCTATTTATATTCATACAAAATACGAAATTTTTAGATTGATGACATAAATGTAGATGAAAAAATATATATTTAAGGGAGGGGTAAGGGTTTCAGCGTAAAAAAAAACACTTTTTTTGTGATTTTTTATCTCAAATATCGATTGAGCAATTTTATTCAAACCTTCTATACATTATTGAGCATAGTTTTGACTATGTTCTGTAAATTTTTCATGCAAAAATATTAAACCATTAGCCCGTGACAGAGCTTTCCCCAGGAAGTCTTGAAAAAAAAACAATTTGCGGTGTTCACTGTAACTCGGCTGAAAATTATCTGAAAATGAAAAACCATAAAAAATTAGTTAAATTATAAACAAATCTTCCCCCCAACGTTCTCTGATTTTTTTTTTTTTAATTTAAAAATTTTTGGCGGTCATCTAAAGTGTGAACCGTTATTTTCGACTAAAATTCCCGCCATTTTGTGGGTGGGAAACACCCTTAATGTTAAAAAAAATTTTTTTTTCTTCACTTTTTTGCTTCATAAACTTTAAACGCGTTTTTCTAAAAACTACTTTTTCGAAGTCTGTGTTAACTGAAATTTGAAAACTACTAGACCGATTCATTTCAAACTTTGTAAACATTTTTTTCATATAAAATACCTCGCCCCTACGTTTTGTAAAAAATTTTTTTTTAACATTAAGGGTGTTTCCCACCAACAAAATGGCGGGAATTTTAGTCGAAAATAACGGTTCACACTTTAGATGACCGCCAAAAATTTTTAAATTAAAAAAAAGAAAATCAGAGAACGTTGGGGGGAAGATTTGTTTATAATTTAACTAAATTTTTATGGTTTTTCATTTTCAGATAATTTTCAGCCGAGTTACAGTGAACACCGCAAATTGTTTTTTTTTTCAAGACCTCCTGGGGAAAGCTCTGTCACGGGCTAATGGTTTAATATTTTTGCATGAAAAATTTACAGAACATAGTCAAAACTATGCTCAATAATGTATAGAAGGTTTGAATAAAATTGCTAAATCGATATTTGAGATAAAAAATCACAAAAAGTGTTTTTTTTTACGCTGAAACCCTTACCCCTCCCTTAATATTATTTTTTCTCAAACTGCGCTAAAAATATCTGTAAATATTGTCATAGACGCTTTGGTTTTATACACATCCATTTTAATTTTCCGTGACGCGTACACGATTTATATTGTCACGTCATCACACACGAGAAAATTTACACGTTTGAATAATATTATATTTATTTAAATAACTCTTTCTGTTAGTTTTACTACTAGTATTTACTATTGTAAAAGATAATATTAAATGACTCTGAAGTGTGTATGTATACAACAGAAGACAATAGTGAAGCAAAACTTAAATTTATCTGATGCCATCTGATGACGTCACTAATCCATTAACATTGAAATGAGAAATTAAACACATTAGTGAAATTACAAGTAATCCATTAAAACCTCATTTATCTGTGCGATCGAGTCCCCGTCTAAAGTTATGTGTCTCTGAATTTAGTTCACAGGTAATGGAACAAATTATACATCACGTCGTGATTCAGTCAAGTCACGTAGGTTTGCGTCTTAACGGTATAGTGTTGTATGTCGTATATTTTCAAGGTTATAATTATATATTTCTAATTTACACTTATTAAATTGTGCTTTCTTATAAAATAGCAGAGCACAGCCAAAACAACTGAGTCTATAACGCTGAAATTGATATCTTAACAACGTTTTTACAAAAAGTTTGAATGAGTTTTTATGTTGTTAAACAATCAAGAAAAATACAGGAAAGGTGACTTTTCAGTCACTTTTGGAATTTAAGTTTTTTAGTGGCTTACTGATGTCCTTATCTCAAATATGAGTTCAAAAAGGGTCTTTAAGACCTTATATATTATTACAATATTCAAGACTATAGACATGAACAAATATTTTTTTCTGTTAAAAAATTTATATACAATCATGTGATTGTATCATAAAATTTTACATTATCAGTTGTCTATCGACTATCTGTGTTATAAATATGCAAATAGGTATTTTGTCAACTGTCTAATTCTTTTTCATCTTATATTATACATTGTTTATCTACACTTTACCACGTATATTAATCTACAACAATAAATCCCATTAATGGAAACTTGAAATTGACTAAATATTTGTCAAATAGCAGAATTTGTTTATAGCAATAAAATCGTGCGAAGTGAACAAAATGGTTCCACCAAGGGTAAATCAATAACTGATACGGGTGCCACGCTTCTTAAACACCAAACACAAAACCATTAGTAAATACTAAAGGTTTTAACTGGCTCGTGAATCCGCCTCTCCTCAGAAGAGTAAGATTTCAAGCCGCTGGTAGCTTACTCACTGACTAACTACACCGACATTTTTTATTATATTAATTGATGATTCAAAAGTGTGTGATATTTTAAATTTGAAATTGAATACAAAATTTTAAATGAAGTCATAACAACAAAATATATAAGTATATATTTTTAAGTCTCATAAATTTATCGGTTACTGAATTTCAGTTTTTATACTTACACTTTATACATATACTTTTAGCATAAACGGAGTTTACAAAGAAGTAAAAAAATATGTATATTTTATTTAACCAAATAATATTTTCCAATAATTCGTATTCCAATAATGATGTGATATTCTCGGTAAGCACGTTATTATTAAAACTTCTTAATTACGCTTTCGTATTCATAGATAGGTTTTGCTTCCACGAACATACTACACAAGCTATATTAAACGGAATCAAATATATACTATTAATAACTGTGTATAGACAATTTCTAACATTATATAAACTTTTCATATTCTACATAATGGTATTTGAACAAACACTTTCTATAAACAATTATTATTATTTAAATTTGAAATAAACATTTAAGTATAATTTACATCATGGAGAGAAACCTGCGAGGTCTGGGGGACAATAGACGTCGCTCTGCCAACTGAGTTACCGTGTTATGTAATCACAATCACTATATACCGCCTTTATTGGAGCCATCTTTAAAGTTGGTTAGGATTTTACATTATATTCATTTGGGAAATCCACAATATAAAAAAAAAAAAAACTTGTCGAAATAAAACCATCCCAAGACAACGTTGCCAACTCTGTTTCTCATATCAGTAATCAAATACTTATTAGTTACAAAGACCTGTGTCAATACCAAGATTAATCCACTGGATCGGCAATCTGCCAATCTGGCTTTATTAGCAATCAGCAACATAAGTTTTTATTTTTTTTATGTTTTCATATATAGACTAATGAGGTAAAGTTATGAGAGAAAAATATTAAAGATCCAATGTTTTAGAGTAGGTACTGCTTTAATCTATATATAAATAGAGCTTTTATCAGAAAAGCCTCTTGACGATTCTCAAGCCGATTTCTATCGCAGCAAAAGTCGCATGCTGTACTTATCTGGACAGCACTTTATAGTTTTAAATTCAATTACTTATTCCTTCAATATATTATGTTGATTTTTTTTAATTTCTTATAAAAAAGATTTTTGTATGTGTTTTACATACACCATTTAACGAAAAACTAAGTTTAAGTTTTTATAGTTTTTCTATAAGATGTCTGTAAGTTTTATAGAGTGTGAATTTCACAAAAGTACATTTCCACAATGAACAAATATATTCAAAACACAAGCGAACTCACAAATTCAAATTTGTAATATGGTTTAAGGTTTTTGTTGAACTTTATTTTAACAATTCTAAACAGGATCATAAAAGCATATTATCTAATCAAACATTTTTAATTAAAATTATAAATATTTGTATTTTAATCCCTTGTATATTACCATGTAATTCATATAATTCAAAATACGAATCAGATCTCATTAACGACAGTAATAAAATTTTATGTGTTGTCTGTTCATATATTTTAAAACTACTAACATGGCTAATTTGTTTATCGTCCATTTCACCTTTTGGTACTCGTATATTATTGATTGCTGATATGATAAGCCCTGCTGTCGACCGGATTTAATGCTATTTACATGGAACTTCTTTCGATAAAATTGATTCGATATTTATTCTATATAAAGATCGTATAGTTTATACACATATTTCTTCTATATTCAATGAGATTTAAAGTTTGTATATATTGGCAGCTAGTACGCAAAATTGTAAGAAAATCCATATACCCAGTAAATCCTATAATCTCAAGAAATAAACATTAATCAAAGTTTCCCCCGTGTTTAAATTACCTAGAAAGATACGCAATACTTCATTCTTTATTTTGAAATTAATAAATGGGTTTTAATAAAGTTTTGAATAATATAACTTTATAAACAATATTCTCTCTTTGTGCTGTTAGTGTTAGATTACAGACTGTCAGTATGAAAGAAGTTATTTAAACATAAATAAGTCCAAACTTATGACAGCGTAATTCCATACGTATAACTGTATTATTTATTATACATAAAGCTATACTCACTTGATTTTTTGACGTCATTTCATACTAATAGTAGTAAACAACTTTTTTTGATACCTTATGTGTCATTTGTGTCGGATTTGATATTATAGATTTCGAAGCTGTGTTTACTAAGAAATAATTAATAAAAATTAACGAATTTGAATAAAGATCACATCAGTAAGATGCCTGAGGTGACCGAATTTTTTAATCTTTATATTATCAATTTCAGTCAATAAAGATGAGATAAATTTATATCATGTACTCAATATCATTGCTTTGTGATGGTTGTTAATGGTGTTGTTAGATATTAAATATTTGTCACAAATTATTGACTATTTTAATGATGTTTTGTGAATTCATCTATAGATGTTTTGTTAATGTCACTGGTATTATTAACGTCATTTGATATTTTTTATATATGTGTAATCATGTATGTGTTTGTACTTTAAAAGGTATCGTTAATATTTACCAATTACTTACTGGTTGTCAATATGTAATGTTTGAAGAAAATTATGGTTGTTCTTTATAATCATGAACAGCAGCGATAGGTTTTTGAAGGTGTCAAAAGAAAGAAAGCCCCACTTCTTTAGAATTAGTTTTTTATTCATTATTATGAGGCCTAGCGTTCTTTCAGGGCTGTACTTTTAATTAGAATAAAATACTTATTAAAGACATCTTTTTCATATTGTTATATGGTATTGTAATATTCAGGAAGTGTTCTATGTAAGATTGTAAAAATTAAAATATTTATAATATATAATAATTTCTATGCTTTTTTCTTCGTTGTAAGAAACAAATTTCCTATGCAGTGATTTGATTACATAGTGCCTTTTATTTAAAGATGTATGTCATATATATATAAAACTATGAAGTAGTACTTAAACAAAATACATTATAAATAGACAACATATGAAATATCAATATATGTATATTTTTTGAGAATTAATTTGAATTAAATATAATAATTATATAATTAGTGTAATATATAAATAAAATAATTTGTTTAAACCGCTTTTAAATTATAGTGAGTTTTGAAAATATATTTTAATCATAGTTATTTGTATAACATAACTAATCATATTAAATATAGAATACAATTATTCAACTTGTTAAAATTTTAATTTATATTATCATTTATGTTTTCCAATAATTTTTGAAAAGTCGATATGCCTTAGCATATTCAACTATTAAGTTATCAAAAGATATGTCCTTTTTTTGTTGTACTAAAAGTTATGTATTATAACACTTGGGATGGATTGAAACAATCTAATTCAGCGTCTAAAATCGAAATAGCAGATCTTTTAATCCATATCACCTAATTAAACTCGAATGAAACTAAATTAAACTAAAGGTATTCTTAGCCGAGCTTAATCCGTATATTTGTTATCATGGCACGTGTAAATTTCAGTGTCTGCGGCTGTTAGCGACCAGTGTCTTTGACTGACTTTGTTAGAAGTTTTGAAAACCTGCTTAGTTTGGATAAGAGTTGGTCTTGGTCTTTTATTTAAGTTTTTTTAAATGACAATTTTTTGTATGAGTGAAGAATTTAAAGGATTAATAAATATATATTCTTATATCTAACTAAAATATAAAATGATTTCTTTTTCATTGATACCTTAAAAAATAATGATAATAACGTAAATCATATGTTATATATAACATATTATAATTACTTTATTAAATGAAACAATACTTCCACCTTAAATATTTAATAAATTTAATATTAATGTAGATCTTCGCAAGTAATATTATATCAATCTTAAAACTGCTTTTATCCTATCGTTAATTGTAACATAACATATATTTTAAAATATAAGCGCATAAAAACTTTTCGGTTTATTATTACATATTTTACACTTTATCTGATAAAGCTTTTTATATTAAAATTATTAAAAATTAAAAATATATATATATAAATAAATGAAAAAGGTATTAATAGAAAAACACAGTAGCATAAATAGCTGTAAACGTATCGTACCAATTAAAGTGGACCACATCACATGAGCGGATACGAAAAGAATCATCCAGCGAATGCCAGTAATGAATTTTTGATTATCATTCCTATATTATTTTCAACTACCCACACATTAATGCAATTTTTTACATGAGCTATCATAGTGCAAAACCACGACGATAAATTGTTTTGTGACAATGCTGAAATAATAATAAATATTAACTTTACTTACTGTTACATTTTTGTACCCTATTTTCCATTTACCATACCAACATCAAATAATAGACAAATAGAAGGTAGATGTTTAATTAAACCCAAGCTGAAACATACGGAATAGAACAGTGGATTTCTTGAACTGTTGCTAATAGCGAGCGCCATTAATGCTTTATCACTTCCGTACTGGAGTTCCGTTCACTGAAACTATGCTTGAGACTAAAACTGTCTTATGTTTACGAATAGTACGAATAGTGTTAGTATATTATAACGGTTAATGACCTCTCCTATGTCTTTATTACTATATTCATTCTGTATCTATTGTATGTATATTGATACCGTGAACTTACTTACATAAAACAAAATGTAATGTTATAAACTTATAACAAAAAAATATATATATAAAATATTACTATACCACAAAATTAAAATGTTTAATTTTAATAATATCACGCTGAAGATGTTTATTTCTACATTTTAATAGTATTTGAATGAACACAAATATAATCTTAATCCTTTTTAGATAACATAATATTAAAATAATAATAACAAAGATATATACGAGATCAAATATGAATAGAAAAGGAACAGTGCTCAGGACTCTTAAGTTATGTTGAAAACGATGTTCCCATCTCTTATATACCCTTTTTGCCTTTCATTTATTCTGTTTTATTGTACTGTAAAAATAATAACAAAAATTTTATATTTTACTACATTATATATAAATTTTATATATTTTTATTTTATATTTTTTGTATGTTAAAGTAAGATTTTGCGTACAAAGTTTTGGCGTACTGAGTTTAAAATTTGATTAACATATAAAACAAAATTAAAGATACTTTTTTCTTCCCAAGTATTATTAAAAATATATACAGGATAATATTTGTCAGTTTTATACTCAATAACCCTTAGAAGTAACAAAATATTTTTTATACACTCAAAGTAAATATTTAGTACAGCTCTGACATTATAAAACACTCCAGAAGAATTATAAAAAAATTAAAAATAATACTACTCATTACTTTTAGCTTTACAATATGATAACTATTTATACTCTTTGCAGTAAATCGCAGATGTAGTATACCTACAGAATTTGCGACATCAAAGTTAAACAAGACGTAGATTCTTGGGCTAATTGCTCAAAACAATTCCAAAACGAACTAACTTGCAAAGTTTCTTGATTTCATCTGAAATCAAGCGTAAATTCATTTATTAATGCACCTATTTATATTAAGAGTTTAATTATTTAATTAAACTTGTATATTTATTTTTAACAAAGATATTCTTTAAAATGTTAAGAAAGATAAATATTAATTGATAATTATTTCTTTCCTATATTTAGTTGTCTTAAGTTTTAGTGGTTGCTTCCGATACTTCATATACAATTCTAATGTTTTATTATGCTTATTAAGGTAATCGCCTATGACGTATGATGAACTTTGAAGGAAAAATATATTACGACAAATAATTGTGATAAGGGCAGATGACTTATAATTTGATGAATTTTATTCTTTTCTATCGAGTTTTTGAAACCTAAATATAAAGAAGATACTTAAGCGAGTTGTCAATTACATACTTTAGATAATAGCGCAATAATAACAACAAGATAATCCGTAACCTCTTCTACTATCGGCGCAGATTTTCTTATGGTAAATATTATAATCACCCCATATCTAAATAAATATATCAGAAATAGTGTAGAGATAGAACACTTTAACAACTGTAACTAGATTTCCTTTCCTTTCCTTTTAGTCAACAGGTTACTTTGTGTTCTGTATTTGCAAAATAGCCCACGACATCGACATCATTATTTGTTACTGTTCTTGAAAATAAACATTATATATTAAACCAATTTATTTTGAACATTAATAAAACAAATGCTCTTATTAATTATTTATCAAAATGCTTACCTTTTTTTCTATATTTTTATTGTTACAGCAGAGAAGTAAATTTTTTTAAATTCTGCTTTTTATATAATTTAATATAATCTGATAAGACTAACCAGTCTTCAAATGCAGCCTTATACGAGGGAAATGAAAAGAGCTCATATGTCTCAGGCCAGCTTTTAAACCCAAGCTTACTAATTCACTTCTAAGCCTGCGAAGTTAATTTCAGTGCATAATAGTATGGTTTTCATAATACTATACATGGTTTTTGCCTCCAGATCACTTAGGCTAATAAATTTTGTTGAATAATGAAAGATAATTTATATATATATACATATACTTAATCCGTCATTACTTTTACAATTAAAAATAAACATAATTACTTTTGAATTTGCCAATTTTGAATCAGCCATTTTTCTACGATTATCATTTTGTTTTTTTGGTATAAGTAATGCTTGGTATTAGTCAGATATTTTTATACCAGGATAGATACAATGAAATCTCCTCTGTTTGTGATAAAAAAAGATCTTGCCATCAAAGTAGTGTTCGTACGAAAAGGCGATCAAGGCAGTAAGGAAAAGAATTTTAAGAAATCCTGTCCAAAAACAAAAGATTTTATCTTGGGAGATGAAGACAACAAATAGAAAGAACAATGTCGTGTTTTAAAAGGTGACTGAACTTGCAGTTTATAGGAGACGTACTGGTCATGTCTTAACTAATAATTTATAAAAATAATCAAAAAAACTACTTAAGTATTACGAAAACAGAGCTTACAGTAAAACATTGGTTACGGTTGAGATTTTTTTGAGGAGTGACTGTGAAATATTTTTGTGGAAAAGGTATCAAAACATCAGCACAAGTGTATCAATATTCCATTCTTGAGAAGGTAGTTATGCCGATTATAAACACCATATTCAATTAATTGAATGATTCTTTCAGCAAGACTCGGCGCCGCGGCATAATGATCAATCTACCAAATCTTGGTTAGAAACGAACATTGCGGGCTTCGCCAGAGTTGAAGACTGGCCGTCATCTAGTCCTGATCTTAATCTACTAGATTATGATTAATGGTCAGTATTACAGAGTGGGGTTTACTCTAAACCCCTTAATAATTTGGAGTCCCTAAAACAATCCAAACGATCGCCCTAAAACAAACAACGATTAAAAAGAAAGTATACAAATGTTTTCAAGATATAAAAAACTATAAAGAATATATCATATACATGTTGTTATAATTGATATTTTTTTGTCCTTAAATTGTTGATTGAAAGAAAAAGAATCAAATAATACACATATTCTTTCTTTTAGCGTCTGCATCAATATTTTTTAAGTTCTAGGCGTAGAATCAATATACAGTATTGAATTGGGAAAACTACTCCTTTGTCATATCTGCTTTTATTCCAGACTAATGTTTTTTCCAATATCCGTACACTTTAAAATGCATTTCAATTTCAATGTAAGGGATATGAATTTTAATAGAATTTTTATTGCTATACTGCTGTCATGACAATTGATATGCGCGTACACAAATTGGTGGATGAAAAGTGGATGATTCCGTTATCTTAATTAGTTTTCATCTCAAAACAATAATAAATAAATATCTTTTGAAAATCTTTTGAAATAGAGTGATAAGTTAAAAATATTCATTATAGTTTTTTCATATGTTGATTGTATTTATATGCTTCCTTTTTAATAATTGTAAACTTGAATTGTAACTTCGATCTTAGGTTGACTTTTGAAGTAAGGTAAGTTGTTACATACCTCTACATAAGAATCATCAAGCACTCTTGAATATGATCTTGAAATGAGTTCAATAGTCGTTTTTAATTGCAGTAGAAAGCTATTGCGTTGCCACTTTAAATATTTAATTTAAATATATTTGTATCAATTTAAACTTTACTTATTTTCGTCAATAGTTTTGTAGACATTCATATTTTAAGACAAAAAATTCAGAGTACTTTAAAAACCATAATTAAAACACCTTTTTAAATTTGAATTTATGATCTTCCTAAATGAAATCGCTACAGACAGGAAAAACTATTTTACTATTATGAACGCGCCGTGTTTGATGATTTCATTTCGTATATTTATATGATTTTCTGAACTTTAATTAAAGCAATACTTGTACACGTACTCAACTCTATTCATTTATCTAACATTTATATTTATAAACAAACTTGGTTTGTTTTGTTTAATAACACGGACAGAGAAGTGTGGAACTTCACACACTTAAACTTGATATTAAACATTTTTGTAGAAAGGTAATATAACGTATTAAAAAGACATGAGATTACTAAAAAAATAACATACTCGTCACACAAGTAAATTAAAAGTTTATTGTTTATCTTAATAGGGTAAAGGCAGATATACAATACTTTAATGCAAAGAGTACATTATCGCCTGAGAGCCAAAAAAAATGCGTTACTTAGAGGTCTACTCATGTCCAATCTGTCCATAAAATACAAACACTGAATTACGATCGATTCCGGCGCCTTAACGAGCGTTACCTATATTGATTACATGAAATTATGTCAAATCTAACTTTATTCAAACTAAATTACATAATCATGAAAAGAAAGTTAGTTCAATTTATTACCGTTGTAATATATACAAAGAACATTGCACAACCATGTCGCATTTCTAAATACCATCCATCAGACACTCGTTCATCCGGTCAGCTTTACTTTGTCGAAAGCAAAACAAAAACTAAAATTCATTCATTCGTTCAAAGTCGTTTGTTCGTCTAGCGCTAGACAGTGGGATACTACTGTGTCGTGAATAAAACTGACATAGAAATAAATTTCCTTTCCACAAAAATGTATTGTATTTAATATTGAAATAATTTGGCAAATCATATTGCTCGTAAAATTTTGTCAAAAAATACTTATTTTTATGTTGCTTCTATATCTAGAAGAAAGTTTAATTTATTTATCTAAGTACATTAATATATGAAAATGAGAACTTTATTGATACTGGCTGTTTTTTTTATTCGACATTCAGTTAAAATTTAAAGAAGCTTAACATTACTGAAGTTGTTACAGACTTTTCCAAATATTAAATTCGGTTGTGACAATGTTCTTCCATACTGCAAAGTTAAAAACAATGGTTAGGATCTTTGCAAGTAGTCTAATAGGTATCGCTTAATAGTTGCAAGTTGGAATCCTGCCTACGATACCTATTTCATTCAATAGCTTGCAGGGTGTCACCTCAAGGCTGATAATCCACCGCTGTACATAAGCAGACGGCTAATGCGATTTTGAAAGACGAAATTTACCGTCTCCCAGGGAGCACCGACCCTTACCGCTTCTAACCCCACCAGACAAGTCCATGTGACAACTCTATAATAGATGCCTTATCTGTTTCACTCTTTCTTCTCCTCGACCGATGACCATTCCATTCAACCATTCTATTCGACCATTCAACCAATTATGGTTGTGGTCAACACAACCACAAACATAATACACGATTTTCATTGGATATTTTTTTTTTGTATAACAGTAAATCAAGCCCGAATTGTTAAAATAACATATAATTTGGAAATTAAGTAAAAAATCCTTGCAATGGCTAATCATGAAGTCATCTCTAAAACTCATTTTTATAATATGGCCTTAATATGAATAAGAGGAATTAGAGATATAAAATAAGAATAAAATAAAACAAATTAATTAAAGTATTAGCCAATATTGGCAAAGCAGTTGTAATTATAATGAAACTTCATTGATGCCTCTGCTATAGAAATTATAGAGACGGAAATCGACTAATTCATAAAGAACAATTTAATCTTCTTATCGCACTTGAATTTAAAAATAATAATTTAGAGAATGTTAATAGTATAGTGTGAGAAGGAGTACTACGGTGGCAAATTAGGACAATGACAAGTTTAACGTAAATTTTATAATAAATTAATCGTAGACGTGATTTTGTTTATATTGTACATGAGTTTATATGATACCCTCTTTATCGAGCTATTTATTTTTGATCTTAATTAAATTATTCAGTATTGTCTTGGTACCTCTGTTAAAACTTCCTGCCTACTCGAATCTTTGAGATGAATCTGTTCCTGAATTAATGAATGAACTTTCGTCTCCTGTCTGCCGCGGGGCTCATTGTTGAGATTGAAATTTCCAGAACGCTAGCATTGAAATCTAAAACACATTTTACGTTCACTTAACCTGATACTGGTAATCCTAACATTTATTTTGGTGACATTTTCACATATCGATACAAATCCTAGGCATATTTTTTCTATTATTTCTTAGATTTTGTGTATTTTCTTTCAAATTTTATAAACATTTTTTTATAAATTACGGCACTTATATAATGTATAAGTGTATTGTGTGTATTTGTTTTTCAATAAACGTTTTAGTGGAGTGACTCTTTACATGGTTAGGGTGGGTACTACTTATGCGGATAGGCGGACGCAACAATTTTGGAGAATTTGTTTAGTTTATCAATGTAAGATTTAATAAAACACCATGAAATATAAAATGTATATGTGTACACTTTCAATCTCTAATTGACCATTAATTTATCTTTAGTAATATAAAAATAAGGTATCTTTTCTAAATACCTTCCTTCATATTCTAGAAGAACCACGAACAAAATGAGCAAAATAAAGTATAACTTTTTGTCGGTAAAAAATAATTATAAAATTTCTCATGGAAAAAGACAAAGTTTATATTTGCAATTATAGCAAAGTTGCGTGCATGAAGCACTATTTTTGCAGAAAAGCACTTGAACTCTCGTGTGCAGTCCTGACACGTTGCGATAAATATTGTGTCATTTATAAAAGCTTCAAAAGGCATTTTAAAAATTTCATTGTGCTTTTATGTATTTACTTAATATTGTAGTTGTTAAAAAAATAATTCACCGAATAATTTGAAATATTTGAAATTATTATAAAATATTGAATAGAGTTATATAAGTAACCAAATTTATTTAGATTTGACTTAATGTTTCCTAAAACTTATGTATTATATTAGGTAGGTTGATCGGCGTCACGATTTTTTTTTAATTTATTCAAGCCTATATTTATATAATTCTTCTTCTAAAGCATACTAATATAGAAAATGAAACTTGTACCTAAAATAAATACAAATCAATACAGCTTATGCAACGAACAGTTTCATCAACTTTTACGGAACAGAGTTGGTAACACTTTACTACACGTCTTATTTGAGTTAAAAAAATAAACATATTCTTGCATATCTCACACTAATTCCTTCCACCTTTGTTTTTTATAGTATCGATTCATTACTATATTTTTTATATGAATTTGGTAAAAGTATTGAAATTATATTAATTTTATAGGATTTTATAGGAATGTTTGATTATGTAAATGTTAATTGATATAAAAAACATTAGAATTGTTTAATAGTTAAATTAATAATATATTCTAAAAAATCGAAAAATAAATTAATATTTCATATATTTTAAACAACATTACTATTCATTGAACTTCAAAAACGATTTTTCCATCCCATAAATCTATAATGGTGACACAAAATGAGGGCACGCCGACTATGATAGAGGGGAATGATAATGGTCACTCGATCAACAAACTAATAGGATTGTGGTTGTATTTGTTATGGATATAAATAAATCACATTTACAAAGTCAACACTCAATACAAGAAATTGTCGTAATATTTAAATAAATTAAAAAACTATTATTTTTTTTTTGTCGTTACAAAGTTAAAGTTAAAATATTGTATATGTTATACAGAAGTTATATTAATATGTTCTCATTAAATGTTTTACATTATGATATACGATTAAAATAATATGTGTATTTGAGAATAAAAAGTCCGTGCCCGCAGGGAGACACGCGTGGGTAGACCTCGTGTGTTACTCGCTTAAAATATAACTCACTACCTAAGAATAATACATGATGCCGTTGTTTACATCAAACATTTTCAAGCAAAAAGCGGTTTTAATTTTTTTTCTCGGAATAGGTATCTTTTTTGGAAATACTTTTGGTACTTAAATTTAGAGTAATAAATAACTTTTCTATTAAAAATATTTGAGACGAGGGAATGTTACCAGAAAAAAGTTGACGTGGTTTTATTTACCTTAAATTTTCAAGCTAAAAGTGGTTTATATTTTTTTTCCCGGAAACGGTACCTTTTACGGGCAAAACTTCTAATACTTAAATTGAAAGTAAAAAATAACCTTTCTATTAAAAATACTTGTGATGTAAGAATGTTTACCAGAAAAAAGTTATGATTTTTTTTCCAAAAATTTTCAGTTTTTTTACCCCCACCCCTAAGTTATTGAAGTTAGGTTTTCGGTTTATCTACATTAGTTATAGGTATTTATCAAAGACATCATATAATATGAACGCAATTGATCTTTTTTGTATAGGGAAAAAGTTATGGTCGAAAAACTGAAATCAGAAAAAGTGAAGCCCTAGCGCCCCCTATGTCCGGATTTCTCTAGTTAACGAACTTGACCTTCATTTTTGGATGATTGATTTTTGTGCAAAATTTGAAAGCGATCCGAGCGAAACTGCGGCCGCTATCGTGCTGACAAAAGTCGAATCTGGACGCACGCACACATATATATATATATATATATATATATATATATATATATATATATAAACTTTTTGACCAATGGTCATTTCGGACTCAGGGGGTCATAACAAGACCTCCTGTGAAGAATTTTTTCCAAAATTCGAAAGTAGGGGACAAATGAATGGGCAGACCGAATTCTTCGAGGTCTACCCAAAATATACACTAATATATTTTTGTGTTATGGCAGTTGTAACAAAAACATAAATAATGGAAATTAAGTACGTTCAGTCTCGCACTTACAAAAAACAAATTCTGATTTTGAATCAAAGTGGAAATTACATAAATAAAATAATTATCATCGGTTCAGGATCGAAACAATGAGTTTTGGTTCCTTTAGTCACATACTATATATTATAGGTCACTAAGTACCAAAAGCATAAACCATCAAAATATATAAATAAATAAATTGTGTCGTTACACAATGTATTTGTTTATATATCTTGTTCTGTCGAGCGGATAACAAAAATGTAAAAGCCGGATTTCATCAATCAATCAATATACCCATGTAGAAACAAATCAATAGATATTCATTTGGTACCTAGCTTAAACTGATTATAGTTGCTACTTTGTTAAAATTGTGTTGATGTTATCTGTACTAACTCAGTCATAATTACTTCATAATATACTGTACTGTTCTGCTTTGTAACATGCGTTATGAAAATTATAGTTTATACAAATTTGGCAGCGTTCGGTCCAATTTATGATCGTTTTACACATTAATACTGATACCGTTGCGAGATCTGATCATTGTACTGACTCATATCTTACCGCAGTTTGTAATGTAAAACGGTATTGTACCTTGGTAGGAGGTCTTTAACTCCAGATAATATGCATTTTTGATGTAACAGGAGAGCAAACGATCGTGCGGGGCACTGATGATACTTGATCCCCGCTGCCCGTGAACTCCTACAACATCCGAGGATTTCCAAGAACGCTGCCGGTCTTGGAGGTGGGAGTATACGCCTTTTTTGAAGGCACATATCGTATCGATCAAGAAATACCTTAGAAAGGAGTTAGTCCCAAAATCTAGTGGTATGTTGAAGAAATGTCCATGAAAACCGCACAGTTGAAGGTCGCAGTGTATCCAGGTGATACGGATGTATTGCAGGCGATGACGTGCTGTGCGGTTATGAAATTTGGTAAAAGGCAGCAGATAAAATAGCTCTTTGGAACACTCCCCGTTGTAAATAAGATAAAGGACTCACAAAGGGGCCACGTTTCGACGCAATGCAAGAGAGTCCAGCCATTCACAGAGTTGTTGTCTGTTGTCTACGTTCCCATGAAATAACACATAGCAGTATATGATCTCCTATTCACGACGTTAGAGGCCCGATCACCATCTACAAACCTGTTATTTCTGAATTAACTTCTTTAGAATATTTTATTCCATAACATTTAGTTCGTTTAAGATATTTTAATACTCTCTTTGCTTATTCCCAATGTTCCTTTGTATGGAAATTATTAAATTATTGACTTCATTCTTGATTTGAAAATCTTGACTATAAATCAAAAAAATAATTTAAGAACTTCATTCCTGTACCAAAATCTATTGTAAGATCCGAATACAGCGAAAGAAACGAAATGAACGGTAATAAACTTATACAAAACAATATCCTGTAACATTAATCAAATACATTTTTAATAATTTAGTGAGGTGTAAAATATTTCAATTATGCAGTTTCGTCACAGTTTAGAGCAGCTGTATCGGCGTTTCATAAATTCGTGTTAAAAGTGGCATCAAATGCTAGACTTCAAAGTTACGTTATAGATATACCACAATGGATATACAAGTTGTGAACACGATACAATATACCTACATATTAATTTGGACATATAAAAAAATAAAAAATATATCATTCGAAAACGAATAAATTACTAAGTAACAAAATTTATTTATTAGAGCTATCAGACATGGATTACATTGGAATATGTAAGAATAATATTTATTATATCACACGTCAACCTAAAATTTTTGGTTAGATTAGCAAGATTGGCATCCACAATCAACTGTGCGAATGGGATGAATCTCCTCGTCATTCGTTTTTAAAAATATATGTTTTTTCTTTTACAACCAAATATCTTGTTTACAAAGATTTATTCAAAATACTGAATTAAAATATAAGCAGACACTCATATTCAAGCATAAAAACGTGCATTTCGCTTCTAATTATATAAAAGTAGAGAATATATCAAAACCGAAAATTTAAACTTTTTCTTTTTACCTTTACAGTTTCATATTTGTATGTAGACACAAATAAGCTTCTCGCCTCCAAAATATGTATCTCGAATGCACGACCTAATTTGTGAATGAGACTCATAAATTTTACGCGACCCTACAAACTTTCGTAAAAAGTACGGTCGTATATTCCGCAGATACACCGTGGCCGTGACGTTTGAATACCTTTAAGTGTTTCTATTTTACATTTTCTTTTCGTTTTTTTTATGTTTTCCAACAAAATACAGTTTTGTGAGGACTTATGTAAAAGTTCTAGCTCTTTATATATCATTTTATTAATTCACTACCTAAAGCTTCTTAAAAATATACAAATTTGTATTAATAAATTTGTTCGAAGCTTTGAAATCGGATTTAACAACATAACCAGAAAAATAAATTTTAAATATTATGCTAACTTGAAATATTTTATTCATTAAATTTCAAATAATTATCAAAAAATTATTTTCTTAGTTCAAAATTTGGCTGTAATATCCTTAATGAAACTTGCTACTTAACTAACTAACAATATTTAGTTAAAAACAACAATTCGAGGATATCTCGGTGATAATTTTGGGAAATGAAAATGTAAAGAGGCATTTAATTCTAGTATTGATACAACACTTACCTTTGAAAACTTATTTAAATAGATATACTTGCCCATGTTATAAATTTTAAGCACGTTGTTGCAAACGGATATTAAATTCCTGAACTATATTATTAGTTTGTGGTTAGACGATGAAAACTGAATGAATTTTGTTATATTTTCAAGATATTGTATTTGAGAAAAGGGTATCAGGACAAAGATATATATTCTAAAGTTGAAAGTTTGCAGAGCAAGATTCATAAAACCAAAAATTATAAAAAGTAAAGATGAAGCGAAATGAATTAAGTTTTCGTGTTATTAATTGTTAAAGAGCTATTAGGAGCGTACAGCGTATAGTAAGAGAAAAGAACAAACGACACGATTGACTTATCTTTGATAAAATTTGTGTATTATTTACTCCATGGGATTATGAGCTAGTATAATTTTGTTCCATGTTAAAGCTAAAGGTGTTTACTACCAAATACTTCTAATTAAATCAACTCTTATTATTTATTAGTTGTATAAATCTATCAAAGCGAGTACATGTCTTTGCAGTGATTCCAGTTAAGGCGATTTATTCAAACCCTATTTTTTACTTGCTAGATTAAAACATCCTTTCTATATAACAGTATAAGCATATAAAATACTATACACGTAGAAAATTGTTTTATAAAATTCATTTTCACAGAAATACGCGACAGGGTTTTGAAACCGTCGTTTTATTAGACTGTGTAAAATTCAGACTATTCTATTCTTTACCTACATTTCATATATTCATAGAGTTATTTTTCATTTAATAGTTGTTAAGTTTAGGGATTATACTTTTTGAAGAAATTGAAATAGTTTTTAATAATCGTCTTTTAAATATATGTAAGAATAAGTAATTGAAATAAATAACTTTTAATCCTGTTTTTTTGAGATTTGACTATTAAAACTGGTTTAATTAAAAATAAACAAAATATTAGTTTTGAGTTTGGAATACGATTGTTCGTTATGTTTTTTTATTTCGCGCCAATATATATATAAAAATATATTGAGATCTTAAAATGGATTTGGGTAATAAAAGCGAAGCGAATCGCTTAATTTCCTTACTTAACGCAAGTATGGAGTCAAATACAATTTTTAAAATCCTCCATAAGCTTAGTTTTAGTCAATTTACGTACTGAGCTAGTATAGGTATATTAAAATCTTCTCTGTTTGTGGTAGAAAGGATAGAACCATAAACGTAGTGTTCGTATAACGGTGATCAAAACAGTAAGGGAAAGAATTCAAAGAAATCCTGTCCGAAAGCAAAAGATTTTTTCTCGGGAGATGAAGATAGCACGTAGAACCATATCACATATAGTCATTTTGTAATTGATAATTTAAAAAAGAATAATAAATAAAAAAGAATAGGTTGGACAAATTAAAAAAAACTGCTGCTTAATTAAGTGCGCAAAGAGAGGTCATAGAATAGTTTTATTTACGGATGCGATTATTTTTACAATGGAACAATATTTTAACATGACCGTATTTATACTGAAAGCTCTAAAAAAGCTTCCCAGATAGTCAACAGAATACAACCTGAGCATTATCCGACTTTAATGGTTTGGTGAGCTGTAGCTATGAAGGAGTGACTGAGCCATATTTTTGTGAAAAAGTTATCAATACATCGGCACACGTGTATCAAGATTCCATTCTTGAGATGGCAATTAAGCCCCTTGTACGGGTTTATAACATCAAAATACATAACCTTATTTTCTATATCGAAGAGACGCTATCTGACTGTATATTATATATTATCTACTGAGTAAATGAAAAATAATATAAATCGTAATTGTATCTAAAACTATTTTCATCATATAAAATGCTGCGTAAATTTCTAAAATATCTTTAATTTTAATTATCAAGAATTTATAATTAATTCTTAAGAATTTATATTTCTTTGAAACATTAATCCATTTACAACTATGTGTAGAATTCTAAGACTTGATAATCTTTGCCCTCAAAGAATAATAATAATTGTATTTTCATCTCCTTTTGCGCAATGTATAACATATTCTTTGCAGTGAATTCTATTGAGGAACAACTGTAAGTGCCTTTGTGATACGTTATACGAGTATTTATAAAATATATATAAATTTTAAATGTTGTCATCCGTCTAAATATAATTGTCTGATTTTCTTTAGGTTGCATGTATAATGGATCTATATTAGATCATACTAAATATTATGGAAAGGAAAAATCTATTTTTGTCACACCATATTTTTATTGTATTGAGGGCAAAGTCAAACTTTCCTAGAAGCGAGGATTTACTAAAGATATCCGCACGTTACCTGAAGTTACTGTGTTCTTCTAATACTGTAAATAAAAAATCACTAAGTTTCGAGCAGTTAATGGAGTTGGGGGCAAGCCAACCACAAGTTTCACCGGTACTAAAGGTGAGTGTACACGGTGCAGATGCAATACATTTGGCGTCCCCACATTTCTTCTAGTCCTATCTATTAACTTACTTTAATTCATGTCAACCAGTAACTTAGACATTTAACATTAGTAACATTGGTTATGTTTGAAATTAAGTAGACTCTTAAGGAAATTACGAGATATACTACGATTATACATTATAATTTCAGTCAATAATATTCATAAAAGAAGTAGTTGTCGTGATTAATAATTCAAATGTGTTTATTGAGATAGTTCATTATCAGATTGTTCGATATTGATGAACCTCTGCGTAATTGGAGCTTTCATGATATAAATATTATATAGAATTTTGTGTTAGTACATGAATGGTAATAACTAAAGCAACATAATAAAAACAAAGCAGACAGAAAACTCTAAAACAATAAATAAATTAATATTATCTAGACTACCCGGCATAAAAAAACAATTTTGTAACATCTCTATTAATGCAATGAATCTACTAGCAAACATATAATCTGAAGAAAAATATCTAAATACAGGAAAACTTTATCAGTATGAGTATCTAGTCAATATATTTTTATAATTTCTTACAAAATCTTATATAGTAAAAAATATCCAACTACACTTCAAAACGTAAGCACTATTCAAGCTTTAACATAAAAGTAGGAAACATCAAAAAAAAATTATGAAACAGAAATCATATAAGCGAACAAAAGGCTAAAACTATAAAAATCCCCTAGATCACACAGCATAACAAACGAGACTTTAAAGTCAGTTTACCATTCAAAGGCAACACTGCTGACTGAACTATTCAATATCAAATAAAAAAATTCTGAAAATCTTGCGCAAACTAATATTATCTTAACATTTAAGAAGAAAAATCCAAAAGACAGGCAACTATAGAGCACGTATAAGTTTTTATCTGCGATAATATAATTGTGAATAAAAAAGCCCCGAAGTCGAAGAAAAACAGTCTGTAGAGCAGGTCGGTTTATAGACGGTTTTTTAAGGAACAGCTAGTGACAATGACTAACAGCCACAAAAAGCAAATAAAACTCAATGGATTTCCACTGGGATACATAGATCAAAATATATTTACCTATCAAATACAATCAGCCTTGAAAAAAAAATATTTGGATTTCGAAAGAAGAGTACAGCGAACGTGAAACAAATTTTGGAATCTAAAAGAAATTATCAAAAGTGAAATGGCAATGAAACTGAAAACTCTAAAAAACTAATAATAAACTTTGGCTAGTTACTATGCTGGGTATCAAACATGACAATTTAAGGCAAAGATCAAAAACAAAATAATGTTCTGCCAGCCAGGAATAGAAAACTATGCTTGAAATAAAATAAAAACTAGATAAGATTAGACCTATAAAAATAAGAGCAATAACAAAAGTCAGTAATGCCTTGAACTACGCTTAAAAGTTGCTTGCACACAACGTGGCTTACAGAAAAGATGTACCATACCATCGTACGTTTGTGTTGTCTCTGGGACAAGGATTGAACTTATTTCCGTTAACGACCAACGTGCTATAAGAAACGTGACGCAAATTGTAGCTTTATCGTGTACATGGAGTGAAGAGTCGGTAAAATTTGTGATTGGATCGTCTCCAATTACCTTAAATACAAGTTAATATTTTACAACTCCCATATTGATTAGACAAAAGAATAACAATGTTTTTGATTTTAATCTATTCTTTATTTATTTTTTTAAACATATAATTATAACTTTAAATAGAATGGAAATAAATAAAAAAAATAATTCAAATAATACTTATGGTTCAAAATATACATAGAAATCAAAACCAGGATTAGTACTCTTAATCTTAAACTTACCCTCGAGTAAAACATGAAAGTTATTTCCTTCGAAAGTTCAATATGTAACTGCGAGACATTCTCATTCTTTAACATCCCGAGCATTACCCAGTGATACTATTCCTCTGCGGATATTACAGCATCTTTCAATGCCTAGCCATATTCTTGATGTACGACTTCTTATGTCTTCTAGAATTGGATGTTCTATCACCAATTACTTACGGACAAAGGATTTAAGCTAGTTTCTATAAGTTTAAATCTATAGTTTATAGATTTTCTAAAGTTTAAATCTATAAGAGTTTAGAGATTTAAATCTAAATGTTTACTATCTATTGCAACCCAAACAACAAACATTAAAATATGTGTTATTTAATTTTGACATATTTCTGTAGTATAAATTATTATTAGAATAGGCACGAAGACGTTTTATTTATATTTTTATATTTCTAATCTGCTGGGCTTGTTATGATAGTTTGATTCGTTTAATAATGAGGACAATATATTATAATATTAGAATAGTAATTAAAAATACTACTTTTTGTTTTTCTTATCCAGGGCCAGAACAATTGAAATTTTAAAAAACAGTAAAAATTATATTCGGACTGCAATACTGTAAAGTTCAATTATATTCACAATGCATTACTAGTACTTATCAGCTCGGGCCCAAGTAAAGATTTGATATAGTTGGAGGAGAACAAATCTAAAATTGAACCATTACAAATTTTGATACTGATTGATATAGACATTGGTAAAAAGTTGATGAGGTGTTATCTATAATTTTGTTTTATAGAGATTTATAAAATAAGTAACTTTATATTTTAGAAACTTATTTTTTTCAAATATAACATTTATTTAAAAAAATAAACATAACGATGATAGCTATTATGTAATGATTGCAACTATATAATAATTTATGTAAATAACTTATGTTTATAATTTCAACAGTTACAAATACGACCCTTGAAGTCGTCATCATTTATGAATAAGAAGTTCTGCAATAGAATAATGTCTAGCTGGTTCATACCGACCGCGGCTGAACCGAAAACTTTCTTAATGTATCTAACCGAAACGTTAACATACTTTAATTCCGACCGGCACCTTTAATTTTTTTTGTTTTTTTTTTAATTAATGCACAACGTTGCAGTTTTTAAATTCTTTTTAAAATATCTACATTATTTTTTTTTCTTTGTTACGAAACTTATCGCAATATAAGAGTAAACGTTTTAAGTTAATCGTTTCATCTTTTAACATAATATTAAAATGATACACTCTAATGATTATATTTATATTAATACAAAATAGGAAATAAATAATCACTCAATAAACCGCAAAAAAGATTTATCACATAAATGTAGATGAAAAAATATATGTTTAATGTTATTTGTTTTCAATCTGCGCTAAAAATATCTGTAAATATTGTCATAGACGTTTTGGTTTTATACACATCAATTTTAATTTTCCGTGACGCTTCAACGATTTATATTGTCACGTCATCGCACACGAAAAAATTTACACGTTTGAATAATACAATTTTATTTAAATAACTCTATCTGTTAGTTTTACTAGTCGTATGTACTATTGTAAGAAATAATAAACACAACAGTTTTAGAAGGCAATAATGAAGCAAAACTTAAATTTATCTGATACCATTTGACAACGTCGCTAATCCATTTACATTGAAATGAGAAACTAAACACATTAGTGAAATTACAAGTAATCCATTAAAACCTCATTTATCTGTGCGATCGAGTCCCCGTCAAAAGTTATGTATCTCTGAATTTAGTTCACAGGTAAAGGAACAAATTATATATCACGTCGTGATTCAGTCAAGTCACGTAGATTTGGGTCGTAGAGGTTTTTTTAAAGTGTAAATTGTCAATATCTTTTCAAGATTAGAGAGTTTCTAAAAATTATAATTATATTTTTCAACTGGGTCTATAAAACTGATATTTGCAACATAGTTTTATTTTATAACGTTTCTCTCAAAATATTAGATTATTATAATACAGCTATTTTCACTATTTGTTCCTAAATTGCTGCTTGTCCAATATGAATCAAAGTACAGTTAGTTTTATAAGTATTGCATTGATATATTGAATATAATAAATACTTTTTAATATCAGTTTTTCAGTTTCTATTATGTTTGTAATAATTTTAATTATTTTTTTTAATTTTGACGATATTTGAAGAGTAAACGGTATTTAAATAGAATAAGTTAATATTGCTAACTTATAGATACTTTTACTGTTTTATATACTAGTTTATTCATTACTAGTTCATTAGTCAGTTTAATATTAGTTGTTTATATTTTAATACTATTAAAACTAAATTTTATAATTATTTATTAGGAACTAACGAAATATGCAAGTATCTTAAGTATCTTAAGGTATCTTGTCAACTGTCAATTTTTTTTCATCTTAATAAATTCTATAAATAAAAACTTGAAACTACCAGGATTTCTTTATAGAAATAAAATCATGCGTAATGAATAATATGGTTTCACCGGGGGGTAAATCAATAACTGATACGGGTGCCACGCTTGTTAAGCACATTTACTAATGATGTTAACTGTCCGGGTATCCTCAGCAGAGCAGCATTCTAAGCTGGTTGTAGCTTTTTCACGCACTAACTACACTGACCTTTTTTTATTATAAAAATTGACGATTCTACAGTGCGAGAAAATGCTTATTTGAAATAAGACATTTTGAATTTGAATTTGAATACAAAATTGTAAATGAAGCCAAATATATAGATAGATTTTACTAGAAGCTACCTACTATACAAGCCATATAAAGCGAACTTAACATATATATATTTATTGAATTATCTATTTTCACGCCATATCCCTTGCGGGGTAGCCAGAGACGACGGAGCGCCAAACGCTACGGTCCCTGCATACCTCTTTCTCTTCGGCCACAAACATCAACCTCCTCTTACATGCCCTCCGGGGGGTCCTCATGCTTTTTACGTGACATTCCTCCAGTATCGTAGATACTGTGTTTTCGAAGGTCACTCGAGTCCTCCCCCTGTCTCTCTTACCGCTCACATTTACTATATAAATCTTTATTACCATTCTTTCATCACTCATTCGTTCGACGTGCCCAAACCACCTGAGCACGTTCTTATTCATTCTCACCGTGACATCTTCGCTAGTACCTGCCATTCTGTGGATCTCTTCATTGCGGATTCGATCAGCTAGATTAACTCTGCATATTCTGCGAAGAGATCGCATCTCCACAACCATTCATCTTTCTTACATTCTTCTTCTGTGTTACCCACATTTGGATGCCGTATAACAGCGTCTGTAGCAAAACTGCATTGTTTACAGCCAAACGTGCAGCTATGCTGACGTTTTGCCGTCTCAACAATGCAGTCAAAGCACCGTTGACTCTGTTGCCGGCAGCAATACGCCTTTCATCATCCATTTCGTATATTCCATCTCTGCTAAACATACTTCCTAAATATATCACATCATTCACTTGTTCTATTATCTTATTATTCACGTTGATCTTACATTCTGTTCTTTCAAATATTAGAACCTTCGTCTTATCTACATTAAGGTTTAGACCATTAATTTTACACCCATCTCTCATATATGAGTTATAATAATAGTTTATAAACAATTTCTAACATTATATAAACTTTTTAAGTGACATTTCATGTTATACATGATGGTATCTGAACAAACACTTTCTATAAACAATTATTATTATTTAAATTTTAAATAAATATTTAAATAAAATTTATATCATGTACAGAAACAAACAAGCTCTGGAAGACAACAGACGTCGCTCTCTCTATTGAATTACCGTGTCGTGATATTTGTAATCACAATCACTATAAATCGCCTGTATTGAGACCGAGGTGACATCTTCAAAGTTGGGATTTTACATTATATTCATTATGGAAATCCACGATATAAAACAAAAAATGCTCTCGTCGCATTGAAACCATCACAAGACAACGTTGCCAACTCTGTTTCTCATATCAGTAATCAAATACTTATTAGTTACCAAGACCTGTGACAACATAAAGATTAAGAAAAGAAAAGATCAGCAATCTTCCACCCTGACTTTATCAGCAATCAGCAACATACGTATTTTTTTTATGTTTACACATACAGACTTATGAGGTAAATTTAAAGTTAGGAGAGAAAATATTTTTAAGATATAATGCTACAAAGAGTACTATTTTAATCTATATATAAATAGAGCTTTTATCAGAAAAGCTTCTTGGCGATTTGCAAGCCGATTTCTACCGCAGCAACTGTCGCATGCTGTACTTATCCGGACAGGACTTCATAGTTTTAAATTCAGTTACTTATTCCTTCAACATATTATATTGAAAAATAATAATGTAAATGTTTATTTCTTATAAGGCTTAATTTTGTATATTATTTAACGGAAAACGAAATATTAAGATTTTATAATTTTTCTATAAAATATCTGTAATTTCTATACAATGTTTAAATTTCACAAAAGTACATTTCCACAATGAACAAATATATTTAAAACACACGCAAACTTGCAATTTCAATTTAGTAATATTTTAGTTTAACTTTATTTTAACAATTATAAACAGGATCATATAAGCATATCTTCTAATCTAACATTTTTCATAAAAATTTTAAATATTTGTATTTTTATTCCATGTACGAGTATATAAGAAAGTGAAATTAACTGTGTACAAAAAAAATGCGAAGTACTTAATGCACGACTCAGATCACATTAACGAAAGTTTTAAAATTTTATGTGTTGTTGTCTGTTTATATATATAAAATTACTAACATTACTAATGTGTATATCGTCCATTTCACTTTTTGGTATATTATTAAAGCTATATGTTGTATTGTTAATATGTTATGTCCTGCCATCGACTGACTTTAATGCTATTTACATCGAACTTCTTTCAATAAAAATTATTCGATATTTTTTGTTTATAAGGATCGTATAGTTTATACACATATTGCTTCTCTATTCAATGAGATTCAAGGTTTTGTTTATCTTGGCAACTAGCGCGCAAAATTGTAAGAAAATCCATAAACCTAGTAAATCCTATAATCTCAAGAAATAAACAATAAACAAAGTTTCTCCCGTGTTTAAATTACCTAGAAAGCTGCGCAATACTTCAATCTTTATATAAAATTAATCAATGGGTTTTAACAAAGTTTTTAATAATATAACTTTATAAACAATATTCTCTCTTTGTACTGTTAGTGTTAGATTACAGACTGTCAGTATAAAATAAGTTACTTAAACTAAGTCCAAACTTATGGCAGCGTAATTTCATACATAGAACTAAAATATTTATTATACGTAAAGATATACTCACTTGATGTTTTCTTGATTCTTGATTTGATTCTTGAAAGACTTTATACACAAACAATAAATGAAATATAAAGTTATGTTTATTTCTGTAGCATTCATTTCAATTTAATATAATATTTATATAATTAGTGTAAAATATAAATCAAATAATTAGTTTCATCCACATTTATAATTATATTGTGTTTGAAAATATATTTTAATCATAGTTATTTGTATAATAAAACGAATTATTTTAAATTAAGTATACAATTATTCAACTTTAATTTATATTATCATTGAGGTTTTCCAATAGTTTTTCGAATAGTCGAATATGCTAAGTTATTAAAGGATGTGTATTTTTTTGTTTTACTAAATAAAGCTCTTTTGTGTACTCGGGACAGATTAAAACAATCTAATAAAAGCATCTAAAATCGATATTTCAGATCTTTTAATCCATATCACCTAATTAAACTCGAAGCTCGGTATTCTTAGCCGAGGTTAATCCGTGTATTTGTTCACATGGCACGTGTAAGTTTCAGTGTCTGCGGCTGTTAGCGGCCAGTGTCTTTGACTGACTTTATTAGAAGTTTAGAAAACTTGCTTAGTTTGGATAAGAGTTGGTCTTGGTCTTTTATTTAACTTTCCTTTAAATGACAATTTTTAAGTGAAGAATTTAAAGGATTAAAAAATATATATGCTTATATCTAACTAAAATATCAAATAATTTCTGTTTCATTGATAATAAAATTTTAAAAAATAATAATAATAAGGTAATTTTTTGCGCTTTTGATATATGTATATGTTATAATTCCTTTATTAAATGAAATAATAGTTTCACCTTAAATATTTAATAAATTTAAAATTAATCTTAAACTTTCAAAGTAATATTATATTAGTGTTAAAACTTTTATTCTACCGTTAATTGTATCACATAGGTTTTGAAAACCAAAAACTTTTCTGTTTATTAATACATATTTTATATTTTATCTGCGATCTTTAAAAACTTTTTATATTTAATCATTAAAAATCATTGAAAAACACAAATATATGAAAAAAAATCAATCAAAAACACTATAATACAATAGCGTCTACAGCTGTAAATGTATCGCACCAATTATAGTGGACCACATCAAATGAGCGGATACGAAGAGAAACATCCAGCGAATGCTAGTATTTAATGAACTTTTGGTTATAAATACACACACTACTTCAATTTTTTTCATGAGCTATTAGTATGCGAAACTGCGACGTTAAATGGATGTTTTGAAATAATAATAAACATTAAACTTTACTTACTGTTACATTTTTGTACCCTATTTTCCATTTACCATACCAACATCGAATAATAGACAAATAGAAGGTAGATATTTAATTAAACCCAAGCTGAGACATACGGAATAGAACAGTGGATTTTTTGAACTGTTGCTAATAGCCAGCGCCATTAATGCTTTATCACTTCCGTACTGGAGTTCCGTTCACTGAAACTATGCTTGAGACTAAAACTGTCTTATGTTTACGAATAGTACGGATAGTGTTAGTATATTATAACGGTTAATTGCCTCTCGTATGTATTTATTACTATATTCATTCGATACCGTGAACTTACTTACATAAAACAAAATGTAATGTTATACACTTATAACAAAAAAATAATTTTATAAAATATTACTATACCACAAAATTAAAATGTTTAATTTTAATAATATCACGCTGAAGATGTTTATTTCTACATTTAAATAGTATTTGAATGAACATCAATTTCACAAATCCAATCTTAATCCTTTTTAGATAACATAATATTAATATAACAAAGACATATACGAGATCAAATATGAATAGAAAAGGAACAGTACTCAGGACTCTTAAGTTATGTTAAAAACGATGTTCCCATCTCTTATATACCCTTTGTGCCTTTCATTTATTCTGTTTCATTGTACTGTAAAAATAATAACATAAATTTTATATATTTTTATTTTATATTTTTTGTATGTTAAAGTAAGATTTTGCGTACAAAGTTTTGGCGTACTGAGTTTAAAATTTGATTAACATATAAAACAAAATTAAAGATACTTTTTTCTTCCCAAGTATTATTAAAAATATATACAGGATAATATTTGTCAGTTTTATACTCAATAACCCTTAGAAGTAACAAAATATTTTTATACACTCAAAGTAAATATTTAGTACAGCTCTGATATTATAAAACACTCCAGAAGAATTATAAAAAAATTAAAAATAATACTACTCATTACTTTTAGCTTTACAATATGATAACTATTTATACTCTTTGCCGTAAATCGCAGATGTATGTATACCTACATAATTGGTGACATCAAAGTTAAACAAGACGTAGATTCTTGGGCTAATTGCTCAAAACAATTTCAAAACGAACTAACTTGCAAAGTTTCTGGAGTTCATCTGAAATCAAGCGTAAATTCGTTTATTAATGCACCTATTTATATTAAGAGTTTAATTATTTAATTAAACTTGTATTTTATTTATAACAAAGATATTCTGTTTTATATTGTTTAAAATGTTAAGAAGGATGAATATTAATTGATAATTATTTCTTTCCTATATTGTCTTAAATTTTAGTGGTTGCTTCCGATACTTCATATACAATTCTAATGTTTTATTATGCTTATTAAGGTAATCGCTTATGACGTATGATGAACTTTGAAGGAATTGAAGTATTATGACAAATAATTGGGATAAGGGCAGATGACTTATAATTTGATCAATTTTATTCTTTTCTATCGAGATTTTGATATAATACCTGATATCTAAATATAATGGAAAAACTTAAAGTTAAACAAGTTTTCAAATAAATACTTATCTGTAGATAATATCGCAATAATAACAACAAAATAATCCGTAACCTCTTGTCGCCTCAGATTCAATTGGTAAATGTTATAATCATCTCTTATCTATATAAATATATCAGAAATGGTGTAGAGTTAGAACACTTTAACAACTGTAACTAGATTTCCTTTCCTTTCCTTTTAGTTAACAGGTTACTTTGTGTTCAATATTTGCAAAATAGATAATATTACCTGTTACTGTTCTGTAAAAAAAAAACATTAAATATTAAAACCATTTTATTTTGAACATTAATAAAACAAACGCCTTTAATATTTATTCAGAACTTTAATTGCAAATGTCGTTCTAAATGCTTACCTTCTTTTTTCTTGTTACACCATAGAAGTTTTTGAAATATTCTGTTTTTTGTATAATCTAATATAATCTGATAAGACTAACCAGTCTTCAAATGCAGCCTTATACGAGAGAAATGAAAAGAGCTCATATATCTCAGCCAGGCCTTAAACCCAAGCTTACCACTTCACTCGTAAGCCTGCGAAGTTAATTTCAGTGCATAATAGTGTGGTTAACATAATATAATATAATACTTGGTTTTTGCGTCAAGACCTAGGCTAATAAATTTTGTTAATTAATGAAAGATTAATTTATATATATTATACTTCATCTATAAATACTTTTACAATTAAAAATAAACATAATTACTTTTGAATTTGGAATCATCAGTCAGTCAGTTTTATAAAGTAGGGTTTGCTCTAAACCCCATGATAATTTGGAGTACCTGAAACAATCTATACGATTGTCAGTGAAGAAAATTCTCATAGAAAGAGTGCGTGCTGCTATTGGTAACTGACTTTAATGTTTAATGGACTTCGTTGCAGCCTATGGGTGTTACTTTGAATACGCTTTAAATATTTTTAATGGTTTTATGTTGATGTATTAACACTGTAATAGTAATAAATATTACGTACAATTCCAGATTACAATTATTAAAATGAAAGCATACAAATTTATTCAAGATATAAAACATTACAAAGAATATATCACATACATCATGTTATGTTGTTATAATTGATATTTTTTATTGAATTATTGATTTTCAAGAAAAAGAATCAAATAATACACATATTCTTTCTTATAGCCTAGCCTACATCAATATATTTTAAGTTCTAGGCGTAGAATCAATATACGGCATTCCATTGGGAAGACTTCCATTGTCATTTCTGTTTTATTCAAGACTAATGTTTTTTCAATATCCGTACACTTTAAAATGCATTTCAATTTCAATGTAAGGGATATGAATTTTAATAGCATTTTTATTGCTATACGGTTGTCATGACAATTGATATGCGCGTACACAAATTGGTGATGATTCCGTTATGTTGAATGGATTTTCATCTCAAAATAACAATTAATAAAATGTTTTGGGATACAGTCATAAATTTAAAATATTCTGTATTGTTTTTTTATATCTTGATTACATTTTTATGCTTTTTTTTTAATAATTGTTAACTTGTGTTGTAACTTCGAACTTAGGTTGACTTTTGTAGCTAGGTAAAATAATACCATACCTCTGTATTTAAATCATCAAGCACTCTTGAACTTGATCTTGTAATGAGTTCAATAGATTTTAATTGCAGTAAAAAGCTATTGCATTGCTACTTTAAGTGTTTTATTTAAATATATTTGTATCAATTTAAAAATCTACTTATTTCCGTCACTACTTTTGTAGACATAATATTCATATTAAAACAAAAATTGCAGAGTAAATTGAATAACCATAATCAAAACACCTTTTTTAAATTTGAATTTATAATCTTCCTATTTAGAAATGAAATCTACACTACACATAGGAAAAAACTATTTTACTAGTATGCACGCGCCGTGTTTGATGATTTCATTTCGTATATTTATAGGATGTTCTGAACTTTAATTAACACACGCATTCAAGTCTATACGTTTTGTTTCAAAAATAATTTTATATTTCGTTTTTCTGACCAAGAATTAACCTAGACTATTAGTAACATATATTTTGGTTTAAATAATACTACATGATGCCAACTACTTTTGCCTTCAAATTATTTGCTTTAGTATAAACTTTAATATGATATTAATCAGTTAATATATTTTGCCAGAAAACTGTTACATTAAATATTTTCATAACTTTGTAAATGTGACAAGCGAAAACTTGATTTCTTTTTTTTTTAATTACGCAGGCAGAGAAGTATGGAACTTCACACACATAAACTTGATATTAAAAATGTTAGTAGAAAGGTAATATAACGTATTAGAAATACATTAAGTTAATAAAAAATAAACATAACTCACACGTCACACAATTAAATTAAAATATTTATTGTTTATTTTAATAGTGTAAAAGTCAAATATACAATATTTTGATGCAAAGAGTATATTATCGACTGACAGCAAAATAAAAAACATCGATGCGTTACTTAGAGGTCTACTTTTGTCCAATCACTCCATAACATACAAACTCTGAATTCCGATCGATTCCGGCGTCTTGTCGAGTATCAGTTATATTGATTACATGAAATTATGTCAAATCTAACGTTGATTATATAATTTCAATCAAATATTATTATTCAAACTGAATTACATAAATATACAAAGAAACTTAGTTCAATTTATAAACGTTATAATAAATATAATACGTAAGAACATTGCACTACCATGTCGCATTTCTAAATGCCATTCATCAGACACTCGTTCATCCGGTCAGCTTTACTTTGTCGAAAACAAAACAAAAACTAAAATTCATTCATTCGTTCAACGTTGTTTGTTCGTCTAGCGCTGACAGTGGGATACTACTGTGTCATGAATAAAACTGACCTAGAAACAAATTATGCAATGCAATGATTTGACAAATCATATTGTTTAGAAAATTTTGTCAAAAACACTTATTTTTTATGTTATTTCTTAATCTAAAAGAAAGTCCAATATACCATATTTATTTACATATTACATTAATATTTGAAAATGAGCAATTATTGATACAGCCTGTTTTTTTTATTCTACATTCAATTAAAATTTAAATAAGGTTAACATGAATAAAATTGTTACAGACTTTTCCAAATATTAATTTGTGTTGTGGCAATGTTTTTCTTTACTGCAAATTTTAAAACAATGGTTAAGATCTTCGCAAGAAACCTAATGGGTATCGCCTAATAGTTGCAGGTTCGAATCCTGAATACGATACCTTTTTTTCATTCTATACTTTGGAAGGTGTCACCTCATGGCTGACAACCCGCCGCTGGACATTAGCAGACGGCTAGCGCAATTTTGAAAGAACAAATTAACCATCTCCCAGGGAGCACCGGCCCATACCGCTTCTAACCCCACCGGACAAGTCCGAGTGACATTGATAACGGATGGACACACGAGGAGGTTTCCAGCGATGGCCCCCCGTGGCTATTATTTCTGAGATAACTTATATATAAATAACTCTAGAATAAATTCCATATCTATTTCACTCTTTCTTCTCCTCGACCCTCTTCTAATTCTGTATTTTAAAATATTCAAACTTCTAATTCTGTATTTTAAAATGAGGGTAGTCTATAGGACCACACATATAATAAATGATTTTTTCTTCTTTCAAAGCCCAAATCTTGAATATTTATCTTTATTTTTTTGGGTAAAAAATCCTTGTAATTGCTAATCATGAAGACATCTCTAAAACTATATTTTTATAAAATGATCTTACTACGAATTAGAGGAATTAGAGCCATAAAATAAGAATAAAATAAAATAAATTGAAGAATTAGCCAATATTGGCAAAGCAGTTGTAATTTTAATGAAACTTCATTGATGTCCCTACTATAGAAATTCTAGAGACGGAAATTGACTAATTCTTCAAGGACAATTTAAGCTTCTTATCGCAGTTGAATTAAAAAAAATATTTAGAGACTGTTAATAGTGTTATAGTACATGAGTTTATATGGTACCCTCTTTATCGAGCTATTTATTTTTGGTCTTAATTAGATTATTCAGTATTGTCCTTCTACCTCTGTTAAAACTGCCTGCCTACTCGAAGCTTTGAGATGAATCTGTTCCTGAATTAATGAAAGATCTTTCGTCTCCTGTCTACCGCGGGGGTCATTGTTGAGATTGAAGATGAGATTTTCAGAACGCTAGCAATGAAATCTAAAACACATTTTTCGTTCACTTAACCATATATTGGTATATATTGGTAGTACTAGGATTTTTTTTCGTGACATTTTCACATATCGATACTTATCGTAGACGTATTTTGTTCTAACTTTTATTTCTTAGACTTGTGTATTTTATTTTCTTTTTATATATTTTAAAGTTTAAGTGACTCTTTACATGATTAGGGTGGGTACTCTTTATACTGATAGGCAGACACAACAGTTTGGAGAATTTATTTCATTTATCAATGTAAGATTTAATAAACAAACATGAAGGATAAAATATGTGTACACTTTCAATCTCTAATTGATCATTAATTTATCTAGTGAAATAAAACTGAGGTATCTTTTCTAAATACCTTCGTCCACATTTTAGAAGAATCACGAACAAAATGAGCAAAATAAACGATAACTTTTCGTCGGTAAAAAATAATTATGAAATTTCTCATGGACAAAGACAAAGTTAATATTTGAAATTATAGCAAAGTTGCGGGTATGAAGCACTAATTTTGCAGAAAAGCATTTGAGCTCTCGTGTGCAGTCCTGACACGTTGCGATAAATATTGTGTCATTTATAAAAACTTCAAAAGGAATTTTAAAAATTTCATTACTCTAGTATGTATTTACGTCTCTGTGTAGTAGTTAAAGAAATAATCCACCGAATAATTTGAAATTATTAAAAAATATTGTATAGAGTTATGGAAGTAATTAAATTTATTTCAATCAGACTTTATGTTCTCAAAAATTTATGTATTATAGGTTGATCACCTTCACTATCTTTTAAAAAAATATCTGAGACTATAAAAATTATTCTAGATTATACAAAATGTTATACAATCGAAAATAATTGGATAAAATACTGAAATTCGTTTAATTCTTCTTATAATGCCTATTAATATACAAAATGAAACTTTTACCTAAAATAAATACAAATCAATACAGCGTATGCAACGAACAGTTTCATCAACTTTGTAAGAACAGAGTTGGTCACGTCATATTTGAGTTAAAAAAAACTATACTTACATATTTCACACTAAATCCCACCACTTTTTTTTATAGTATTGATTCATTACTATATTTTTATGACTTTGGTAAAGGTAAATTATTGAAATTGTATTAATTTTGTATGCTTCGTATTATATTCATTTGCTATTTTTTTATTATGAAATTATTTAACTGATTTATACCAACATTAGAATTGTTTCATATTAAAATTAATAAGACATTTTAAAAATCGAAAAACAAATTAATATTTCATATATTTTAAGCAACATTATTATTCATTGAACTTCAAAATTGATTTTTCCATCACATAAATCTATAATGTTGACACAAAATGAGGGCACGCCGACTATGATAGAGGGGAATGATAATGGTCACTCGATCAACAAACTAATAGGATGGTGGTTGTATTTGTTATGGATATAAATAAATCACCAAACACAAAGTCAACACTCAATACATCAAATTGTCGTAATATCCTTTAACGTCACAAAGTTATACTTAAAATATTGTATATGTTACAATACACAAGATATATTAATATGTTATCGTTATATGTTTTACATTATGATATACGATTAAAATAATATGTATAATTTATGGGACAAAAACACTCACACACATATTTTTGTGTTATAGGTTTTTTTACAAAAACATAAATAATGAAAACGAAGTATGTTAGACTCGCACTTACAAAACAAATTCTGTAATAACACAAAGATTTACAAGTGATCACTGGTTTTGAATCTAAGTGTAAATTGTATAAATAAATAAATAAATAAAATAATTTTCATCGGTTTAGGATCGAAACCATGGGTTTTGGGTTCTTTCATCACATACCATATTATAGGCTTCTAACTACCAAAGGCATAAACTATTAGAATATATAAACAAATAAATTGTGTCGTTACACAATTTATTAGTTTATATATCCTGTTCTGTTGAGCGGATAACAAAAATGTTAAAGTCGGATTTTTACAATCAAGTACAAATACAAGCAAAGAGTCGAGTTCGAGAGATTTTTCCAACAAAGTGTATTTCAAACGTGCATCTGCTGAATTCAAAGCTCCCAGATTGTATGTAATATCGTCCCTTTCAAAGCACAACCTCAAATAAGCAAAAGGATCGGGCAAGAGCTTGAATTAGATTTTTTTTGTACTCAAATACAATTAAAGTACGCTTCAATATTGAAACATTTGTTAGGCATTTCAATTATTTTTAGTTTACTTTATATTAAAACAATTGCTGTTCAGATATTATTTCTAATAGAAACATGTATTAATAAATACATACGCTATAAATATATACCAATGTGGTATAAATTTGGTAGAAACGAATCAATAGATATTCATTTGATATCTACCTTAAACTGATTATATAGATACTTCATTGTTAAAATTGTGTTAATGTTATCTGTACTAACTCAGTCATTATTGCTTCATAATGTACTGTAGTACTATTCCCCTTTGCAACATGTGTTATGAAAGTGATAGTTTATATAAATTCGGCAGCATTCAGTCCAATTTATGATCGTTTTACAGGTGGTGGTTATGGGAGTAACGGTTTAGCAAATAGTGTTATGTATGATTACTTTGATGTGTGTATTTTGCTTTCAAGTTATTTGTGCTATAGCTCCGAAATTAATATTGATACCGTTGCGAGATGCAACGTATTGACGCATGTGTTGCCGCAGTTTATGTAAAACGGTATTGTACCTCGCTTGTGGTAGGTCGGAGGTCTTTAACTTCAGATAATATGCATTTTTGATGTAAGAGAAGAGCATACAAGCATGCGGGGCACTAATGATATGTAATCACCGCTGCCCGTGAAGCGTGAGGATTTACAAGAACGCTACCGGCCTTGGAGGTGGGAATATACACCTTTTTTGAAGGCACATATCGTATCGATCTAGAAATATCGTAGAAGAGAGTTCGTCCTACAATCTAGTCTTACGTTGAAGAAATGTCCTTGAAAACCGCTCAGTTGAAGATCGCCGTGAATCCAGGTGATACGGATGGTATGGCAAGTGACGACGTGCTGTGCGGTGATGAAAAAAAGGCAGCAGATAAAATAGCTCTTTGAAATACTCCCCGTTGTAAATAAGATAGAAGACTCACAAAGAGGCCACGTCTCTAGGCAATTCAAGAGAGTCCAGCTGTTGTCTGTTGTCTACATTCCCATGAAATAACACATAGCAGTATATGATCTCCTATTCACGAATTTAGAGGCCTGATCAACATCTACATAACCTGTTATTTCTGAATTCACTTTTGTAGAATATTTTATTCCATAACATTTATTAGTTCGTTTAAGATATTTTAATACTCTATTTGCATATTTCCAATGTTCCTTTATATGGAAATTATTAAATTATTGACTTAAAAAACACAAAGTAAAACTAATCAGTTTTAGTTTGAATATAAATCAAGAAAGTAATTTAAGAACTTCATTCCTGTACCAAAATCTATTGTAAGATCCATACATTTTTAATAATTTAGTGAGGTGTAAAATATTTCAATTATGCAGTTTCGTCACAGTTAGGAACAGCTGCGTTGAAAGCAGAATTGTCTGAGTTTCCTAAATTCGTGTTAAAAGTGGCAGCAAATGCTAGACTTCAAAGTTACGTTATAGATATATCACAATGGATATACAAGTTGCGAACACAATACCTACATATTAAATTGGACATATCTCAAAATAAAAAAAATATATCATTCACTATTATGTATTTAGGGCAATTTTAAAAGGAAAACGACTAAATTACAAGTTACAACATTTTATATTTATTATTTATTTATTAATGCTATCTGATATGGATTATGGAATTTGTAAGAATACATTTATTACAAGTCAACCTAAAACTTTGATTAGATTAGCAAGATTGGCATCCATAATCAACTGTGCGAATGATATAAATGTCCTTGTCATTCATTTATAATGTATAAAAATATGTATCTTGAATGCACGACCTAATTTGTGAATGAGACTCATAAATTTTACGCGACCCTACAAACTTTCATAAAAAGTACGATCGTATATTCCGCAGATACACCGTGGCCGTGACGTTTGAATACCTTCAAGTGTTTCTATTTTACATTTTCTTTTCGTTTTTGTTTTATGTGTTCCAACAAAACACAGTTTCGTGAGTACTTACGTAAAAGTTCTATAAATAAAGGATGTATACTATTATTAATGCACTATGAATGCACTTTGAAAACATACAAATTAGTCTTAATAATCTTGTTCAAAGCTTTGAAATCGTCATGAACAACCAAACCAGAAACAAATTTTAAATATTATGCTCATTTTAAATATTTTAATCGTTAAATGTACAATAATTATAAAAAAAGTATTTTCTTAGTTCAAAATATGGCAGTAATATCCTAAATGAGAGATATCTCTGTGATAATTTTGGGAAATGCAATAGAAAAGAGGCATTGAATTCTAGTATTGATACAACACTAACCTTTAGAAACTTATTTAAATAGACATACTTTCCCATTTTTAAAATTTAGAGCACATTGTTGCAAACGGATATTAAATTATTGAACTTTATTATTAGTTTTTGGTTAGAGGAAGAAAACAGAATTAATTTTATTATATTTTTAAGATATTTTATTTGAGAAAAGGGTATCAGGACACAAATTTATTCTAGAATTCAATGCTTGTAGAGCAAGATTCATACAACCAACAATTATAAAAAAAAGGTAATCAAAATGGATTAAGTTTTCGTGAACCGTATTATTAGAACCGTAGAGCAAGAGAAAAGAAAAAACGACACGATTGACTTATCGTTGGTAATTCAATTCTGGCTCAAAATTTTGTGTATTATTTATTCCATGGGCTTTTTGGGACGATGAGCTAGTTTAATTTTGTTCAATGGTAGAGACAAAAGACAAAAGTGTTTCCAAATACTTCTAATTATATAAACTCTTTTTATTAGTTAAACAACTCCTTCAAAGCCAGTACATGTCCATGCAGTGATTCCAGTTAAGGCGATTTATTCAAACCCTATCTTCTACGTGCTAGATTAAAACATCGTTTCTATATAACAGTATACGCATATAAAATACTATACACGTAGAAAATTGTTTTATAAAATTCATTTTCACAGAAATACGCGGCAGGGTTTTGAAACCGTCGTTTTATTGGACTGTGTAAAATTCAGACTATTCCATTCTTTACCTACATTTTATGTATTAATAGGGTTTTATTTCATTTAATAGTTATTATGTTTATGCATTTTTAAGAAATTGAAATAGTTTTTAATAATAGTCTTTCAAGTATATGTAAGAATAGGTATTTGAAATAAACAACTTTTAATCCTGTTTTCTGAGATTTCTTTAATTTGACCATTAAAAGTGGTACAATTAAAAATAAACAAAATATTTATTACTTTTGAATTTTGAATACAATAAATTTGTTAGTTGTGTTTTTTTATTTTCGCGCCGATATGATACATGGAAAAATATATTGAGATCTTAAAATGGAGTAGGGTGATAAAAGAGAAGCGAATCGATTTCCTCACGTAACGCAGGTATGTAGTCAAATACAATTTTGAAAATCCTTCATACGCTTAGTTTTAGTCAAATTTTTTCATACCGGGCTATTGATAGGGACACTAAAACATTCTCTGTCTCTGACAGAAAAGATGTGGCCATCCACATAGTGTTCGCATCATCAAAGCAGTAAGACAAAGAATTCGAAGAAATCCTGTACGGAAGCAAATGATTTTTTCTCGGGAGATGAAGATAGCATGTATAACCATATCACATATAGTCATTTCTTAATTGATTATTTAAAAAATAATAGTGTGGTAAAATTAAAACAACCACTGCTTAAGTAAGTGTCACAGAATACTTTTGTTTACGGATGCGATTTTTTTACAAATGATCAATATTTTAACTAACAAAATGACTGTATTTATGATGAGAGCTCTAAAAAAGCTTCACAGTTAGTCAACAGGGTACAACTTGAGCATTATCCAACTTTAATGGTTTGGTGAGGTGTTAGCTATAATGGAGTGACTGAGCCATATTTTTGTGAAAAAGGTATCAATACATCGGCACAAGTGTATCAAGATACATAATCGTATTTTCTATATCGTACAGACGCTATTTAACTACATATAATATATTATCTATTGAGTAAATGAAAAATAGTATGATTCGTAATTGTATCTTAAACTATTTTCATCGTATTATAAAATGATGTGTAAATAAATAAATAAAAGTTGTGTGTATAATCGATTGATATACTATACTATATATCATGAAAACGAAAAATTTATTTTTTGTTCCACTATATTTTTATTTTATTGACGGCGAAGTCAAACTTTCCTAGAAGCAAGGATTTACAAAAGATATCCGCACGTTACCTGAATTTACTGTGTTCATCTAATCACCACTGTAAATAAAAAAACACTAGGCTTCGAGCAGTTAACAGCGTTGGAGGCGAGCCAACCACAAGCTTCACCGGCACTAAGGGTGTACACGGTGCACATGCAATACATTTGGCATCCCAACATTTCTTGTAGTCCTATCTATCAATTTATTTCATGTCAACCAGTAACTTAGACATTTAACATAAGTACCATTAGTTATGTTTAAAATTAAGTAGACACTTAAGGAAATTAAAAGATTTACTACGATTATATATTATAATTTCAGTCATGAGTATTTATAAAATAAGTAATTCAAATGTGTTTATTGGCATAATTTATCAGATTGTTAGATATCGACGAACTTCTGCGTGATTGCAGCTTTAACACTTTCACTGCCAGCTCCGTAGCGTGTACGGAGACGCAAGTTTCACCCCGTGTTTCACCCCAGGGCCGTAGCATGTACGGAGCAATTAAAAGTCAATTTTTTATAGTATTTAATTGGCTCAACATTTTTTTTACTATTTTTCCGTTTATTTAAATGCCTTTATGCAAACGTTTATATGAAAAATTGAAACAGCACACAGGGCTCAATTTCTGAAAATCTGGTGGCAGCGAAAGTGTTAATAATATAAATATTAAATACAATTTACTGTTAGTACATGAATGGTAATAACTAAAGCAATATAATAATAACAAAGCAGACAGAAAACTCTAAAACAATAATCGCATCCAAAAATAAATTAATGTAATTATTTAATAAAATATAAATTATGCTTTTAGAAAACCTAATAAATCTAATTAAGTTTGGTATCCAATATTATTGAATATTATTTTTTTCTAGACTACCTGGAATAAAAACCTATTTTTTAACGTCTAAATTAATGAAATGAGCAAACAAACTAACAAACATACAATTTAAAGAAAAGAATCAAAATACAGGAAAACCTTATCAGTAAGAATATCTAATCAATATGCTGGCCACGGGACCACATAACAAATGCTATTACCACGAGAAGACATCACTAATACAGCCACAATTTTTTACAAAATTCTATATAGTAATAAATATCAAACTACACATCAAAACGTAAGTATTAAAGCTTTAACATAAAAGACGCCCACACTGAACAAGAAGCAGTAGGAAACATCAAAAGAATTAACAAAACAGAAATCATACAAGCAAACAAAAGACTAAAACTAAAAGAATCCCCTAGATCACACAGCATAACTAACGAGAGTTTAAAATTGGTTTATCATTCAATGGCAACACCGCTGGCTGAATATTCAACATCATAACAAAAAATTTTGAAAATCTTGCGCATTGGCCCGAATCTAATATTATTTTAACATATAAGAAGAAAGACACAACGCAACTATAGAGTACATATAAGTTTTTCTCCGCGTTAATATAATTGTGAATCAGCCCCGAAGTCGAAGAAAGACAGCCTGTAGAGCAGATCGGTTTATGGTAGGTTTTTAAGGAACAGCTAGTGACAATAACTAACAGTCACAAAAAGCAAATTAAACTCAATGGATTTCCACTGGAATACATAGATAAAAATATATTTACTTAGCAAATACAATCATCTTTGAACAAAAAAACAAGTAATTAGATTTCGAAAGAAGAATACCGCGAACATGGGATAAATTAACTAGTCTAAAAGATTTTTTTTAATGTAACTTGGCAATGAAACTGAAAACTATAATATACTAATAATGAACTTTAGCCTGTTACTATGCTCGGTATCAAACATGAAAATTTACGGCAAAGATCAAACACGAATTAATGTTCTGCCAGCGAGGAATAGAAAACTATGCTTAATATAAAATAAAAACTAGATACGATTAGACCTACAAAAATGAGAGCAATAACAAAAGTCAGTAATGCCTTGATCTAGGCTCAAAATGTAAAATGTAAATTTGGGCTTACAAAAACAAGATGGACCTGCAATACCAACTTACATTTGTGTTGTCTCTGGAACAAGGATTGACCTTATTTTCGTTAACAACCAATAAGTACGTGCTATAAGAAACGTGACGCAAATTGTAGCTTTATCGTGTACATGGAGTGAAGAGTCAGTAAAATTTGTGGTTGGGTGGTCTGCAATTACCATACTTTAAATACTATTTAATATTTTTCATCTTTTATATTGATTAGACAAAAGAAAAACAATGTTTTTTGATTCTACGGTATTCTTTATTTTTTTAAACATATAATTTTTTTCGTACTTTAAATATAAGAGTAATAAATAAAATAAATTTTAATTAAAGTAATATTTATGGTTCAAAGTATACATAGAAATCAAACCCAGGATTAGTACTCTTAATCTTTAACTTATCCTCGAGTAAAACATGAAAGTTATTTCCTTCGAAAGCTCAATATGTAACTGCGAGACATTTTCATTCTTTAACATCCTGAGCACTACCCAGTGATACTATTCCTCGGCGGATATTACAGCATCCTTCAATGCCTGGCCATATTCTTGATGTACGACTTCTTATGTCCTTTTGAATTGGATGTTCTATCACCAATTACTTACGGACAAAGGATTTAAGCTAGTTTCTATAAGTTTAAATCTATAAGGTATAGATTTTATAGAATTAAATCTCCGTATGTACTAACTGTTACAACCCTAACAACAAACATTTAAATATGTGTTATTTAGTTTTGATATATTTCTGTAAAATAATTGAATATTAGAATAGGCACGAAGACATTTTATTTATATTTTTATATTTCTAATCTGCTGCGCTTATTATGTTAGTTTGATTTGTTAAAAATGATAGAAATACATTTTAATATTACAATGGTAATTAAAAATACTATTTTTTGTTTTTTGTCAAGGGTTAAGATGGAATTTAAAAAAAAAGCAAAAATTATATTCGGACGGCAGTACTATAATGTAAAATTCGCATCCCATTTCTAGTACTTCTAAGCTCGGGTATGGATCCAAGTAAAGACTTGTACTTGATTGTATTGTACTCCTCAATGTTGAGGAGATAACCACACAATAACAAATTTAAAGTTGAATCATTACAAAACACCTTCTTTCCAAAAAAGTTTAATAAAATTTTCATTTTAAAAATTACCTCTAAAATAATATATTTTAAGAAATATCTCATAAACATGAAAGACTATACATGTTACCATTCAATGTAGCTCAAGTTACGTAATAACACAGCTGTCAGTTACACTATTCTATATAAGGTACCATGTCATTTATAAGGCCAGGTGAGACCTTGTATCGTTTCCTAGAAATTTAGACACTGATTGATATGGACATTGGTAACAAGTTGATGAGGTATTATATATAATTGTAATTTTATAGAGATTTATAAAATAAGCAACAATACGTTTTAATACTTTATTTTTAATATATATTGTATAAGATTTATTTAAATAATTAAATATGACGGTGATAGTAATAGTAGATAATAAAGATAGTATGTAATGAATGAAACTGTATAACAATATATATGCAAATAGCTTACCAAATGTCTATGTAATTACAACAGTTACAAATAAGACCCTTGACCAACCCTTGATCAACCATCCAAAAATGAAGGTCAAGTTCGTTAACCAGAGAAATCCGCCCACAGGGGGCGCTAGGGCCTCACTTTTTCTGATTTCAGTTTCTCGACCATAACTTTTTCCCTACACAAAGTAGATCTTTGAGTCTTTGATGAATACCTAAATAACTATTGTAGATAAACCGAAAACCTAACTTAAATAACTTAAAGTAAAAAAAAATTTTTGGAAAAAGATTAATAACTTTTTTCTGGTAAACATTCTTACATCACAAGTTTACGTTAAGTTTAAAAGAAAGGTAATTTTTTACTCTAAATTTAGGTACCAAAAGTTTTTTCCGTAAAAGGTACCGTTTCCGAGAAAAAAAATAAAAACCGCTTTTAGCTTGAAAATTTAAGGTAGGGAAAACCACGGCAACTTTTTTCTGGTAAACATTCCCTCCTCGAAAATATTTTTAATAGAAAGGTTATTTTTTACTCTAAATTTAAGGCAACGCACTAGATACTCCTTTGACTAAGCCAAATAAAATTATCACAGTTTATTCTCGCAAGGGGTGTTATTCTTAGGTAATAAGTTATATTTTAAACGAGTTACACACGAGGTCTACTACATTTATATTTTTAATAGTAGATTTATTTATTCTGAACGACAAATGAAATAAATAATTTTTATTTCACCGCATATTGCTCTTGCGGTTTGTCGTAACATGAATTGCATCTCACTTGTAGTTAGCTTAACCTCAAATGCTTGTTTTTAATAAACCCGAGGACACTTCATTCCATACACCTTATTCACCTATATTAAATATACTAAAAAAGATATACATGTCCATATATGTTTTATATTAATTTGTATTAATATATGTTTATATTAATTTTACTTTTAAACAATAACATTCATATTGGAAATACAGTCTGCGTACTCGAAATTATAATGAACCCTCTCCTTGAAAGTATTGCTAAGAAATAAATTATATCTCTTGAAAAAATGTTTCATTTATTATTATGATTTTATTTTATTGGAAGAAAATTTACGCAAAGTTTGTTATAATTATTTTAAGTTAATCCTTTCATCTTTTAATATAAAATTAAGATGATACAATTTAATCATTCTCTATATATTAATACAAAATACTAAGATAATAATCATTCAATAAACCGCAAAAAATAATAATCATATAAATGTAGATGAAAAAAAATATTTTATGTATTATTTGTTCTCAAATTGCGCTAAAAATATCTGTAAATATTGTCATAGACGCTTTGGTTTTATACACATCCATTTTAATTTTCCATGACGCTTACACGATTTATATTGTCACGTCATCGCACACGAGAAAATTTACACGTTTGAATAATATTATTTTTATTTAAATAACTCTGTCTGTTAGTTTTACTAGTAGTATGCACTATTGTAAAAGATAATATTAAATCACTGTCAAGTGTGTAAGTATACAACAGTTTTAGAAGGTAATAGTGAAGCAAAACTTAAATTTATCTGATACCATCTGACGACGACACTAATCCATTTACATTGAAATGAGAAACTAAACACATTAGTGAAATTACAAGTAATCCATTAAAACCTCATTTATCTGTGCGATCGAGTCCCCGTCAAAAGTTATGTGTCTCTGAATTTAGTTCACAGGTAATGGAACAAATTATATATCACGTCATGATTCAGTCAAGTCACGTAGATTTGCTTCTTATGGGTTTTTTATGAGTATGTCAATATCTTTTCAAGGTTAGAGAGTTTCTACAAATTATAATTATTTATTTTCAATTTACACTTATAAAATCGTGCTTCTCATAAAATAGCAGAGCACAGCCAAAATAGCTTAGTCTATAAAACTGGAATTTGCAACGTAATTTTATTTTATAACCTAAGCATCCGCTTGCAACATAGTCTATTTGAAAAAAAACATACCTAAATGAAGTTTTTATTTAACTGGTATTTGAGTTTTCAAATGAAAATTAAAAAATGTCTAAAAGAATAGTTATTATTTGAGGAAAGTTTAGAAGTTTTAGGTAAAGTCTTCGATTATTGAATATATATTGTTTGACGTGATTTATTGCAATAAGTCAGTCAGTGTAAGTCAGTCATATACGTGACTAGAAATTGATATATATATATATATAAAATGGTGCTTATTCAAAGGTAGTTTCAAAGGTATCGCATAGCGAATATAATAACTACTCTTTAATATCAGTTTTTAGTGTCTATTATGTTTGTAATAACTTTAATTTATTTTTTTAATTTTGACGATATTTGAAGAGTAAACGGTATTTAAATAGAATAAGTTAATATTGCTAAGTTAAAGATACTATTACTATTTTATTTACTAGTTCATTAGTAAGTTTAATATTAGTTGTTTATTTTTAATACTATTAAAACTAAATTTTATAATTATTTATTAAAAACTAACGAAATTTAGTTACCTTGTCAACTTTCTAATTATTTTTCTTATATTATTTATTTTTTATTCACACTTCCCCACGTGTATTAATCTACAATAACAATTCCCATAAACAGAAATTTAAAATTGACTAAATATTCCCTACTAAACCAAATAGCAGAATTTGTTTATAGCAATAAAATTATGCGTAGTGAACAATATAGTTTAATCAAGGGTAAATCAACAACTGATACGGGTGCCTCGCTTCTTAAGCACATTTACTAATGATGTTAACTGGCGGCTATCCTCAGCAGAGCAGCATTCCGAGCCGGTGGTAGTTTATTCACGGAATATCTACACTGACCTTTTTTATTGTAATCATTTACGTACGCGTAAATTGCTACTTGAATTAAGATGTTTTGAATTTGAAAACACGGAAATGAAGCCAAATCAACAAAATACATATTTTTTTAGTCTCTTTAATTTATCGGTTATTAAATTTCAATTTAATAATAATTGTTTACATAAAATTTCTTGCATTATACATAATTACTTTTTAAGTGACATTTCATATTTTACATTATGGTACCTGAACATACATTTTCTATAAACAATTATTAATATTAAAATTAAAAATAAATATTTAAGTATAATTTACATCATAGACAGAAACCTGCGAGCTCTAGGAGACAATTTATTGGGGCCAAGGCGACATCTTTAAAGTTGGTTGGAATTTTACATTATATTCATTTCAGAAATCAACAACATAAAACAAAACTGCACTTGTTAGAATGAAACCATCACAAGGCAACGTTGCCAACTCTGTTTCTCATATAAGTAATTAAATACTTATTAGTTACAAAGACCTGTGACAATACAAAGATTAATGCACTGGATCGGCAATATGCCAACCTGGCTTTATCAGCAAACAGCAATAAACGTGTTTATTTTTTTATGTTATATACAGGCTTAAAAGGTAAAGGTAAAGTTAGGAGAGAAAACATGTTAAAAATACAAAGCTTCAGAGTACTCCTTTAATTTCTATATAAATAGAGCTTTTATCAGAAAAGCCTCTTGACGATTCTCAAGCCGATTTCTATCGCGGCAACTGTCGCATGCTGTACTTATCTGGACAGGACTTTATAGTTTAAAATTCAGGTACTTATTCCTTCAATATATTTTATTGCAGAAAAATATTTTATTTCTTATAGAAATGATTTTTGTATGTATCTTACTTACAATATTTAATGAAAAACGAAGTATTCAGCTTATACTTTTTTTTTATAAAATATATGTAATTTGTGTACAATGTAATTTGTATAGAATGTGAACAAAAGTACATTTTCACAACGAACAAATATATTCAAAATATACGCGAACTTGCAAATTCAATTTAGTAATGTTTTAATGTTTTTGTTGAATTTTATTTTAACAATTATAAACAAGATCGTATAAGCATATTATCTTACCAAATATTTTTAATTAAATAATCAAACCTTCGTCGTTTGTATACGCGCTGTTATTTATTTCTTTAATCGATTTGACTATAATAATATTTTTATTTTTCATTAAACAGTAATAAAAGCATCAAAGTATAGAAATTTGTTTCTTTGGTAGCCGCAAATTAGTTCTGAGAAAAAAATGAAGCTATTACGAAAACCACTTTGATGTTTAATTTGTTTTATTGGACCAATAACTTGAGTTTAAGATATATTATTATATTTAAGTTTACTTTAAGGATGTAATCTCAAATTTTTGACTTTTTTAATAAGATGGTTTACGTATCCTGAATTCAATTGACGAATCTTTTGCTTTAAAATATTCTAATACCTTACAAAAATTGGTTCACGATATAATTATAACAAATTAAAAACTATATTTTACAAATTTTCACTCAAAAAGAAATTGTCAGTAACATCAAGCCGTGAATAAAATATTTAAAAAGTAAAAGAATATCTTGAAGTGCATTAATCACAGCGTTAAATTTAAGCAAATTTCACTTCACGGCTATTAGAAATAATTAATTAGCTTTTTTCAGAGTTCCTTGTACTCGGTGTTCTTTTATATTTTACCCAGGGCATTTTTAAATGAACAATAACATGAGTCAAATAATATCTGAAATTGTTGTTGTACAAATTAATTCAGAAATATATTAAAGTGACTTTTATTTTCATGTTATGTAATTTCGATATCTATTTCCATTATCACATTATATATTCATTTATCTTCTATGTTAAATACGGTTTAATATTTTTAGCTCCCGTCCTTTTCCACGATATAATTTTTCTAATAGTCTAATTAAATAATAGTTTGTTTAATTTTCTCAGAATCTCAAATCTATTAAGCAATGTTTACAAGGGCTTTTAGCTCCTTGGCAAATTAGTTCAGTCCGAACCTTGCAAGTTACACTGTAAAACGATCCTGTAATTATTTGTGTGTTTAATTATTAAATAAGTGAGTAGCAATAGCCGTTATGTTATTTTCGTCTTGATTACTAGCACTGCTGACTACTGAAGTTTCCGATCATTACACCTTTAAAAAAGATATTTGTTTTCTCATTTTATGAAATAATTACATAAATAATAAATTTAAATATCATTGATAAATTTGCAAACACTGTAAGATCTTCTTAACTCAACACTAATAGTGGCTAAAAACTATCAAGGTAACTTGTAGAATTGCTCCAGTCCTGGACTCTTTAACTGGACGAAATTCTGATTTGTTTTCGACATTAAACTCTCAATGAAAATATGAAAGATCATATTACCGTGCCATAGTGGTACGAAATGAGGTAAGAAATTAGTGAGTTTAGCTTTTCTAAAATAGTCCTTAATATAAGGGTATAAGGTTTATTGAATAAAGTGTCCTTGGGTTTATTATAACCACGCATTTGCGGTTAAGCTAACTACAAGTGAGATGCAATTCATGTTACGACACACCGCAAGAGCAATATGCGGTGAAATAAAAAAAAATATTTCAATACATAAATATATATATTTTTTACATATTCTTTTTGTTGCAATAATTTAATGAACCATAATCAGAATATTTATTTGGTTGTTTTTGTTAAAAAACATAGAAAAATATTCAAATTCACCCCGAACTGTTGATTTGTTGCCCTTCAGCATAAGTTAATACATTATTTATCTTGATCATATTTTTTGTTTCCTTTTATTTTTCCCTTTAGATTCCGTGTGTGGCTATTTGCATATTGAATTTCGATAGAATGCTTAAATTTATAACATTCTTTAGACATTGTGCTGAGGTATATAAATTCGAGATGAACATTTGTTTTCTTTACGATCTTCTTTCATATGTTGTATATTTTATGGGTTTTTTTTTATTTCACAAAAAATTATAACCAAAATATAACGTAAATATTACGTTATTTGGTTACTCTATTCATAACATATTTTGATTAAGCAAAGATTGGGTTTTTCATTAATTGAAACTAGAATGAAACATAAAAGCGACGAATGGGTAAGTTTTGTCTTTTAGACGAGCAGCTAGCTTAAGTTGTGCCACTTGTCTTTGAATTATTGCATCCGGATTCGTTCCTAAAATGAAAAGAAACAAATGTATACTTACTTATATATGTCTGATTTTGGTCAGTAAATGAAAGTTTCAAGACCGAATATTCTATGGTATTTAAAATGTCACTATGCTTCGTACTGATTATTAACAAAAATGGAATAACACTAATTACTTAGCAAAAGTATAAACTTCTTTATGCTCCTTACAAAGTTGGAGGTAAGCCAACGTAGTAATATTTTTTGTTATACATACTTACATACCTATATGGAATGTAGACTTAAATTAAGAAAAATAACTTTTGCTTACATATTGCGATGAGTATCGTTACAAAGGAAATTAATATTTTAAAAAGAATTTAAAAACTGCAATTTTGAGCATTAATTAAAAAAAAACTAAAATATTTAAAGGTACCGGTCGGAATGAAAGTATGTTACGTTTCAGTTGTATATATTAAGAAAGTTTTCAGATCAACCGCTGTCAGTATGAAACAGCCAGAAATTATTCTATTGCAGGACTTCTAATTCGTAAATGATAACGATTTCAAGGGTCTTATTTGTAACTGTTGAAATTATATAGAGGTTTGGTAAGTTGGTGTTATTTTTTAATTTTATATTAAATAAAAAAATATTTTTATGCGAGTATTGATATGTGTAGTAATGGAGAAGTCGGCCTCTCTATAATTTCACTATTGTTTCTTTAAATCATGTTTTCTTAATTACCACGAAATTCATAATAAAAAATAAAAAAAACATTAACTAAATGTTTAAAATAAAAAACAATGTAATAACTTTAATAATTTAAGAGTTTTAACAATATTTAAATTCTAATAAACTTGTGTGATTCAGGTGTGATCTTGTTACAATTATATATAATGTTCCTGAGGTTATTTTCATCGATGTGGCTTGAATTTTAAATTAAAAGTTTTATATAGCCGTTCTCACTGCGTTACCAGATTCAGTTAATTGTGTTTCGTCAGATGTTTACTCCTTTATTTTGTCCTTGCAACCTGAGTAAAAACGAGTGTGATGTAATTTCCAGTTGTCGACTTTATTTTTAATAATCCCCATGCATATTTACTTTAGTACGTAGAATATTCATTGTGTGTGCCTCAAGCCTTATGATGAAAAAAGAAAAATCAAAAGCTTTTAAAATGTTTTATATTGTTTATACATTGTGCAGTTGGATTGGTTAACCAATGATTTATACAGACAAATTCTTTTCTTTATAAATTGAAATGGTTTAAGAATTTATTACTAAAGTACCTACTACAATTGTATAATCACATTCCATGAGATCGATGGACAGGGTCTGACAGATTAGGGACGAACAAATGACTATAGCTTTGGTGAGATCTAATTACGACGAACCAATAATGCCTCAATGATTAAATTCAAAATTCAATCATTAATAAAAATAACAGAATTAGAACTATATTCACTAAAACCAATACCAATTTATTGGTTCACTTGATAGAGTCGACATTTTCCTAGTATGCTGTCTCAAAACTAAATATAATTTTGGATAATTCAACACTTAAATAGCCTTATTCAAAATATAGTTTTTGTATATTGACCTAAATGATATTAAAAAAAATAAACAAAATCCGAAATCAAGACGAAAATATTAAAGTTGTCACAAAAATAGTGCATTTTTTAAATCTCTCTTTATCGAAAATTACTTTTCGTCAGCTAAAAGATCACAAAAAAATGAAATTCTAACAGTTTTCGGTTCTTTTGTGTGACCCATCTGCATCTACTTGTTTGTTTTTCTGAGTTTAAACTGTATTATTATTCTTAAGAGAACAATGTATTTTTTATAGGTTGAAGCTTTATTACAGTCTCAAACTACGTTTTTATATAAAACTGCCTACGAGTAATAACATTTGCCGCATTAAATATAACTTTGTAGCTATAGTTGGCCGCAGCTCTACCTCAAGGGGCTATTTAATTCAGTGTGTTTAAAGCTAGAAAATTATACTAAATACAATATAATAAAACAAAATAAGTATATTTTGATAAGTTACTGACTTAGTTTTTCTCTTTTTGAGGTCCTGCTAAATTATTTACTTATCATTTTTATCTGTCAACTGAAATGTTATAAATAGTTTTAACATTTGAGTATCTTACATTTACATTATTGAACCATTATAAATCAATTATAAAAATACTAATTTCATTAATATTGTTATATCAGAATCAAAAGGGTACATTAAAGTAGTAATTAAACTTTTAACATTCATGAAAACCATAATTAAACTTTTATTTGGTAGAACATAAATACTAGGAACCTCGGAAAGTTTTGAGAATAAACACGTAATGGTCCATACTTGAAGATAACAGAAAAATCTACTTCTGGTTAGAAATACTGTATTCTTAAACAGTTTTTATTAATTTCAGGAAACAAAAAGTGACCGATGATGACGGTTGACAAAAGAAAATTACAGATGTGTTTTTTTATTAATTCTTTTGTTTTGCTGCTCTGCCTTGGTGCTTCCTCAGTTTTTAAGGTATTAATTATAAATACCCCGTTGAGGAGAAAAAACAAACAATATATTTTATTTCGTAATCGTTGGTTTATTTGGCACACAGACGGTTGATTGTCACTTTGTTTCTGTCTCATATTAATAAATCCAATTTTTTTAATTATAATATTATACATTCAGCGATAAGAACCATGTGTTGGTTTTTGTGTATCGATCAATATACAATCCTTCTTACAGAAAGGTTGTCTATATTGACACGAACACTTCCCAATCCAATCCGCAGATGTTACTAAAACTCTTGCATGTGGTACGCCTTTTCGTTGAATCATGTTTTCACTTGTAACAGCAGTGATTCTACGACTATTTCTTACTTAATTCTCTACATTATAACGACTGCACTTAGATTCATTATACTAGCGGTATACGGATTACTTTAGAAGATTGAAGTAAATTAAATGATTGAAGATAATGAATTGAAGATGATGATGATGATATAAATTACCACTATATAGATTATTAATTATTCTTGTTATCAAAAAATCGATTATTTGTGTCCCCTAACCGATCTCTTTTGATTAAACAGTTTCTTTAAAATATACAAAACCTAAAAATAAGCTTAAATTTAAAGCTTAAATAACTGAATTTGTAGACGATAAATTATTTAATTAAGATAAAAAATAAGATGATTTTTATTAAGGTAATTAAATTAATTACCTTTTTTTAAAAAGATACCTGGTATATCTCAAAATTCTAGGAAATCTCGAAATTCGAAATATTTCTTAGTTTGTTTGTTATTATTATTATTCCTAATAACGATAACCCAATCATTGTTTAAGTTATTTTAAGGCCTTATGCCTTAATATAGTTTTATATTAAATAGTTTCAAGTGCAATTAGGAAGTAAGGAAAGTTTTGCACTTAAGATCTTAGCTTAAATTACGTTTGTTTAAAGTTTCTCCTGAGAATTGTATAATTTATGGAGTGTAGATTATAAGAACTATGTTACGGTTAATCGGTTGAAATATAATACTTGTTTAATCTTACCTTCCAATGAATGAAGTGTCAAATGTAAAAGCATTTAATAAATATAATCGTGACTGGTATTTTTATATAATGCAACTTAATAAAACATTGAATTAAATTTTTTTAGGTACATATTTTGCTTAAAAGTGCACAAGGAGAGGTTATTTTATTAAGTTAAAGAATTAGCTAAGTACAAATATCTACCCACAAACAGAGTTGGTACAGCGGTGGCTTATTTGCAAATCCCGCTGACTGCAGCCGCCTTAATAATCACTCTCCCAAGAAACTGGGGATAAATGAAAAAAATATGTTTAATTTTCTTAACATTACACTTTATAATAATATGTAAATAAACATAATTAAATGCATTAGTTGGATTTTGAAATTATAACAAACCTTTAAATATACTTTCGTGCATACATTTAAATGTAATTTTAAATAGTATTAACTTTTAAATATTTTCTTTAACTTGTTATCAAAGACATAAGATATATTCCTGAAAGTAGACACATTTTTGGTCATACCGCATTGCAGCAGGACGGATTATCCGAGTCGTCTTTTTTCAATTAACAAGCAAATAAGCTCGCTCATTTGTATTCTATGATCGCTTATCAAACTGTAATAATAGTATTTTAACATTGATTGACAATTTTTAAAAGAATATTTTTTAAAAAAAAATACAGTTTATAGATACTTTTTGTGTATGTATTCACATATAAAAAGTAGTATATTACTTTTTTATTATGTATTGATATTTTGTAACTGAAGTTATTTTTTGTAAAAAGATCAATTTTATTATATTAACTAGATTTTTGATATATATATATTTATAACGAAAACAGGTAAGAGGTGTATAGCGAACATATGTCAGTATTTTCTCAAAATATACTATTTTAAGTTTATTTTATTACTTATATTTATTATTGAATAATTAAACCTTCGTCGTTTGTATACGCATTTTTATTTAGATCTTTAATCGATTTGACTATATTATTTTTTAATTTTTCATTTAACAGTAATAAAAACATCAAAACATAGAAATTTGTTTCTTTGGCAGCCGCGAATTAGTTCTGAGAAAAAAATGAAGTTATTACGAAAACCACTTTGAAGTTTAATTTGTTTTATTGGTCCGATAACTTGAGTTTAAGATATATTATTATATTTAAGTGTACTTTAAGGATGTAATTACTACGTTTTGACATTTTTAATAAGCGAATTTTTTGCTTTAAAATATTCTAATACCTTACAAAAACCTCAAGGTTAGGTTATTTATTACTATGTATATTTTAGATTATTTTTTATTAAATTCAAATAAATATATGTATGATGTTTTCGTTTTGTATTAATTTGCAAACAATTTGAATGCAATTGATGTTGATAAAATATTTTGTGATGAAAACTATCTGAATGAAGTAACAGAAAACTTTACACAGCGGGAAAGGTTTTTTTTATGGTATAACACAAAACTGGTTCAAGATACAATTATAACAAAATTTTAACTATATTCTACAAATTTTTATACGAAATAAGATGATTTTTTAAATGGACACATGGCGTAGATAAAATCGCATGTAACATCATGCCGTGAATAAAATATTTAAAAAGTAAAAAATATCTTAAAGTGCATTAGTGACAGCGTTAAATTTAAGCAAATTTCACTTCACGGCTATTAGATATAATTAATAAGCTACTTTCAGAGTTCCTTGTACTCGGTGTTCTTTTATATTTCACTCAGGGAATATTTAAATTAACTCTAATATGAGACAAATAATATCCGAAATTGTATAAATTAACTCAGAAATATATTAAACTTACTTTTATTTTCAGGTTATGATATTTAAATATCGTTTTTCATTATTACATTATTAAAATTGTTTATCTCTTATTAATGATTTGTTGGTTGAAGCAATCCTTTTCAACGATGTTATTTTTCTAATAGCCTTGTTGCAATGTAATGTTTATAAGGGCTTGTAGCTCCTTGGCAAGTCAGTTCAGTCCGAACCTTGCAACCTTGCAAGTTACTCTGTAAAACGATCCTGTGGTTATTTGTGTTTTTAATTAATAAATAAGTGAATAGCAATAATTTTCTGTTATTTTCGTCTCGCTTACCAGCCACCGCTGACTACTAAAGTTTCCGAAAAAAAAAAAATTAATTTTATTTTTTACATCTATAAAAAAGAAAAATTTATTGCTCCTTTTATGAAATAAGCACATAATTTTATAAATTTAAATATAACGTTATGAATAAATTTGCAAACACTTCAAAATCTCCTTAATTCAAAACGAATAGTGGCTAAAAACTAACAAGTTAGCTTGTAGAATTGCTCAAATCCGACCTCTTCAAATGGACGAAATTTTGGGTTTGTTTTCGACATTAAACTCACAAACAGAGTATGAAAGATCATATTACCGTGCCATAGCGGTACAAAATGAGGTAAGAAATTAGTGAGTTTAGATTCTCTAAAATAGTCTTTACTGTGAGTGAATACAGTGTATGAAATGAAATATCCTCGGGTATATTATAAACACGCATTTTAACCGCAAATAACTACAAGTGAGATGCAATTCATGTTACGACAAACCGCAAGAGCAATATGCGGTGAAATAAAAAAAAATAATTTCATTTATCGTTCAGAATAAATGAATCTACTATTAAAATATTGATATGATAAAAATAATTGGACATATTATTTGTGTTGCAATGAACCATAATCAGAATATTTATTGGGTTGTTTTTGTTAAAAAAAAATAGAATAAATTCAAATTCACCCCGAACTGTTGATTTGTTAGCCTTTAGCATAAGTTAATAGATTATTTATCTTGAACATATTTTTTTGTTTCCTTTTATTTTTCTCTTTCGATTCCGAGTGTGGCTATTTGCATATTGAATTTCGATAGAGTGCTTAAATTTATAACATTCTTTAGACATTGTGCTGTGGTATATAAATTCGAGATAAAAAATTTTGTTTTCTATACGATCTTCTTTTATATCCAAAAGTAGTAAATATATTTTATGCATTATTTTATTCCACAGAAAAATTAATAACCAAAATATAACGTAAGTATTACGTTATTTGGTTACTCTATTCATCACATATTTTGATTGAGGCAAAGATTGGGTTTTGCATTCATTGATACTGGAATGAAACGAAAAATCGAATTGATAAGCTTTGTCTTTTAGACGAGCAGCTAGCTAGCTTAAGTAGTATCAATACTTGTCTTAGAATTATTGCATCAGGATTCATTCCATATATGGAAAAAAAACAGATGTATACTTAGATACGTCTGGTTTTGGTCAGTAAATGCTTTCATTCACTATGTTTCTTACTGAAAATTAACTATTGTTAGTAAATATAGAATAACACAAATTAAGTAGCAAAAATATAAGCTTCTTTGTGCTCCTTACAAAGCTGGAGGTAAGCTAACGTAGTATTATTTTTTGTTATACATACATATATGAAATGTAGACTTAAATTAAGAAAAATAACTTTTGCTCTTATATTGCAATATGTTTTGTAACAAAGAAAAATTTATTTTAAAAAGAATGTAAAAGCTGCAATGTTGTGCAATAATTTAAAAAACCAATACATTTAAAGGTGCCGGTCAGAATTATAGTATGTTAACGTTTCGGTTGGATACATTAAGAAAGTTTTCGGTGCAACCGCGGTCGGTTTGAACCGACTAGAAATTATTCTATTGCAAGACTTCTTATTCATAAATGATGACGACTTCAAGGGTCTTATTTGTAACTGTTGTAATTACATAGACATTTGGTAAGTTAATTACATAAATTGTTATACAGCTGCATTTATTACATATTTATCATCACCGTCATATTTAATTAATTAAATAAATATTATACAATATATTTAAAAATAAAGTATTAAAATGTAAAGTTACTTATTTTATGAATCTCTATAAAATTTAAAACTATATATAACACCTCATCAACTTGTTACCAATGTCCATATCAATCAGTGTCTAAAGTTCTAGGAAACGATACAAGGGCTCATCTGGCCTTATAAATGACATGGTACCTTATATAGAATAGTGTAACTGACAGCTGTGTATATTACGTAACTTGAGCTGCATTGAATGGTAATATGTATATGAGATCTTTCTTAAAATATATTATTAAGTACATAAAACAATCTTAGAAATAACATTTTAAATAAAAATTTGTTTTAAATTTTTTGGAAAGCAGGTGTTTTATAATGATTCAACTTTAGATTTGTTGTTGTGTGGTTGTATCCTCAATGTACTTAGTTATATCTTTATTTGGGTTCATACCCGAGCTGATAAGTACTAGTGATGAGTTGCGAATTTTACATTACAGTATTGCCGTCCGAATATTTTTTTAGTGTTTTTTTAAATTTCATCTGTTTTAGCAATTGACAAAAAGATTGCAACAGATATTAAATACGGAGATTTAAATATATTTATTTTATATATAAACTCTTATAGATTTAAAGTTGTAGAAACTAGCTTAAATCCTTTGTCCGTAAGTAATTGGTGAAAGAACATCCAATTCTAAAGGACATAAGAAGTCGTACATCAAGAATATGGCCAGGCATTGAAGGATGCTGTAATATCCGCCGAGGAATAGTATCACTGGGTAATGCTCGGGATGTTAAAGAATGAGAATGTCTCGCAGTTACATATTGAGCTTTCGAAGGAAATAACTTTCATGTTTTAATCGTAAGTGAGTTTAGGATTAAGAGCACTAATCCTGGTTTTGATTTATATGTATATTTAAAGACTTTTCTTTCATATTTTTTTTACTATTCTACGAGTATATAATGAGCAAGAACAAATATATGTTAAAAAAATAAATAAATAAAGAATAGAGTAAAATCAAAAAAAATTGTTATTTTTTCATCTAATCAATATAAGAGATAAAAAATATAATATTAACTAGTATTTAAGGTTATTGGAGATGAGCCAAACCACAAATTCTACCGACTCTTCACTCCATGCACACGATAAAGCTACAATTTGCGTCACGTTTCTTATAGCATGTACTAATTGGTTGTTAACGGAAATAAGGTCAATCTTTGTCCCAGAGACAACACAAACGTACGATTGTATTGCAGGTCCATCTTTTGTCTGTAAGCCACGTTGTGTGGCCCATTTAAATTTTAACTTTTGAGCGTAGTTCAAGGCATTACTGACTTTTGTTATTGTTGTAGGTCTAATCTTATTTAGTTTTTATTTTATTTTAAGCATAGTTCTCTATTTCTCGCTGGCAGAATATTACTTAGTGTTAGATCTTTGTCATAAATTCTCATGTTTGATACCCAGCTTAGTAACAGGATAAAGTTCTTTATTATAGTCTTCAGTTTCATTGGCATGTTACTTTTGAAAATTTCTTTTAGACTCCAAAATTTATGCCATGTTGTACTTTTCTTACGAAATCTAATTACTTGGTTTTTTATTAAATGCTGATTGTATTTGATAAGTACATATATTTTTATCTATGTATTCCAGTGGAAATTCATTGAGTTTTATTTGCTTTTTGTGACTGTCATACAGTCACTGTCACTAGCTGTTCCTTAAAAAGCTTCCAATAACCGACCTGTTGTATACAGGCTGTTTTCTGCGACTTCAGGTCTGTTTCACGATCATATTATCGCAGAGAAAATAATTGCATCTATATGTCATCGTAATGGGTTTGTACTGAGGTGTTCCCATGGTCAGCATATTGACTAGTTAGTTAGTAGTTAGAGTAGTTACTCTTTCAGATAAGGTTTTCCTGTATTTCGATATTATTCTTCAGAATGTTAAACAATAGTTTTTTATGTCAGGTAGTCTAAAAAACATTAATTTATTTATTGTTTTAAAGTTTTCTGTCTGCTTTGTTGTTATTATGTTCAACAATCTGATAATGAACTATGTCAATAAACACATTTGAATTATTAATCACGACAACTACTTCTTTTATAAATACTCTTGACTGAAATTATAATATATATTCGTAGTAAATCTTTTAATTTACTTAAGAGTTTACTTAATTACAAACATAACTAATGTTACTAATGTTTAATCTCTAATTTACTAGTTGACATGAAATAATATAAGTTATTGGATAGGACTACAAGAAATGTTGGGACGCGAAATGTATTGCATCTGCACCGTGTACATTCACCCTTAGTCCCGGTGAAGCTTGTGGTTGGCTCGCCTCCAACTCTGTTAACTGCTCGAAGCCTAGTGTTTTTATTATTTAGAGTGATGATTAGATGAACACAGTAAATTCAGGTAACGTGAGGATATCTTTTGTACATACTCTCTTCTAGAAATGTATATAAATATAGTGCGACAAAATTGAGTTTTAATGTTATTGAGCGAAGCGAACGAAGTGAGCGGAGCGTTTTACTGGAGACTTTTTACATTCTTTGTCACGAATTGGCTCGAAAACTACTTGACGGAAAATTATGAAACTTTGCAATCAAAAAGACACACATTAGGTGATGGTTCTTCACAAAAAAAAATTGAAAAATGTCCTCAAAAAAAAATTTTTTTTTTAATGTCCTGTCAAAAAACTGATATCCCATTGAAGTCAACGGGAAACGATGAGTCTATACACTGGGCTCGCTTCGCTCAATATGCAAACGGCACCCGAGATTTCGCGAGCGTAGCGACTCGAAGTTGAGGGTTTGTTGGCGCCCCTAGTAATATAGTTATACATTGCGCAAAAAGAGATGATCATACAACTTTTTCTTTGAAGGCAAAGACTATTACGTCTTAGAATTCCATACATAGTTGCAAATGGATTAAAACATCGAAGGAATATAAATTCTCGATAATTAAAATTAAAGATATTTTAGAAATTTTCAGCGGTTTTAAATATTAAAATTATTTTTGTTTGTGTACACAGCGTTTTATAATATGATGAAAATAGTTTTAGATACAATTACGATTCATATTATAGGCTCAGTCACTAAGATACACCAAACCATTAAAGTCGGATAATGTGCAGGTTGTACTCTGTTGACTATTTGGGAAGATTCTTTAGGGTTTCAGCATAAAAACGGTGATCTTGTTTGTTAAAATATTGATCAATTGTAAAAAAATCACATCCTTAAACAAAAGTATTCTGTAACCTCTCTTTGTGCACTGACTTAAGTAGCAGTTGTTGTAATTTTACCACCCTATTCTATTTTAAATAAATAGTTAAGAAATGAGTATATGTGATATGGTTCTACTTGCTATCTTCATCTTCCAAGAAAAAAATCCTTTGCTTTCAGACAAGCTTTCTAAGAATTCTTTTCCTTACTGCTTTGATCGCCGTTATCATACGAACACTACGTTTATGGCCAGTTACTTTCTGTCACAAACAGAAAAGGTTTTAGTGTACCTATGCTAGCCCGGTACGGAAAAAAATTGGCTAAAACTAAGCGTAAGGATTTTAAAATTTCTATTTCACTATACCTATACCTGCGTTACGAAAGGAAATCAAGCGATTCGCTTCTCTTTTATCACCCTACTCCATTTTAAGATCTCAATATATTTTTCCATGTATTGGCGCGAAAATAAAAAAACACAACTAACAAATTTATTGTATTAAAAATTCAAAAGTAATATTTTGTTTATTTTTAATTGTACCACTTTTAATGGTCAAATTCAAGAAATCTCAGAAAACAGGATTAAAAGTTGTTTATTTCAAATACCTATTCTTACATATACTTAAAAGACTATTATTAAAAACTGTTTCAATTTCTTTAAAAAGTATAAACCCTAAACATAATAACTACTAAATGAAAGAAAACCCCATTAATACATAAAATGTAGGTAAAGAATGGAATAGTCTGAATTTTACACAGTCCAATAAAACGACAGTTTCAAAACCCTGCCGCGTATTTCTGTGAAAATGAATTTTATAAAACAATTTTCTACGTGTATAGGATTTTATATGCGTATACTGTTATATAGAAACGATGTTTTAATCTAGCACGTAGAAAATAGGGTTTGAATAAATCGCCTTAACTGGAATCACTGCATAGACATGTACTCGCTTTGAAGGAATTATATAACAAATAATAAGACTTAATTTACTTAAAAGTACATGGGAATACCTTTAGATTTACCAAGGAACAAAATTATACGAGCTCATAGTCCCACAAAGCCTATGGAATAAATAGTACACAATTTTTTATCAAAGATTTTTTTCTTTTCTCTTTCTGTAGGATCCTAACAACTCTTTAATAATTAATAATACGAAAACTTAAATCATTTCGTTTCACCTTTATTTTTTATAATTTTTTATTGTATGAATCTTGCTCTGCAAGCATTTAACTCTAGAATATATCTTTGTACTGATACCTTTTTCTCAAATAACATATCTCAAAAATATAATAAAATTCATTCAGTTTTCTTCGTCTAACCAAAAACTAATAACATAGTTCAGGAATTTAATATCCATTTGCAACAACGTGCTCTAAATTTTAAACATGGGGAAGTATATCTATTTAAATAAATTTTTAAAGATTAGTATTGTATCAATACTAGAATTAAATGCCTTTTTTCTATTGCATTTCCCAAAATTATGACAGAGATATCCGAATTGTTTTTAATGAAATATAATTAAGTAGCAAGTCTCGTTAAGGATATTACGGCCATATTTTGAACTAAGAAAATACTGTTTTGATAGTTATTTGACATTTAATGAATAAAATATTTTAAATGAGCATAATATATGTTTCTGGTTTGGTTGTTCAATCCAATTTCAATACTGTTAACTAGTTTATTAATAATAATTTTTCTATTTTCGAAGAGCTGTTGATAGTGCATTAATAAAAGTATATATAAAAAACTAGAACTTTTGCATAAGTACTCACAAAACTGTGTTTTGTTGGAACACAAAAAAAAACGAAAAGAAAATTTAAAATGGAAACACTTGAAGGTATTCAAACGTCACGGCCACGGTGTATCTGCGGAATATACGACGGTACTTTTTACGAAAGTTTGTAGGGTCGCGTAAAATTTACGAGTCTCATTCACAAATTAGGTCGTGCATTCGAGATACATATTTCGGAGGCGAGCGGCTTATTTGCGTCTACATACAAATATGAAGCTGTAATGGTAAAAAGTAAAAATTTAGATTTTCCGTTTTCATATATTCTTTACTTTTACACAGTTAGGAGCGAAATGCACAATTTTATAATTGGATTTGAGTATCTGCTTATATTTTAATTCAGCATTTTTAATAAATCTTTTTTTACAAAATATTTGCTTGTAAAAGAAAAAAACATAAATTTTTTAAAGTCAATCTTTCTAATCTAATCAAAGTATTTAGGTTGACATGTGATATAGTAAATGTTATTCTTACATATTCCAATGTGATCCATATCTGATAGCCCTTATAAATAAATGAATATGAAATTTTGTTACTTAGTTATTAATTTGTTTTCTTTTTAATATTGCCCCAAATACAAAAGCGTTTTTTTATTATTTTGAATTATGTCCAGATTAATTAGTGACATGTATAAATAGATATTAATAAATAAATATGTAGGTACACTGTATTGTGTTCACAACTTGTATATCCATTGAGATATATCTACAACGTAACTTTGAAGTCTAGCATTTGCTGCCACTTTTAACACGAATTTAGGAAACTCCAACAATTCTGCTTTCGACGCAGCTGTTCCAAAACTGTGACAAAACTGCATAATTGAAATATTTTACACCTCACTAAATTATTAAAAACGTATTTGATTAATTTTACAACGCTTTTTATTTATTTTTTGTTGGAGTAGTAGTTTATTTCCGTTATTTCTTTTCTTTCGCTACATTCGGATCTTGCAATAAATAGATGTTGGTACAAGATTTAAGTTCTTAAATTAATTTATTGATCTATACACAAAGTAAAACTTGTTAGTTTTAGTTTGTGTTTTTTAAGTCAATTTAACAATTGTCTTATAGAGAAACTTTGGGAATATGCAAAGAGAATAATAAAATATCTAAAATGAACTAAATGTTATGGAATAAAATATTCTAAAGAAATTAATTCAGAAAAAACTGGTTATGTAGATGGTGATCGGGCCTCTAATTCCGTGGATAAGAGATCATATACTAGTATATATTGTTACCATCTGATGGTTATTTCATGGGAATGTAGATAGCAGAAATGTGTAGCCCGCTCTAGAGCTGAATTAGAGTATACAGGTCTATCTGAAGCATGTAGAGAAGTATTATACCTAAGAAGTCTGAGAAAAAAATGAAGTAACCATTAAAATGAACACATTCAGTATGTTAAATAATAAGCAAGTTGCACAGAAGCTGTGTGCAAACCCAGTCTTTCAGAAACTTACAAAGTATATTTATATCAAATATCGTTCTTGTCGTGATCTAGTAAAAGATAAAATTATTAATGTTCTGTATTTGCCAACAGCTGACATAGCAGTTGACATTTTAACTAAAAGTTTATATTCAGCAAAATATCACAAATTTCTGTTGCATCTAGGCATAGTTTGTATCGAATAATCTTGTATAAAAGTTGTTTAGTGAACATTTCGATAAGTGGGGCTGTTATTTTATTTCTATTCAGTCTGTGTTCTGTTATCAATAGCACAGATTATAAACTAGTAGCGCAATCTACCATAATGCGTGTAATACTGTATGTATCTTCTAATAAAGGTTCATTCTTGTCTGTTTAATTTATTAGACTGAAACGTTTAATTTATTAGACTGCCCCAAGACTTGCGCTCTATAAGACGTAAGTACGGTCACACATGTAGCACTGTTCTCATCTCTGATCTGAATTACCCAAAAATCAACTTCTCCCTTTAGACCACGTGCAACGGAGAGCCATTTGGATATTTGGGAATCCGGTGCACTATGAACGGCTGAATTTTATTGTTTTGCGTAGAGTCGTGGCCTCTTTGTAAGTCTTCTTCCGTATTTACAACGGGGAGTTCCAATGAGATATTTTATCTGATGCCTGTCACCAAATTTCATCACCGCACAGCACGTCATCGCCTACAATACTATCCGTATCACCTGGATTCACAGCTACCTTGAAATGTACGGTAATTTTTAAGGACATTTCTTCAACGTACCTCTAGATTGTGGAACGAACTCCCTTGACTTGATCGATACGATATGTACCTACAAAAAAGTTGTATACTCCTACCTCCAAGGCCGGCAGCGCTCTTGTAAATCCTCGGATGTTGTAGAAATTCACGGGCAGCTGTGATCACGTGTCATCACACCCCGCAAGCTCGTTTGTTCTGCTCTTATATAAAAAATGCATACTATCTGGAGTTATAGACCTCCTACTGCAGGCGAGGTACAATACCGTTTTACATAAACTGTGGCAAGACATGAGTCAGTGCGTTGTTCCGATCTCGCAACGGTATCAATATTAATATAGTAGCTATAACCTAAATAACTTGAAAAGAAAAACACACTTTTACGGCAAAATAAACATACATAACAGTATTTTTTAAACCGTTACTCCCATAACCAACTCGTATAAAATGGTCTTAAATTGGACCGAACGCTGCCGAATTTGTATAAACTATAATTTTTATAACACATGTTACAAAGCTGAACAGTTTTTTATAACACATGTTACAGCAGAACAGAACAGCTGAACATTATGAAGCAATAATGACTGAGTTAGTACAGATAACATTAGCACAATTTAAACAATGTGGTAACTATAATCAGTTTAAGGGACCAAATGAATATCTACTGATTTGTTACAGCGTATATATTTATTTATACATGTTTTATTAGGCATAATATCTGAACAGCAATTATTTTTTTATAAAGTAAAATAAAAATAATTGAGATGCCTAACAATTTTTTTAAAATCGAAGCGTAGTTTAATTGTATTTGAGTGCAAAAGAAATCTAATTCAAGCTCTTGCCCGATCCTTCTTATTTGCGGTTGTGCTTTGAAAGGGACGATATTACATACAATCTGGGAGCTTTGAATTCAGCAGATCCACGTTTGAAATACACTTTGTTGGAAAAATCTCTCGAACTCGTACACTGGCTTTTTGCTTGTATTTGTACTTGATTCATAATATCCGGCTTTTCATTTTTGTTATCCGCTCAACAGAACAGGATATATCAATAAATAAATAAATGACACAATTTATTTGGTTATATATAGTTGTGTAATTTCACAATTTATTTGATAGTTTATGCCTTTGGTAGTTAGTGGCCTATAATATGGTATGTTACGAAAGGACCCAAAATTCATGGTTTCGATCCTAAACCGATAAAAAATATTTTATTTATTTATTTCTTTATATTACTTCCACTTTTATTCAAAACTAATGATCACTTGTCAATCTTTGTGTTATAACAGAATTTGTTTTAAACTGCGAGCCTGAACATACTTAGTTTCCATTAATTAATTAATTTTTAATGTTTTTGTTAAAACTCCCATAACACAAAAATATGTTTGTGAGTGTTTTAGTTCCATATACACATATTATTTTAATCGTATATCATAACTGTATAACATATAATAATAACATATTAATAAATCTTGTGTAGGCCATATATTAAGTATGACTTTGTGACGTCAAATAAAAAAATATAATAATAGTTTCTAAATTTATATAAATATTACGACAATGTCTTGTATTGAGTGTTGACTTTGTAAATGTGATTTATTTATATCCATAACAAATACAACCACAATCCTATTAGTTTGTTGATCGAGTGACCATTATCATTCCCCTCTATCATAGTCGGCGTGACCTCATTTTGTGTCAACATTATAGATTTATGGGATGGAAAAATCGTTTTTGAAGTTCAATGAATAACAATGTTGTTTAAAATATATGAAATATTAATTTATTTTTTGATTTCTTAAATGTATTTTTAATTTTACTATTAAACAATTCTAATGTTTTTTTTATAAATCAGTTAAATAAATTATAAAATAAGAACATACGATTTATATAAAATTAATATAATTTCAATAGTTTTACCAGTCATATAAAAACATAGTAATGAATTATTGATACTATAAAACTCAAATATGACGTGTAGTAAAGTGTTACCATTTCTGTTCCGTAAAAGTTGATGAAATTGTTCGTTGCATACGCTGTATTGATTTGTATTTATCTTAGGTACAAGTTTAATTTTTTACCTGCAATACATTTTGTATATATAAGTATCCATTAAAAGAGGAATTTTATAACTATAGGCTGTAGTATCCAAGACACATTTTAAAAAGATAGTGTAGCCGATCAGCTTGTACTTAAGTTTTTGGGATAATAAGTCGGATTGAAGCAAATGTAATTACTTATATGACTCTATTCCATATTTTTTAATAATTTCAAACATTTCAAATTATTTGGTGGATTATTTTTTTAATAACTACAAAGTTACGTAAATACATACTAGCGCAATGAAATTTTTAAAATGCCTTTTGAAACTTTTATAAATGACACAATATTTATCGCAACGTGTCAGGACTGCACACGAGAGCTCAAGTGCTTTTCTGCAAAAATATGCTTCATGCCCGCAACTTTGCTATAATTTCAAATATAAACTTTGTCTTTGTCCATAAGAAATTTGATAATTATTTTTTACCGATGAAAAGTTATCGTTTATTTTTCTCATTTTGTTCGTGATTCTTCTAAAATGTGGAGGAAGGTATTTAGAATATATATCTTAGTTTAATTACACTCAATATTAAAATAATGATCAATTAGAGATTAAAAGTGTACAAATATTAATCTTATCCTTCATGGTTATTTGTTAAATCTTACATTAATAAGCAAATTAAATCCTCCAAACTGTTGCATCCGCCTGTCAGCATAAGGAGTACTCACCATAATCATGTAAAGAGTCACTTAAACTTAAAAAATATATAAAAATAAAATAAAATACACAAGTCTAAGAAATAACAGTTAAAATAGAATATGCCTACGAATATCACAAAAAGTATCCAGTATATGATTAAGTGGAAGTAAATTGTGTTTTAGATTTAATTGCTAGCGTTCTGGAAGTTTCACTCTAAACAATGAGCCCCGCGGCAGACAGGAGACGAAAGTTCATTCATTAATTCAGGAACAGATTCATCTCAAAGATTGGAGTAGGCAATAGCTTTTAACAGAGGTACCAGGACAACACTGAATAATTTAATTAAGACCAAAAATAAATAGTTGATAAAGAGGGTACCATATAAACTCGTGTACTATATGCACAAAATCACATCTATGAGTACTTTATAATACAATTTACGTTAAACTTGTCGTTGTCCAAATTTTCCACCAAAGTGCTCGTTTTTAAACCATACTATTAACAGTCTCTAAATATATATTTTTTAATTCAACTGCGATAAGAAGCTTAAAGCGTTCTTGTTGAATTAGTCGATTTCCGTCTCTAGAATTTCTATAGCAGGGGCATCAATGAAGTTTCATTAAAATTACAACTCCTTTGCCAATATTGGCTAGTTCTTCAATTAATTTATTTTATTTTATTTCTTATTTTATAGCTCTAATTGCTCTAATTCTTAATAAGGTCATTTTATAAAAATATTGTTTTAGAATTGTCTTTATGATTAGCAATTGCAAAGATTATTAAATTGTTTTGATTGCAAATAACATTTAATTTTAATTGATTTATTGATTGATACAATTGATTGCAAATAACATTTAATTTTAACAATTTCGGCTCATTTATTGTTATACAAAATAAAAATTATCGATTAAAAATCGTTTATTACGCTTGTGGTCCTATTAGCAAACCTAATTTTTAAATACAGAATTAGAAGTTTGAATATTTTAAAATACAGAATTAGAAGAGGGTCGAGGAGAAGAAAAAGTGAAATAGATATGGAATTTATTCCAGAGTTATTTATATATAAGTTATCTCAGGAATAATAGCCACGGGGGGCCATCGCTGGAAACCTCCTCGTGTGTCCATCCGTTATCAATGTCACTCAGACTTGTCCGGTGGGGTTAGAAGCGGTATGGGCCGGTGCTCCCTGGGAGACGGATAATTTTTTCAAAATTAACCATCTCCTAATTAATTAATTAATTAATTCTTTCAAAATTAATTAATTCTTTCAAAATTGCGCTAGCCGTCTGCTACTGTCCAGCGGCGGGTTGTCAGCCATGAGGTGACACCTTTCAAAGTATAGAATGAAAAAACGTATCGTAAGCAGGATTCGAACCTGCAACTATTAGGCGATACCTATTAGGTTTCTTGCGAAGATCTTAACCATTGTTTTAAAATTTGCAGTATAGAAAAACATTGCCACAACAGAAATTAATATTTGGAAACACTGGTCTGTAACAATTTTATTCATGTTAACCTTATTTAAATTTTAATTGAATGTAGAATAAAAAAAAACAGGCTGTATCAATAACTGCTCATTTTCAAATATTAATGTACTTAAATAAATATGTTTTATTAAAACTTCTTTAAGATTAAGAAAAAACATCAAAAATAAGTGTTTTTGATAAAATTTTCTAAACAATATGATTTGCCAAATCATTGCATTGCATAATTTGTTTCTAGGTCAGTTTTATTCACGACACAGTAGTATCCCACTGTCAGCGCTAGACGAACAAACGACGTTGAACGAATGAATGAATTTTAGTTTTTGTTTTGTTTTCGACAAAGTAAAGCTGACCGGATGAACGAGTGTCTGATGAATGTCATTTAGAAATGCGACATGGTAGTGCAATGTTCTTCGTATTATATATATTATAACGTTTATAAATTGAACTAAGTTTCTTTGTATGTTTATGTAATTCAGTTTGAATAATAATATTTGTTTGAAATTATATAATCAAAGTTAGATTTGAGATAATTTCCAGTAATAAATATAACTGATACTCGTTCGGAATCGAACCGTCCGGAATCGATCGTAATTCAGAGTTTGTATGCTATGGAGTGATTGGACACAAGTAAACCTCTAAGTAACGCATCGATGTTTTTTTTTTTGCTGTCTGTCGATAATGTACTCTTTGCATCAAAGTATTGTATATTTGACTTTTACACTATTAAGATAAACAATAAATCTTTTAATTTAATTGCGTGACGTGTGAGTTAGGTTTATTTTTTATTAACCTAATGTATTTCTAATACGTTATATTACCTCTCTACTAACATTTTTAATATCAATTTTATGTGTGTGAAGTTCCATACTTCTCTGCCTGCGTAATTAAAAAAAAAAGAAATCAAGTTTTCGCTTGTCATATTTACTAAGTTATGAAAATATTTAATGTAACAGTTTTCTGACAAAATGTATTAACTGATAATTGTCATATGAAAGTTTATGGTAAAGAAAATAATTTGAAGGCAAAAGTAGTTGTCATCATGTAGTATTATTTAAACCAAAATATATGTTACTAATAATCTAGGTTAATTCTTGGTCAGAAAAACGAAATATAAAATTGTTTTTGAAACAAAATGAATAGACTTAAATTCGTGTGTGTTAATTAAATTTCAGAACATAAATACACGAAATGAAATCATCAAACACTGCGCGTGCATACTAGTAAAATAGTTTTTTCCTATGTGTAGTGTAGATTTCATTTCTAAATAGGAAGATTATAAATTCAAATTTAAAAAAGGTGTTTTGATTATGGTTATTCAATTTACTCTGCAAATTTTGTTTTAATATGAATGTTATGTCTACAAAACTAGTGACGGAAATAAGTGAATATTTAAATTGATACAAATATATTTAAGTGAAACACTTAAAGTAGCAATGCAATAGCATTTTACTGCAATTAAAAACTATTGAACTCATTACAAGATCAAGTTCAAGAGTGCTTGATGATTTAAATACAGAGATATGGTATTACTTTACCTTGCTACAAAAGTCAACCTAAGATCGAAGTTACAACTCAAGTTAACTATTATTAAAAAAAAGCATAAAAATTTATTCAAGATATGAAAAAACAACACAGAATATTTTTAATTTATCACTGTATCCCAAAAGATTTTATTAATTGTTATTTTGAGATGAAAACCCATTCAACATAACGGAATCATCACCAATTTGTGTACGCGCATATCAATTGTCATGACAACCGTATAGCAATAAAAATGCTATTAAAATTCATATCCCTTACATTGAAATTGAAATGCATTTTAAAGTGTACGGATATTGGAAAAACATTAGTCTTGAATAAAAGCAGATATGACAATAGAGTAGTCTTCCCAATGCAATGCCATATATTGATTCTATGCCTAGAACTTAAAATATATTGATGTAGGCTAGGCTATAAGAAAGAATATATGTATTGATTCTTTTTTAAATTAACAACTCCCTGAAAAAAAAAATCAATTATAATAACATAACATGGTGTATGTGATAAATTCTTTATAATGTTTTATATCTTCAATTAATTTGTATGCTTTCTTTTTAATAATTGTAATCTTGAATTGTACGTAACATTTATTACTATTACAGATTATTATTATTAGATTAATACATCAACATAAAACTATTAAAAATATATAAAGCTTATTCGAAAATTCTTCACTGATAATTGTTTGGATTGTTTTAGGGACTTCAAATTATCATAAGGTTTAGGGCAAACCCTACTCTGTAAAACTAACCATTGATCGTAATTCAGAGGATTAAGATCAGGACTAGATGTCAGCCAGTGTTTAACTCTGACGAAGAATGGAACGCTCGTTTCTAACCAAAATTGGTTGGATCGAGCTTTATGACGCGGCTCCGAGTCTTGGTGAAAGAATCGTTCTAGGTAATTCAATATAGTGTTATTAATGGGTTTAATTAACTACCTTCTCGATAATGCTATGTTTATACACTTGTGCCAATGTTTTGATACTTTTGCCACAAAAATATGGTTTAGTTACTCCTTAAAAAAATCTCATCCGTAAACAAATTTTTTCTGTGACTTCTCTTTGCATAATGCTTACGTAGTTGTTTTGATTCTACCTCCCAATTTTTATTAATTAGTTAAGACGTGACGTCTCTTATAAACTGCAAGTTTAAAGTCATCTAATAATCTATATTTGGAGATGAACTGTTATATTCATCTCCCAAATTTTTTGCTTTTGGACCGAATTTCTTAAAATTCTTTCCCTTACTGATTTGATCGTTTTTTTGTACGAACACTATTTGGATGGCCAGATCTTTTTCTGTAAAACAGGGGATATTTCATTGTAGCTATCAATAACCCGATACACAAATATCTGACTAATATCAAGCTAAAGCGTTTAATACTAACAATCTTAATGGCAATTCAAATTATAAAAATGGCTAATTCCAAATTCAAAAGTAATTTTATTTATTTTTAATTGTAAAAATATTTATGGATTTAATTAATACTTCATTAATCAACGAAATTTATTAGCATAAGTGATCTAGAGGCAAAAACCAAGTATTGTATTATGTGAACCACACTATTATGCACTGAAATTAACTTCGCAGGCTTACGAGTGAAGTGGTAAGCTTGGGTTTAAGGCCTGGCTGAGATATATGAGCTCTTTTCATTTCCCTCGTATAAGACTGCATTTTAAGACTGGTTAGTCTTATCAGATTAAATTAGATTATACAAAAAACAGAATATTAAAAAAACTCTTCTGCTGTAACAAGAAAAATAAAAAAAGAGGTAGGCATTTTGAACGACATTTGCAATTAGAGTTCATAAGTAAATATTAAGGGCGCTAATATTTAATATTTCTTTAGCTTCCCCCTTATATTTAGAGATCAGGTTTTTAAAACAATAAAATTTATCAAATTATTATCTACCTGCCCTTATCCCAATTATTTGTACTAATATATCAATTCCTTCAAAGCTCATCATACATCATTAGACATTACATTTAAGAAGCATAATTGAAAAACATTAGAATTGAATATGAAGTATCGGAAGCAACAACTAAAATTTAGACAAGTAAATATTGGAAAGAGAGAATTATTAGTTAATATCCACCTTTCTCAACATTTTAAACAATATAAAACCGAACATCATTGTTAAAAATAAATATACAAGTTTAATTCAATAATTAAATTCCTAATATAAGTAGGTGCATTTATAAATGAATTTATGCTTGATTTCAGATGAACTTAAGAAACTTTGCAAGTTAGTTCGTTTTGAAATTGTTTTGAGCAATTAGCCCAAGAATCTACGTCTTGTTTAACTTTGATATCGCAAATTCTCTTGATATACATACATCTGCAATTTACTGCAAAGAGTATAAATAGTTATCATATTCTTGTGCTAAAAGTTAGTTATTATTTAAATGTTTATTATAATTCTTCTGGACAGTTTAGTATAATGTGAGAGGTGTACTAAATATTTACTTAGAGTAATTAAAAATATTTTGTCACTTCTAATAGTTATTGAGTATAAAATTGACAAATATTATTCTGTATTTATTAATGATGCTTTGGAAGAACCAAATATGTTTAATTTTGTTTTTATATGCAAATAAAACTTTCACTCAGAACACCAACAACTTGTTGTAAGATACAAATTAAATATTATTATAATGAATATCGTTAATATTAATTAAATATAGTAAGATATACAATTTTTGTAATTATTTTTAATACAAAATACATGAAAGGCACAAAGGGTATATAAGAGATGGGAACATCGTTTTGAACATAACTTAAGAGTCCTGAGCACTGTTCCTTTTCTATTCATATTTGATCTCGTATATCTCTTTGTTATTTCTATTTTAATATTATGTTATCTGAAAATTATGTTATTCGAATACTATTAATATCTACATATGTATATGTTAGGCCCAAAGACCGAAAACGCTCAGTGGACGGAAAAAACGGCCACAACGCGTTTTGGCTGTCTTCAAATGCGCAAAACGCGTTTTGGCTGCTATTAAAAGCTCGCAACGCGTTCTGGTAATTGTCGAACGGCCAGAACGCGTTTTGTCATTCGTCAAGCGCTCAGAACGCGATTTTAATGTTTGAGTCGTATTATGTGCCACTCTCTACCTGGGTACAATCAAATTCGTTTTGTACTTATAAAACAAATGAATTTTGATTATTGTTCTACACACATAAGTTATTTCGGGGTACGAAATATACTTATATTTATGATCTTTTCAGTTAATTTTAAATAATTGAATCCTCTACAACTACAATTAAATACATAGGACGTATGTTTTTCGAACTTTTTATTACATCAGAACATTTCTTATTTTTACAAATACTGCTTGAATAACATTTCGAATTACATTTTAAGTTCAAATTTCAACAAGTGCATTTTTTATTAGTACAATATCGTTTACACTTACAATAAACAAAACCTTGTTTGCTTCCGGAAGATAGAGTTGAAGCTGATCGTAAAGAAATAGTTTTTTTTCCGCGGATACCTCACTTTCTTTAACAAAATTACTGTCGGCGATTGTAAATTCATTGCGAGCATAAAGACGTTCGAGAGTTCCATTTTTTGTACCTAATGTGTAAAGACCGGAGGATCAACCTGAATGACAACTGCTAGCACGTTTCTGGGAGCTAATCGTCCGCTTAACATTAACATCGATTTCCGATTAACATCGGGCACTCTTACGACAACACTTGTTACGATTTCAGCTGCTGGAAATTTTGAATTGGACAATGCTACCATTTTCTCTGCTTGTTTTTGTAAATTCTTTTTTGCATTGCTTTGTTCCTGACTAATAGAACTTTTTCTAACACAAATGTTGCAAATGACTGATTTTCCGAACCCTTCGCTCATGGTCTTTCCACAAATCGTATGGACGTAGTTATGACATTCTGAACATTTGTGCGCTCCTGAAGATTCTTGCTCGCAGATTACACAGTACACTTTACTTGTGTCTTCGACGTTTTCCTTGTTCTCGCTGCAATCCTTAATGTTGTCCATTGATTCAAGTTCTGTAAACATATATGAAATGATTAGAAAAGAAAAGTTGTACATTTCTAGTACCTAAAATTTATAACTATTCCAATAACGGTAAGCCTCTATTGTTCAAAATTAGTTGAAAAAATCCCAAAATACGCATGCAATTGTATGCAGGTAGGGAGTGGCATATAATACGACTCAAACATTAAGATCGCGTTCTGAGCGCTTGACGAATGACAAAACGCTTTCTGGCCGTTCGATAATTACCAGAATGCATTGCGAGCGTTTAATAGCAGCCAAAACGCGTTCTGCGCATTTGAAGACAGCCAGAACGCGATGTGGCCGTTTTTTTCCGTCCACTGAGCGTTTTCGGTCTTCGGGCCTAACATATATATTCAGCATGATATTATTAAAGTTGAATATTTTAATTTTGTGATACAGTTATATTTGAAAATTTTGTTTTTTTATTATAAGTTATTCACGTTATATTTTGTTTTATATAAGTAAGATCACGGTATCAATATATGATACAGAATGAATGTAGTATACAAGACAAAATTAACTAAAGACATACAAGAGGCAATCCACCGTTATAATATACCATCACTATCCGTAGTATTCGTAAACATAAGACAGTTTTAGTCTCCAGCATAGTTTCAGTGAACGGAACTCCAGTACGGAAGTGATAAAGCATTAATGGCGCTGGCTATTAGCAACAGTTCAAGAAATCCACTGTTCTATTCCGTATGTTTCAGCTTGGGTTTAATTAAACATCTACCTTCTATTTGTCTATTATTTGATGTTTCTAAATGGAAATAGGGTACAAAAATGTAACAGTAAGTAAAGTTTAATATTTATTATTATTTCAAATACACCAATTTAACGTCGCAGTTTTGTATTCTAATAGCTCATGAAGCTGGACGTTTCTCTTCGTATCAGCTCATTTGATGTGGTCCACTATAATTGGTGCGATACATTTACTGCTATAGATGCTACTGTGTTTTTGATTGATACCTGTTTTTCATTTATTGCTCTGTTTTTTAATTATTTCTAATGATTAAATATAAAAAGTTTTTAAAGATTTCAGATGAAATATAAAATATATATTAATGAACAAAAAAGTTTTATACGCTTTTTTAAAAAAATATGTTTTATAATTAACGATAGTATAAAAACAGTTTTAAGACTGATATAATATTACTTTCAAAGCTTAAGATTAATTTAAAATTTATAAATATTTAAGGTGAAAATATGATTTTATTTAATAAAGTAATTATAACATATGATATATCGTAACGGGCGAAAAAAATCTACGTTATTATTATTCTTTTTTAAAGTACTCGTATTAAAATTAAAGAAGCAGAAAATATTTTATATTTAAGTTAGATATTAGAATATATATTTTTTAATCCTTTAAATTCTTTACTCATACAAAAATTGGCATTTAAAAAAACTTAAATAAGAGACCAAGACCAACTGTTATCCTAACTAAGCAGGTTTTCAAAACTTCTAATAAAGTCAGTCAAAGACACTGGCCGCTAACAGCCGCAGACACTGAAACTTACACGTGCCATGTGGACAAATACACGGATTAAGCTCGGCTAAGAATACCGAGCTTCGAGTTTAATTAGGTGATATGCATTTAAAGATCTGCAATATCGATTTTAGATTCTTTTATTAGATTGTTTCTTTAATTAGCTTGTTTCAATCTCTCTCAATTATTATAATACAAGAGCTTTATTTATTATAATAAAAAAATACATATCTTTTGATAACTTAGCATATTCAACTATTTGAATAATTATTGAAAAATCTAAATGACAATATAAATTAAGTTGAATAATTGTATACTAACTAGTATTGTTATATAAATAACTATATTTAAAATATATTTTCAAATACAATATAATTTCAAATGCGACTTAAACTAATTATTTAATTTATATTTAATTCAAATTTATACTAAAGAAATAAACATAACTTTCATTTGTTATCTGCTTATAAAGTATTTTAATGATAAACTACTTTATAGTTTTATATAAAAAAAACATAATATGATATAAATATTTGAATAAAAGGCACTTTGTAGACAAATCACTAATTAGGAAATTTGTTTCACAAACAAATTTTCTTATATAGAACATTTTTTAAATGTTATAATACCATATAACAAAATGAAAAAAGATGTCTTTAATAACTGTTTTATTCTAATTAAAAGCGCGGACCTGAAAAAACGCTAGGCCTCATAAAAATTTATAAAAACGAATTCTAAGGAAGTAAGGCTATTCCTTGTAATTCTTTCTTTCTTTTGATACTCTCAAAACCCTATCGCTGCTGTACATGATCATAACTGGCTTCCATAATTTTCTCCAAACATTACATTGGACAACAAGGAAGTAATTGATAAATATTAACAATACTTTAAAGTACAGACACATTCATGCTTACTAAAAATTTTTAAATGACATCAATAATGCCAATGACAGTAACAGAACATATATTGATGAATTCACGAAACATCATTAAAATAGCCAATTAACTTGCGACAAATGAACTGCGATAAAATTATAAATGTACGTCATTGAATTTAATATCTAACAACACCACTAACAAACATCACAAAACAATGACATTGAGTACATGATATAAATTTATAATTTTATTGACTGAAATTGATACTCTTTTAAAAGTTATGAATATTTGACTTTACGTGGGAATACCACATTGACTCAGTTACTTTAAATTCCAAAGCAAATCAAGAAATATATGATGGAATTCTAATATTATTGCTAAGATGGTATTTATGGTCGCCAATCTATAATATAATAGAATCGACAATAAAAATATATTGCAATCCTAAATCTTGACTGTTGAGTTAGAAGTTAGAAGGATAAAAAATAATATTCGATATAATTTTAATTTAGCCATTTTAGAGTATCGAGAGAGTTAAGTTACTAGCTGCCGATATTAGTAGGTATTGATATTCACGTGGTATTTAAAAGATTTATACGTCAGTTAGTAAAGTGTAAAGTAAATATAGTTTTAACTATAGCTTGTACGTGACATTACCTGCTAATGGTTTTAAATAGTCAATATTTAATAAAAATGTATTGTGCTTATGAAATGACTCTAGCATTTCTTAGAGTAGAAAATGTTTAAATGTTCTTAATGGTTTAATTTTCTATACGATCTTAACTGTACGCAGACAATAACAATTAATTGCAATATCTATAATTAGTTAATTGAATCTGGTTAATATATTAGTCACATTGAAATAACTAATTAATTTCTGCAGAAGATGGGTTCTAATTAAGGATAAGTTAGATATTAAATGTACTGTAACTTTTTATAATGACGGTGACAAGTAAAACCTATAAGGATCACCATATCCGGTCAACTCAAGCATTTTACTCATATGATTGTTATTCCAATTCGTTTATTTTAATTAATTATTCACTGGTAAACACAGCTTAGAAATCTATAATATCACATGCGACACAGATGAAACACATAAGGCATCAAAAGAAGTTATTTACTACTATTAGTATGAAATCACGTGAAAACATCAAGTGAGTATAGCTTTACGTATAATAAATATTTTAGTTATACGTATGAAATTACGCTGTCATAAGTTTGGACTTAGTTTAAATAACTTCTTTTATACTGACAGTCTGTAATCTAACACTAACAGCACAAAGAGAGAATATTGTTTTTAAAGTTATATTATTCAAAACTTTGTTAAAACCCATTGATTAAAGAATGAAGTATTGCGCAGCTTTCTAGGTAATTTAACAACGGGGGAAACTTTGTTTATTGTTTATTTCTCGAGATTATAGAATTTACTGTGTATTTAGATTTTCTTACAATTTTTCTCGCTAGTTGCCAAGATATACAAACCTTGAATCTCATTGAATACAGAAGAAATATATATGTGTATTAACTCTACGATCTTTATTTATAAATATCGAATAATTTTATCGAAAGAACTTCCATGTAAATAGTATTAAAGCCAGTCGACAGCATGGCATAACATATCAACAGCAACGATCAACACATTACCCATATTAGTAGTTTTATATTTATAAAGAGAAAACAACACATACAATTTTAAAATTTTCGTTGAGATGAGATCTGAGTCCTGTATTAAACACTTAGCAATTTTTATACAGATAACTCTGTATAAAAATTCTTATCTATTTCCTTATATGTTTATATAGGGGGTAAAAATACATATATTTATAATAAATAAAGAGAATTAAAAAAAAAATGTATATTTCGAGAAAATACCGACATATGTTCGCTAAAGACGTTTTACCTATTTTCCTTATAAACTAAATATATATCGAAAATCAAGTTGATCTTTTTGAAAAAACAACTTGACCTACAGAATATATCTATAATTTGTATGTTATTTTTTTTTTAATTTTTCTTTTAGAAATGGCCATTCAATGTTAAAATACTATTATTACAGTTTGATAAGCGATCATAGAATACAAGTCTGAGCAACCTAATTTGCTTGTTAATTGAAAAAATTCGACTCTAATAATCCGTCCTGCTGCAATGCGGTATCAGTAAAAAAGTGTCTACTTTAATGAAAACGAGAAAATATATATAAATTAGCGATTTTGTCTTTGATAACATGTTAAAGAAATATTTCATTAATTGAAAGGTAAGATTAAACAATTATTATATTTCAACCGATTAACTGTAACATAGTTCTTATAATCTACAGTCCATAAATTATATTATTCCCAGGAGAAACTTTAAACAAACGTAATTTAAGCTAAGATTTTAAGAGCAAAACTTTCCTTACTTCCTAATTGCACTTGAAACTATTTAATATAAAACTATATTAAGGCATAAGACCTTTAAAATAACTTGAACAATGATCCGATTATCGTTATTAGAAACAATATAAAGTAATAAGCAAGCTAAGAAAACTTTAGCTTAAAACATGATCAAAATATACCATATATATCTTAATTAAATAATTTTTCTCTTACAAATTGACTTAATTTTAAGCTTTTAATTGAAGCCTATTATAAGATTTTGTATATTTTAAAGAATCTGTTTCATCAAAAGAGATCAGTTAGGGGAAACAAATAATCGATTTTTGACAACAATACCAATTAATAATCTGTTGTATAGTAGTAATTTATAAGTTTAAAAAAAATCCTAATCATCATCACTATCATCATCTACAACCATTTAATCAACTTCATTGGAGTATTTAATATTAATAATAATGTAAAAAACTTTAAAAGTATCAAGGCAGAATGGCATACTACCAAAAGAATATAAAAACCCACATCAATAAAAAAATGAAGTCAATCATCATAATGAGTCATCTATAGTTTCCTTAAATTAATAAAAAACTATTCAAGAATACAGTATTTCTAACCAAAAATAGTTTTTTCTGTTATCCTTAATTATGTATTTATTCTCAAAACTTTCTATTTTCCTACTATTTCTTGTTCTGCAAATAAAAGTTTATTAATAGTTTTCATGAATGTTAAAAGTTTAATAACAACTTTATTGTACCCTTTTGATTCTGAGATAACAATATTAACAAAATTAGTAGTTTTTTTAATGACTTACAATAGTCTAATAATTCAAATGTTAAAATTTGCTACATTGTCAGTAGGTACAGATTTCGTTGGGGCAGAGAAAAATGACAATTAAATTATTTAGCAGGATCTAAAAAATATAAAAACTAAGTTAGTTATTCACTGTTACTACCTATTTAGTATAATTTTCTAGCTTTCAAGACACTGAATTAAACAGGCCCCTTAAGGTCGAGCTGCGGCCAACTAAATAGCTACCAAGTTTTATTTAATGCAGCAAATGTTATTACTCGTAGGCAGTTTTATATAAGAACGTAGCATGAGGCTGTAAAAAAGCTTCAACAAAACAAAACAAACAAAAGCTTAAAAAATACATTGTTCTCTTAAGAATAATAATACAGTTTAAACTCAGAAAAACAAACAAGTAGATGCAGATGGGTCACACAAAAGAACCGAAAACTGTTAGAATTTCATCTTTTAGTGATCTTATAGTTGACGAAAAGTAATGTTCGATAAGGAAAAATTTAAAGAAGGCATTATATTTGTGAACATTTTTCATTATTTTTATCTAACATTTTGTTTCATTGTTTTTATTTACTACAATATGTAATTTACATGCCAGAACTACAGTTTTAATGAGGCTATTTAGATATTAAGTACTATTTTTCTTATGTTTTTCTTAAGGCGAATTGACTAATCTATTATATTTAGTTTTGAAACGGCATCCTCGGAAAATGTCGACTGTTTCAAGTGAACCAATAAATCTGTCTTCGTTTCGGTGAATATAGCATCATATAAGTATCTCATAGTTCTAATTCTGTTTTTATTATTAATCATTGAATGGTGTTATAGATATTTGATTATTGAAGCGTTACTGGTTCGTCGTAATTAGATCTCACCAAAGCTACAGTCATTTGTTCGTCCCTAATCTGTCAGACCCTGTCCATCGATCTCACGGAATGTGTTTATACAATTATAGTAGATACTTTAGTAATAAATTCTTAAAATATTTTAATTTATAAAGAAAAAAATTGTCTCTAAATTATTGGTTAACCTCCATCCAACTGCACAATGTATAAACAATATAAACAATTTTAAAAGCTTTTGATTTTTGTTTTTTCATCAATAGGCTTTAGGTACACACAATGAATATTCTATGTACTAAAGAAAATATCGGTTGGAATTATTGAAAATAAAGACGATAACTTGAAATTACATCAGAGCCGTTTTTATTCAGGTTGCGAGGACAAAATAAAAGAGTAAACATCTGACGAAATTAATTAACTGAATCTGGTAATGCAGTGAGGATGGCTATATTAGACTTTGAATTTAAAATTCAAGCCACTTCGATGTACGTAGCCTCAGAAACATTATATATAATTGTGAAAAGATCACACTTGAATCACATAAGATTATTAGAATTTAAATATTGTTAATCTCTTAAATTATTAATGTTATTACATTATTATTTATTGAAATCATTTAGTTAATATGTTTTAATTGTTTTTTTTTATTTCATGGTAATCCTTAGGCCATGGTTTTCGGAAACAATAGTGACCATTTAGACAGGCCGACTTCTCCATTACTACACATCAATAGTCGCACAAAAATATATTATTTATTTAATATAAAATGAAAAAATAACACCAACTTACCAAACGTCTATGTAATTTCAACAGTTACAAATAAGACCCTTGAGGTCGTCGTCATTTATGAATTAGAAGTCCTGCAATAGAATAATTTTTGACCGGTTCCTACCGACTGCGGCTGAACCAAAAATTTTCTTAATATATCCAACTGAAACGTTAACATACTTTCTTTCCGACCCGCACATTTATATGTTTTTGGTTTTTTTAATTGATGCTCAACGTTGCAATTTTTAAATTCTTTTAAAATATTGATTTACTGACCAAAACCAGACGTATATAAGTATACATCTGTTTTTTTCATTTATGGAACATACCCTGATGCAATAATTCAAAGACAAGTATTGATACCACTTAAGCTAGCTGCTGGTCTAAGAGACGAAGCTTATCAATTCGTCGCTTTTTTGTTTCATTCTAGTTTCAATGAATGGAACGCAATGAATAGAGTAACCAAATAACGTAATATTTAGGTTATATTGTGGGTCTTATTTTCCTGTGATATAAAATAATGCATAAAATATATTTACTACTTTTGCATATAAAAGAAAATCGTAAAAAAGATTTTCATTTTCATATTGATGTTCATCTCGAGTTGAAATACCACAATGTCTAAAGAATATTATAAACTTAAGCATTCTATCAATTCTATTCTATAAATTCAATAAAGCCACACACGGAATCGAAGGAAAAAATGAAAGGAAACAAAAAAATATTATCGAGATAAATAATGTATAAACTTATGCAAAAGGCCAAGAAATCAGCAGTTCGGGTCGAATTAGATTTTTTTCTATTTTTTTTAACAAAAACGAAAACAGGGAAAACTAAATAAATATTGTGATTATGGCTCATTGCAACATAATATGCCAAATTATTTTTATCATATATATATTTTTAATAGTAGATTCATTTATTCTGAACGGTAAAATAAATTAATAATTTTTATTTCACCGCATATTGCTCTTGCGGTGTGTCGTAACATGAATTGCATCTCACTTGTAGTTAGCTTAACCGCAAATGCGTATTTATAATATACCCGAGGACACTTTATTCCATACACCTTATTCACTTATATTAAGGACTATTTTAGAAAAGCTAAACTCACTAATTTCTTACCTCATTTTGTACCATTACGGTACGGTAGTATGATCTTTCATACTTTTATGAAGAGTTTAATTTCGAAAACAAACCAAAATTTCGTCCATTTAAAGAGGTCGAACTTGAGCAATTCTACAAGATAACTTGATAATTTTAGCCACTATTGGTTTTGAATTGAGGAGACTTTGCAGTGTTAGCAAATTTATACATAACGTTATATAATATAATATTTAAATGTATATATACATTTGTGCACTTATTTCATAAAATATTATTTTTTATAGATGTAATGTTCGGAAACTTCAGTAGTCGCGGTGGCTAGTAATCAAGACGAAAATAACAGAAAGGCTATTGCTATTCATTAATTTATTAATTGAACACAAAATAACCACAGGATCGTTTTACAGTGTAATTTGCAAGGTTGCAAGTTCGGACTGAACTAATTTGTTAAGGAGCTACAATCCCTTATAAACATTGCTTATCTGATTTGAGACTCTGAGAAAGTTAAACAAACTATTATTTAATTACATTATTAGGAAAATAACATCATTAAAAAGGACGGGAGCAACTAACAAATCATTAATATGAGATAAACAATATTAAAGCGTACATAACATAGGATATAAATATATGTTTAATGTAATAATGAAAATGGATATCGAAATTACATAACATGAAAATAAAAGTCAGTTTAATATATTTCTGAATAAATTTTTATACAATTTCGGATATTATTTCACTCATGTTATTGTTCATTTAAAAATGCCCTGGGTAAAATATAAAAGAACACCCAGTACAATGAACTCTGAAAGTAGCTAATTATTTATATTTAATAGCCGTGAAGTAAAATTTGCTTAAATTTATCGCTGTGACTAATGCACTTTAACATATTTTTTACTTTTTAAATAATTTATTCACGGCTTGATGTTACTTGCGATTTTATCTAAGCCATGTCTCCACTTAGAAAACCGTCTAATTTCGAGTGAAAATTTGTAAAATATAGTTTTAAAATTTGTTATAATTATATCTTGAATCTGTTTTGTGTTATAATGTAGGAACAAACTTACTCGCTGTGTAAAGTTTTCTGATACTTTATTAAGGTAGTTTTCATCAAAAATATTTTATAAACTTCAATTACATTCATTAATGTTTGCAAATTAATATAAAACGAAAACAAAACACATACAGTTATTTAAACTAAAAAAATTAAACCTAAGATATACATAGTAATAATCAAAAAAAAATTGATGTTTTTGTAAGGTAAGGTAGAATTGAGTATACCTGAACCATCTTATTAAAAAAGTCAAAAATTAATAGTACACATAAATATAATAATATATCTTAAACTCAAGTTATTGGACCCAATAAATTAAACTTCAAAGTGGTTTTCGTAATAACTTCATTTTCTTCTCAGAACTAATTCACGGCTACCAAAGAAACAAATTTCTATATTTTGATGCTTTTATTACTGTTTAATAAAAAACTTTAAAAAAAAATTAATACAATCAAATCGATTAAAGAAATAAATAACAGTGCGTATACAAATGACGAAGGTTTGATTATTCAATAATAAATAAAAACAATAAAAAAATTAATAAAATTGTATATTTTGAGAAAATAATGACATATTTTTGCTATACACTTACCTATTTTTTTTATAAATATATATGTATATCAAAAATCAGGTTAATACTACAATATTGATCTTTCTTACAAAAAACAACTTGAATTATAAAATGTCAAAACGTAATAAAAAAGAGTAATATACGACTTTGTGTATGTGAATACATACACAAATATTGTCCATAATTTGTATGTTATTTTTTATTAATATTCTTTTCTTATTAGAAATTGTCATTCAATGTTGAAATTCTATTATTACAGTTTGATAAGCGATCATAGAATACTAGTCTGAGCGAGCTCATTTGCTTGTTAATTGAAAAAAGACGACTCTGACTCTGTCCTGCTGCAATGCGGTATTAGCAAAAATGTGTCTACTTTCAGGAAAACGAGAAAATATATATAAAATTTGCCATATTATTTTGCCATTAATATCAAGTTAGAGAAAATATTTAAAAAGTCAATACTATTTTAAATTACATTTAAATGTATGCATAACATTATATTTAAAGGTATGTTGTAATATCAAAATCCAACTTAATGTATAAAGTGTAATATTTAGAAAATTAAACATTTTTTTTCATTTATCCCCAGTTTCTTAGGAGAGTGATTATTAAGGCGGCTGCAGTCATCGGCATTTGTGAATAAGCCACCGCTGTACCAACTCTGTGTGTTGGCAGATATTCGTACTAAGCTAATTCCTTAACTTAATAAAATAACCTCAGCTTGTGCAAATAAGCGTAATATTTACCTAAAAAATATAATTTAATGTTTTATATAGTTCTATGTTCTATGTTTGTATAGTACCTATATATAAAGCATTTCATTAATTGGAAGGTAAGATTAAACGAGTATTATATATCAACCGATTTACATAGTTCTTATAATGTACACTCCATAAATTATACAATTTCCAGGAGAAACTTAAAACAAACGTAATTTAAGCTAAGATCTTAAGTGCGATACTCTCCTTACTTCCTAATTGCACTTGAAACTATTTAATATAAAACTATATTAAGGCATAAGGCCTTAAAATAACTAGAACAATGATTTGTTTATTGTTTTTGGGAAGATAAATTTGATATAAAATCTCACAGATGTAAGTAATTTAAAACAATATAAAATAACAGACAAGACAATAAAAATGTTATCTTATAACATATCGAAATATACCATGTTTCTTTTTAAAAAGTTTATTGATTACCTTAATAAAAAAACATCTTATTTTTATCTTAATTCAATACTTTATCTTCTACATTTTTTTATAATTTAAGCTTATTATTAGGTTTTGTATATTTTAAAGAAGCTGTTTAATCATAAGAGATCGGTTAGGGGAAATAAATAATACATTTTTGACAATAATACTAATTAATAATCTGTTGTAACGCGGTAATTTATAAGTTAAAAAGAAATTCAAATCGTCATCATCATCATAAACTATAATATAATATAATTATTAAATCAACTTCAATCTTCTAAATCACTCCGTATACCGCTAGTGTGACGATCAAAGTGCAGTCATTATAATTTAACGAATTAAGTAAGAAATAGTCGTAGAATCACTGCTGTTACAAGTGAAAATTTGATCCAACAAACGACGTACCACATGCTAGGAGCTTTAGTAAAATCTGCAGATTGGATTGGGAAGTGTTCATGTCAATATAGACAACCCTTCTGTAAGAAGTATTATATTTCGGTCGATACACAAAATTAACACATTGTTCTTCTCGTTGAATGTATAATGTTATAATTTAAAAAATTTGATTTATTAATATGATACAGAAACAAAGCGACAGTTAACCGTCTGTGTGCCAAACAAACCAACGATTACGAAATTAAATATATTGCCTGTTTTTTCTTCTCAACGGGGTATTTATAATTAATAGCACCTTAAAAACTTAAGAAGCACCAAGGCAGAGCAGCACTCTACCAAAATAAAAGAATTAATAAAAAACCACATAAATAAAAATTTTTATCAACCGTCATCATCAGTCACCTTATTGTTTCCTGAAATTAATAAAAACTGTTCAAGAATACAGTATTTCTAACCAGAAGTAGATTTTCCTGTTATCTTTCATTATGGACAATTACGCGTTTATTCTCAAACCTTTCTGAGGTTCCTAGTATTTCTTGTTCTAGCAAATTAAAGTTTATTAATGGTTTTCATGAATGTTAAAAGTTTAAATACTATTTTAATGTACCCTTTTGATTCTGAGATAACAATATTAACAAAATTAGTATTTTTATAATTGATTTATAATAGTCCAATAATGTAAATGTAAAATAAAAACTCAAATGTTTAAAATAGGACAGATATCCTAGGTGGTAGGATATCCTAGGTGGTAGAGCCTTGCTGTAGTTATCCGACTACAGCTCGTATTGGGCTGGCTCGACCGGGGAAGGACCACCTTCTCACAGAAGACCGACGCGTAGTAACCAAATTCATTTGGTTATGTTCCGTCGGTAAGTGAGAGAATCCGGTAGCCCAAACCCCCCCCCCCCCCGCCAAACATGAAAGCGATGCCCAAAAGAAAAAAAGAAAAATACCCCAGGAGGGTACCGGCTTTGATGAAGCCGGGGTCCCCCTCCCCGAGCAAAATCGGGGAAATGATTCTCGGATTTTTCTCGGGCTACCCGTCGTATCTGGGGCGGGCAAAGTATCGCCTTTTGTGTTTTATGAGGGCAAACGACGAGTCAACGCAGCGGCACCCCGACCCACTCTAAATGTGGACTTTTGCAACATCCGGGGACTTCATTCCATTTGAACGCCGTCCACTATCATCTAGAGACGGCGCAGCCGGCCTTGTTGTTTCTGACGGAGACGCAGATATCTCAACCTAGCGACACAGCGTACCTGTCATACCCCGAGTATAAACTAGAACACCATTTTATACCACACGCCGGGGTATCTGTGTTCGTAAGGGAGGATATCTACTACCGTCGCCTTCAGGTTTTTGAAGGTCGGGACCTGTCTGTACTCTGGCTGCGCGTGGACATGGACGACCATGTCAGAGTCTACGCGTGCCTCTACAGGTCCCATAGTGGTAATGCAGAAACGGATCAACTCTTGGGCCATGTTCAGGCGAAGATTGACGATCTGCTTTCACAGACTCCCTCCGCTGAAGTCGTAGTCCTCGGGGACTTCAATGCGCACCATGCCGATTGGTTAGGGTCACGTGCCACCGACTACGCGGGGAGATCTGTGATGACTTTGCTCTGGCAAATGGTCTGTCCCAACTGGTCAAGACGCACACTCGTCTACCGGACGTGGACAGCCATAAGCCCTCTTTGTTGGATCTTCTGCTGACTACACATCCCGGAAAGTACCAGGTCACTGTCGAGGCTCCGTTAGGGTCCTCTGATCATTGTCTGGTACGGAGTGTAGTGCCCATTCAACGTTCGGCTCGCACAACACCTGCGACTCGACGCGTTTGGTACTACAAGTCAGCGGATTGGGATGGAATGCGGTCCTTTTTTGCATCCTACCCATGGGGGCCGATTTGTTTCCCTTCCGATGATCCTAGTGACTGCGCTGCGGCTGTAGCTGATGTGATACTTCAGGGCATGGAACTATTTGTACCAAGCTCTGTGGTACCACTTGGTGGCAGATCGCGTCCTTGGTTTGATGCATCTGTCAGGGCTGCAGCAGCTGGCAAACGGCAGGCTTATCAAGCTTGGGCCAATGCGTTAGTCACTAAGGATCCGAACTCTAGAGTTCTGAAGAGGAAATATAATCGTGCCTCCAGATTCTTCAAACGGCAAATCGCTAGAGCAAAATTCAAGCATGTCGTCAAAATTGGGGATCAGCTGGCAAAGTACCCTCCTGGCACGCGCAAATTCTGGGCGCTTTCAAAGGCCACTCTGGGCAACTTTAGCCAGTCGTCCCTACCGCCGTTGCACATGGGGAATGACTCTCTGGCCCACACGGCAAAAGAGAAAGCCGATCTCTTGGGCACTCTGGATGGCATTTCTCCATTGGTGCTACGAACGTGTGCCCCTGAGTTGGCTCCGGTGCTAACGCGTTTATTTCGGCACTCCTACCTTAAAGGCGTAGTCCGATCCGATCCGATCCCTAAAAAAGGTGATAGCTCGGACCCAGCTAACTACAGACCTATCGCCATTACCTCTCTGCTCTCCAAAGTAATGGAGAGCATTATCAATAAACAGCTCCTAACCTACCTCGAGGATCACCAGTTGGTCAATGACCGGCAATATGGCTTTCGCCATGGTCGATCGGCTGGTGATCTTCTGTTGTATCTTACGCACCGTTGGGCAGCTGTTATTGAAAGCAAGGGAGAGGGTCTGGCAGTTAGTCTGGATTTGGCGAAAGCCTTCGATCGTGTATGGCACAAGGGGCTTCTTTCGAAGCTACCTTCCTATGGGCTTCCCGAGAGTTTATGCAAGTGGATCACCAGCTTCCTCACTGGGCGGAGCATACAGGTTGTTCTCGACGGTTTTTGCTCGGACCCCAAACCCGTGAATGCTAGTGTACCCCAAGGCTGCGTGCTATCCCCAACTCTGTTCCTCCTGCACATCAATGATATGTTGGATATCTCCAACATACATTGTTATGCGGATGACAGTACTGGGGATACGGTATATTCCGGCCGTGCAGGTCTCACTCGAGAAAACGTCGACGAGTGCCGAAAGAAACTTGTGTCTTCTATAGAAACTTCCCTGGGGATGGTCTCTGAGTGGGGTGAACTGAACCACGTTCAGTTCAATCCCCTAAAGACACAGGTTTGCGCGTTCACTACTAAGAAAACCCCATTTGTCATATCACCGCTCTTCGAGAGAACCTACCTCATTGCATCGCCAAGTATCAGAATACTGGGTCTCGACATTTCGAGCGACTGCCAGTTTCGTGGTCATCTGGAGAGCAAGGCCAAGTTGGCCTCGATGAAATTGGGAGTGATCAATAGAGCGAGGCAGTACTTCAAACCTGGCCAAAGACTTGCGCTCTATAAGGCGCAGGTCCGGCCACACATGGAGTACTGTTCTCATCTCTGGTCCGGATCACCCCAATATCAGCTTCTACCATTTGACCGCGTACAACGGAGAGCCGTTCGAATTGTCGGGGACCCGGTGTTCTGCGAACGGCTGGACTCTTTGGCATTGCGTAGAGACGTGGCTTCTTTGTGCGTCTTCTACCGCATCTACAACGGGGAGTGTTCCGAAGAACTATTCGATCTGATGCCTGCCGCCGAATTTAATCACCGCACAGCGCGCCATCGCCTCCAATACCATCCTTACCACCTGGATGCGTGGCGATCCTTCACTGTGCGGTTCTCAAGGACATTTTTTCCACATACCACTCGAATGTGGAACGAACTCCCTTCGGCGGTATTTCCAGATCGGTACGACATGGCTACCTTCAAAAAAGGTGTTTATTCCTACCTACAAGGCCGGCAACACTCTTGTAAATCCTCGGATGTTGCAAGAGTTCATGGGCAGCGGTGATCACGTCCATCCGTGACCCGCCAGCTCGTTTGCCCTCCTCTTACATAAAAAAAAGGGAAAAACTAAGTCAATAACTTCTCAAAATATAATAATTTATTTTATTTTATTGTATTTAGTATAATTTTCTAGCGTTAAATGCAGCAAATGTTATAACTCGTATGCAGTTTTATATAAGAACGTAGTATAAGACTGTAATAAAGCTTCAACCTATAAAAATACATTGTTCTCTTAAGAATAATAATACAGTTTAAACTCAGAAAAACCAACAAGTAGATGCAGATGGGTCACACAAAAGAACCGAAAACTGTTAGAATTTCATCTTTTAATGATCTTTTAGCTGACGAAAAGTAATTTTCGATAAGGAAAGATTTAAAGAATGCATTATTTTTGTGAAAATTTTAATATTTTCATGTGATTAACATTTTGTTTCATTTTATTTTCTTTATATATGCTACAGAACTACAGTTTTGATAAGGGTATTTAGGTATTAAGTGTTATTTTTCTTATGTTCTTCTTAAGGCGAATCGACTAATCTATTATACCTAGTTTTGAGACGGCATTCTCGGAGAATATCGACACTTTCAAGTGGACCAACAAATCGGTATTCATTTTGCTGAATATAGCATTATATATGTATTTCACTGTTTTTATTCTATTTTTTTTATTAATCATTGAATTATATCAAAGATATTTAATCATCGAGACATTATAGGTTTGTGGTGATTAGATCTCACCAAAGCTACGGTCATTTGTTCGTCCCTAATCTGTCAGACCGTGTCCATCGATCTCACGGAATGTGATCATACAATTGTAGTAGGTACTTTAGTAATAAATTCTTAAAACATTTTAATTTATAAAGAAAAAAATTGTATAAATTGTTGGTAATCTTAATCTCTTAATCCAACTATAGAATGTATAAACAATATAAAACATTTTAAAAGCTTTTGATTTTTCTTTTTTCATCAATAGGCTTTAGGCACACAAACAATGAATATTCTATGTACTAAAGTAAATATCGGCGGGAATTATTAAAAATAAAGACGGAAATTACGTCGTTTTATGGATGCAGGTGCAAAATAAAGGAGTAAACATCTGACAAAACATCATTCACTGAATCTGGTAATGCACCGAGGACGGCTATATAAGACCTTGAATTTAGAAGTCAGCCCACTTCGATGAAGATAACCTCTGGAAGGTTCGCTCATATTATTGTTACAAGATCGCACCTGAGTCATATAACTTTTAGAATTTAAATAATATTAAAACTCTTAAATTATTAAACTTATTACATAATTATTTATTGTAGATATTTAGTTAATATGTTTTTTTAATATTTATTAATTTCGTGGTAATTCTTGAAATTATTTTGATTTTATGATTTCCAGAAACAAAAGTGAACTTACAGACAGACCGACTTCTCCATTACTACACATATCAGTACTCATAAAAATATATTTTTATTTAATATAAAATGAAAAAAATAACACCAACTTACCAAACGTATATATAATTTCAACAGTTACAAATAAGACCCTTGAAGTCGTCATCATTTACGAATTAGAAGTCCTGCAATAGAATATTTTCTGGCTGGTTCATACTGACTGCGGTTGATATGAAAACTTTCTTAATATATCCAACTGAAACGTAACATACTTTCATTCCGACCGGTACCTTTAAATATTTTTGTTTTTTTTTAATGACTACTCAACATTGCAGTTTTTAAATTCTTTTTAAAATATTAACATTTTTTTCTTTGTAACGATGCTTATCGCAATATGTAAGCAAAAGTTATTTTTCTTAATTTAAGTCTACATTCCATGTAGTATGTATGTATAACAAAAAATATGACTACGTTGGCTTACCTCCAACTTTGTAAGGAGCACCAAGAAGGTTATTCTTTTGCTAAGTAATTAGTGTTATTCCAATTTTAGTTAATTATCAGTAAGAAGCATAGTGATATTTTAAATATCATAGAATATTCGGTCTTGATACTTTCATTTACTGAGCAAAACCAGGCGCATATAAGTAAGTATACATCTGTTTTTATCCTTTTTAGGAACGAATCCGGATGCAATAACTCAACGACAATGGTACCACGTAAGCTAGCTGCTGGTCTAAGAGACAAAGCTTATCCATTCGTCGCTTTTTTATTTCATTCTAGTTTCAATGAATGAAAAACCCAATAATTGTTTAATCAAAATATGTTATGAATAGAGCAACCAAATAACGTTATATTTACGTTATATTTTGGTTATTATCTTTTTATGAAATAAAATAATACATAAAACATATTTACTACTTTTGCATATAAAAGAAGATCGTAAAGAAAACAAATGTTCATCTCGAATTTATATACCACGGCACAATGTCTAAAGAATGTTATAAATTTAAGCATTCTATCGAAATTCAATATGCAAATAGCCATACACGGAACCGAAAGGAAAAATAAAAAGAAACAAAAAAATATGATCGAGATAAATAATGTATTAACTTATGCTAAAGGGCAACAAATCAACAGTTCAAGTCGAATTTGAATTTTTTTCAATTTTTTTTATCAAAAACGACCAAATAAATATTCTGATTATGGGTTATTAACTCATTACTACACAAATAATATGTCCAATTATTTTTATCATATATATTTTTTTATTAGTAGATTCATTTATTCTGAACGGTAATGAAATGAATATTTTTAATTTCACCGCACATTGCTCTTGCGGTGTGTCGTAACATGAATTGCATCTCACTTGTAGTTAGCTTAACCGCAAATGCGTGTTTATAATATACCCGAGGACACTTTATTCAATACACCTTATTCACTTATATTAGGGACTATTATAGAAAAACTAAACTCACTTTTTTTCTTTGTTACTTTGTTTGTGAGTTTAATGTCGAAAACAAATCAGAATTTCGTCTATTTAAAGAGGTCGGACTTGAGCAATGAGCAATTCTAAAAGCTAACTTGAGCAATTCTAAAAGCTAACTTGATAGTTTTTAGCCACTATATATAGGAAATAAATGTATGTATAATGTAATAATGAAAATAGATATCGAAATTACATAACATGAAAATAAAAGTCAGTTTAATATATTTTTCAATTAATTTGTACAATTTCTGATGTTATTTGTCTCATATTATTGTTCATTTAAAAATTCCCTGGATAAAATATAAAAGAACATCGAGTTCAAGAAACTCTGTAAGTAGCTAATTAATTATATCGAATAGCCGTGAAGTGAAATTTGCTTAAATTTAACGCTGTGACTAATGCACTTTAAGATATTTTTTACTTTCTTAATAATTTATTCACGGCTTGATGTTACTTGCGATTTTATTTAAGCCATGTCTCCATTTAGAAAACCATCTATTTTTGAGTGAAAATTTGTAAAATATAGTTTAAAATTTATTATAATTATGTCTTGAACCAATTTTGTCTATTAACGTAGGAACAAACTTTCCCACTGTTTAAAGTTTTCTGTTACTTCATTTAGACAGTTTTCATCACAAAATTTTTTCAACATCAATTGCTTTAATCAATGTTTGCAAACTTATATAAAAGGAAAATAAAACACATATATTTATTTGAATTTAATAAAAATTAAACCTAAAATATACATAGTAATAAATAACCTAATTGAGGTTTTTGTACGGTATTAGAATATTTTAAAGCAACATATTCTTTAATTGAATAGAATATAAACGATTCATCTTATTCAAAAGTAAATAATTAGTAACAACATTTTTAAAGCATACTTAAATATAATAATATATCTTAAACTCAAGTTATTGGCCCAATAAAACAAATTAAACTTCAAAGTGGTTAACGTAATAACTTCATTTTTTTCTCAGAACTAATTCGCAGCTGCCAAAAACACAAATTTCTATATTTTGATTGCTTTTATGACTGTTTAATAAAAAAGAAAAAAATATATTTAGTAAATCGATTAAAGAAATAAATATCAGCGCGTATAAAACGACGTAGGTTTGATTATTCAATAATAAATACAAACAATAAAAAAAACTTAAATTGTATATTTCGAGAAAATACTGACATACGTTCGCTATTTACGTCTTACCTTTGTTATAAATATATATGTATATCAAAATTCATGTTAAAATAATAATATTTATATTTTTACAAAAAAACAATTTGAATAACAAAGTGTCTATGTGTGTGTGTGTGTCAAACAGTGTCTATAATTTGTTAAGTTTTTTTAAATAATTATTTTTTTTAAATTGTCATTCAATGTTAAAATACTATTATTACAGTTTGATAAGCGATCATAGAATACAAGTCTAAGCGAGCTCATTTGCTTGTTAATTGAAAAAAGACAACTATGATAATCCGTCATACTGCAATGCGGTATCAGCATAAATTTGTCTACTGTCAGAAAAACAAAAAAAAATATTTAAAATTGCAATATTATGTTTTTGATAACCTGTTAATTATTATTTAAAAAGTTAAAACTATTTAAAAATACATTGAAATATATGCACGAAAGTATATTTAAAGGTGTGTTGTAATTTCAAAATCCAACTATTAAGTTGTATATAAACATAATTAAATGTATTAACATTTAATTATGTTTATATACATTATATTATAAAATGTTTAGAAAATATTTTTTGTTCATTTATCCCCAGTTTCTTAGGAGAGTGATTATTAAGGCGGCTGCAGTCAGCGGGATTTGTGAATAAGCCACCGCTGTACCAAATCTCTGTGTGTTGGCAGATATTCGTACTAAGCTAACTATCTCCTTAACTAAATAAAATAACCTCTCCTTATGCACTTTTAAGTCAAAAAAAATTAAGTCAATGTTTTATTAAGTTCCATTATATAAAAATACCAGTAATGATTATAGTTATAAATATACCTTTACATTTGACACTTCATTAATTGAAAAGTAAGATTAAACAAGTATTATATTTCAACCGGTTAACCATAACATAGTTCTTATAATCTACACTCCATAAATTATACAATTCTCAGGAGAAACTTTAAACAAACGTAATTTAAGCTAAGATCTTAAGTGCAAAACTTTCCTTACTTCCTAATTGCACTTGAAACTATTTAATATAAAACTATATTAAGGCATAAGGCATTTAAAATAACTTGAACAATGATTAGGTTGTCTTTATTAGGAATAATATAAAGTAACAGACAAGCTAAGAAAAATTGTTATCTTAAAACATGATCGAAATATACCATGTATTTTTTTAATGGTAATTAAGTTAATTACTTTAATAAAAAACATCTTATTTTTATCTTATTAAAATACTCTATCGTCTACAAATTGATTTAATTTTAAGCTTTTAATTTAAGCTTATTATTAGGTTTTGTATATTTTAAAGAAACTGTTTAATCAAAAGAGATCGGTTAGGGGAAACAAAGAATCGACTTTTGATAACAAGGTTCATTAATATTATTTAATATAATAGTAAATATAATAGTATTAAGTTTAATAAAAAAATCCAAATCATCATCATCTACAACCATTTAATCAATTTTAGTCTTCTAAAGCAATCTATGTACCGCATGGTTCTTCTCATTGAATGTATAATATTATAATAAGTAATTTTGGATTTATTAATATAATACAGAAACAAAACGACAATCAACCGTCTGTGTGCCAAACAAACCAACGATTACGAAATAAAATATATTGCCTGTTTTTTCTCCTCAACGGGGTATTTATAATTAATAGCACCTAAAACCTGAAGAACAAACAAGGCAGAGCAGCACTCTACCAAAACAAAAGAAGTAATAAAAAACCACATCAGTAAAAAATTTTTGTCAACCGTTATCATCAGTCACCTTATTGTTTCCTGAAATTAATAAAAACTGTTCAAGAATACAGTATTTCTATCCAGAAGTAGATTTTTCTGTTCTTTAAGTATCGACAGTTACGTGTTTATTCTCAAACCTTTCTGAGGTTCCTAGTATTTCTTGTTCTAGCAAATAAAAGTTTATTAATGGTTTTCATGGATGTTAAAAGTTTAATTACTACTTTAATGTACCCTTTTGATTCTGAGATAGCAATATTAACAAAATTAGTATTTTTATAATTAATTTATAATAGTCCAATAATGTAAATGTGAGATACTTGATAGATAAAAATGATAAGTAAATAATTAAGCAGGACTTCAAAAAGAGAAAAACTAAGGCAGTAACTTCTTAAAATATACTAATTTATTTTATTATATTGTATTTAGAATAATTTTCTAGCTTTAAACACACTGAATTAAATAGCTCCTTAAGGTAGAGGTGCGGCCAACTAAATAGCTACAAAGGTATATTTAATGCAGCAAATGTTATTACTCGTAGGCAGTTTTAAATAAGAACGTAGCATGAGACTGTAATAAAGCTTCAACCTATAAAAAATACATTGTTCTCTTAAGAATAATAATACAGTTTAAACTCAGAAAAACAAACAAGTAGATGCAGATGGGTCACACAAAAGAACCGAAAACTGTTAGAATTTTATCTTTTAGTGATCTTTTAGCTGACGAAAAGTAATTTTCGATAAAGAGAGATTTATAGAATGCATTATTTTTGTGAAAACTTTAATATTTTCGTCTTGATCTCGGATTTTGTTTATTTTTTTTATATCAATTAGGTCAATATACAAAAACTATAGTTCGATTAAGGCTATTTAAGTGTTACATATTAGGTTAATTTTAAGGAAAATTGACTAATCAATAATCAAAATTAAATTTAGTTTCGGGGCAGCATCCTAGGAAAATGTCGACTCTGTCAAACCAATAAATCGGTATTCGTTTTAGTGTATTTTATAGTTCTATTTCTGTTATTTTTGTTAATCATTGAATTATGTTACAGATATTTAATCATCGAGACATTATTGGTTCGTCGTAATTAGATCTCACCAAAGCTATAGTCATTTGTTCGTCCCTAATCTGTCAGACCCTGTCCATCGATCTCACGGAATGTGATTATACAATTGTAGTAGGTACTTTAGTAATGAATTCTTAAACCATTTCAATTTATAAAGAAAATAATTTTTCTGTATAAATCATTAGTTAACCAGTTCAACTGCACAATGTATAAACAATATAAAATGTTTTAAAAGCTTTTGATTTTTCTTTTCTCATCAATAGGCTTTAGGCACACAAACAATGAATATTCTATGTACTAAAGTAAATATCGGTGGGAATTATTAAAAATAACGTCGACAACTGGAAATTACATCACACCCGTTTCAATGCAGATTGCAGGTGTAAAATAAAGGAGTAAATATCTGACGAAACACCATTCAGTGAATTTGGTTATGTAGTGGAGACAGCTATATAAGACCTTGAATTTGGAAATCAGGCCATTTCGTTGAAGGGAACCTCAGGAAGGTTCTCTCATATTATTGTTACAAGATCACACCTGAGTCAGATAATGCTAAAACTCTTAAATTATTACAGTGATTATTCATTGAAGTCATTAAGATTATTTTTCTTTATTATTATTAATTTTATGGTAATTCTTAAGTCATGATTTCCAGAAACAATAGTGACCTTACAGACAGGCCTACTTTTCCATTACTACACATATCAATACTATGTGAGTATAAACATATTTTTTTATTTAAAATAAAATGAAAAAATAACACCAGTGAACTGAAATTCCGTCCCTATCGCTCGCGCGTCGTTATTCTCGCACGCATGCTTTGACAAATATAGGAATTTCTATAGATGATATAAATTTTTATTGGGACGTACAAGAATACTTTTGAAATTCTAAAAGTATTTTGGATCCAATGAATATTCACTTTAAAGCTTTAGTTTCCACGTCCATCGAGAACTTAATACGAAGATCCTAAATCCTAAGGATCTTGGAAGCCAGAGTCAACTGTGTCATAATAAGTGCATGCCTAATAGATACAAGAAAAAAATTAACTAACTTTAAGGAAAGATCTATGTCTTATAATATAACCCGGCAATATTAAAGTGAAACAGCTTGATGTGTTTAAGCTTCTATTGTTTTCAAACGAATACATACAATTGTTTCTAACCATTCATAAAAGTATAATTATATAATCTAATGATCCTTTAATGTGATAAGAATCACGATTTTATACTTCAAATAATGATAATAGAGATTATCGGCTCACCAATGCTAATAATTGAATAATTGCCTGAATAAAAACACAAAATAAATATTCATGTACTACCCTTTAATTAGTATTCAACCACAGATTTCTTCCTTCAATATAAATAAACACTTCCAGATATTACGTAACAAAAGTAATTATATTTTAAGATATTATTCATACCTGATTTTAATGGGTATAATTTTTATTTTCTTTAAGAGTTTGATTCTAAAACGAACGCCCTGTTTTATGTCAGACAAATCGCAATTACCACAGAGCACGAAATCAATTAAGAAAACCTATGATCAAGTTCACTACCAGACTTAAAGATAATATAATGTCTTTATAGATACGACAATTTCTATAAGATCTTTATATCACATTTTTTTAATGTAGCACATATAATTATTACTTTAGTGGCCAGTTGGCAAAAAAGACTAATTGTGCATTGTTTACATTTTTTGTTTTATTGAAACCATTAAAACTCTTTTATTAGCTTCGGTCGCAAGTGTGCGTAAGTGAAAATTTGAACACGATTTTGACGTACTTCAAGATGTCGGATGATAATGTCTTAATATAAAAATAATCTATTATGAAATCCAAAACTAAAACATAAAAAATATTAAATATTCAGCTTTAGTATGCGAATGCTTTTTTAAAGAAAACAAATTAATTGAAACAGAATATGAATACGTTAATTAACATATTAAATAAATAAAGAGTAATATCTAATTAAAAGAAAAACGTTAAAAACATTCTTTTACTTGCCGTTGATAACATATGCTCTTTTTACTAAAATGTTTATTGTAAACTTTTAAAACAAATCGAGTTCATCCTATTGAATGTGGTACCTTTGTTTTGAAAGACTAGGTTATCTGACCTACTTTGTTGTATAGGCATAGGACTAAAATTTATTTGAACTATGAAAAATTGTTGTTCTATATTTGAAATATTCGGGTCCATATATTGAGTTTCGTTGTAGTAATTTAAACATATAATTCTATCGTATAGTAATCTCAAGAGGAATGTTCCAATATTTGTGAAAATGGACTCCCGAGCAACGTCAGTACGTGGAGAACATTTCTAACGAAAACGCATCTTGCTGTACCGCCCTCGGAATATCAATAACTTTAGACATATATAATTATGTAAATACTATCCATTGTATTCTATAAACCAAGATTGTATTGAAAAGAATACGAATGTATAGGGAATACATAAATATTGATAAATACATATTTATTATGAATTTCATCACACATTCCGTTCCGTGATAATTAATAAAGCATATTTCTTTCATATATAAATAATAAATAACAGCGGGTGTATTTGACGTCCAGAAGGCGCTATTCATATCCATTTATATTGGATGTAGACCTTTTCTCATAGTGTATTTATTTTTAAAGATAACCTAGTATTGCCTCGGAATTCTGGTTAAATTGTTATGAATACAAATAAAGTTTCGGACAAAATTGTTTGTCGAAAAAGAAATATACCGCAATATATCTTAAAATAATATTACTAACAGTATAACTGTTTCTTGAAATATTATACAATAATAATAAAAGTAATATTATTTATCAAGCTTATATAAGGAAAACATACTACTGGTATTCGGTACCTATATTATAAACAATTTTAAATATTATCACTTGACTAACGCTCAATTGTATAAAAATATTAATCAATTATTAAATAATTAAAGGCAATGGAATATTCATTTTCAATAATTGTCATTTTGTGTTTTATACAATTGTGGCCGAACATTTTTGATTCAATTAAAACATTCTTTATAATTAATTATTACGGTACGGTATAAATGTCAGTATCTAAATGATCTTTATCTGTACATATAAGATATTGGATAGAAATCATTACTGTAGGGGGGGTCTTTAGTAAATAGAGTCCAAAACAATGATTTTTAATTTTTTTCTTTGCATTTGGGAGCACTAATCTCTAAAACGGTTTATCAGGCTTAAATGTGGTTTTCAGATTTTGACTTACGCTGGACGCTATCGGTTAAACGCGACTACGCAGGTATATAAGACGTGCCCAGTGCTGTGATTAAAGAGTAACGGCTGCAGGAGATTCATTCAATTATGAAATACAGTTTTCGGAATTCCTCATACTCTTGGATGGCCGGCTCATAAGATAAATTTAACAGTTAAAATAGGCTTAAAATTTAAAACATGTTATATTGTGTACAGAAAAAAAATTTACTGTATATTTTTAGACAAAAAACTGCGTCCTAGAATTTTAGCCGTGTTCTCTAATGAATATTCGGTCAAACAGATTAAGTCAAACTAGGTCCACAAAATAAAAGGTTTTTTAGATTTGGGGCCGCGTCCATATCAAATTTCATCACGATCACGAGTGAGTAGTCTTTGCGGCAAAGAGTAACAAATTATGTATGCATACCAACATTGTCATTAACTTTCAGATTTATAATATTAGTGAAAAACAAATGTAACAGTAATTTCATCTGCCAGCGCTTCAGCTTTTTATTTATGTTAGTTTTTTTAATATCTTTACTATTGAATCTATATGTAACTTAAATTGTTTTGTTTTACAATTCAGTATTCTGCTAAAAAAAAACTATTATTTCAATCATAAAACAATTTTACTATTTTACTATTTTTTATAATATCTCAAGTCATAAATTAATTCGAACAGAAAAGTTTCTATCAACAGAATTACAACGATCATACCGATAGCCTTAAAGTAGGTAGTTTTTATTATAAAACCATGATGAGGCTCTAGGTTTGAGACACATAATTATTAATATTAATAGAGTCACATCGAGATTTCACTGTAAAAGAACAATTCCAGACGTCTACCGATACAGGAAAGCATTTTAGTACAAGCTGAAAACGCTCGCGTATCGCTCTCATTCAATCAATAATGGCACACTTTTGTATAATTGTGCTACTATCATCATCTTATCTGTTATGTCTCTATTAAATTAATTTATCGATTCATTTTTCATTGGATAACAGATTGGTAACTTTAAATTTTGTAAGTCTATTATCTTTTCAAATTGTAAGTATATTAAAAGATGTTAGAGCTTTTTATTTTTACACAAATACATTTGTGACTGACATGATACGATTGACATTCTTTTTAAACAATATTATATATGTTTTATATAAAATACATATAGCAGCTGGATATGAACTACTATTATGAAACACGTTTGAATATTCCAAACTTGTCAAGAGTCTTTGTCGTAGTCTGACAGATGATATCAATTCAGACTGATGTTGCAGTGAGTTCATAACCTGTCTGATTTGACACATGTTGATTCGACGGACGGACTATCTGCACTACAAAGGATTTTACAATGTATTCTAGTATGTATTACAATGTACTATTTAAATACAACTAACTTTATAACTTTGAAAATTATATTTTAAGGTATAAAAACAAATAAACAAGTAAACAACGTCCAATAAAGTAGTTTTGGTCACAATAAATATATATATATATATATATTTAATTTCTTGGTGTACATAATCGAAAGCATTTCAAATCTATTTTTATTTTGTTTATTCAAGACTTTTTATTTATTAATTACATTACGATATTATTATTAGACCATTACGGGTAACATTTTACTTACAGAGCTAAAATATAGTTTAAAATCCAACTTTTATTTTTCGGATATTTAGCTTCCTGTATCTCATTATTGTAGGGTGGCAAAGCATTTGCAAGTTTTCATTTTAGCATAATACTCGTATGTATAGCCGACAGCGCCACTATTATCAGGTGGACCGTCTGCTCGTTTGCCACGCAATCTCATAAAAAGCACATTAAGAAATACAATGCAGCTATTTTAAGAGTAGTATTCTCATAATAACACTTCCGTCAGTTAATACACTACGTTCTCTGACGTCACAAATATGTTTTGCTTAGGATGGTTAGTGTGGTTCATTACAGTAGGAGTAAATTATATAAAGTTAAAATAGACTAAATCATTAATTACACAATTTATTCGTAGGTAGTTATAATGTTGTATATTTATTTTATATTGTATTTTAATTAGTTAATTTATTTGTAACGTATGAATATACATACTTTTTTATTATATTATATATAATAAAATTATTATATAATTATAATCAATATTCAGTTGTTATATATACAACGTCATCTACCCGCTACCCGCGTACAGCTTGTGCTTTATGCAGTCTTACTCCTATGAGATGACATCTTGAGTAATAGTCCTACCACTCACGTCAGGTTACATCCAAACACAATTTTTCTTTATAAAATATCGTCGTTCTTTCGCATTGAAAATGAATACGCCTGATACGTTAAATAATGATGTTTTTCATTTTATATAAATAAATATCACTCACTGCTTTCTTGCTTGATTGTCTCTCATATAATTTGATTGTGTTTTTTGTCTGGGAACCCAATTTTTTTTGTGTTTCTTCTTTAGAACTTGAGAATTCTCCAAAGCAAATATACGTCTGAGAAAATTTACTGATACAATAAGCTACTACTTGTAAATTGTAATATTATATAACTAATACAATATAGATAATTTTTAAATTACAATCTCTCAACTCAATTAAATCTTTAATTATTTAATTTAATTAAATTTCTTTTGTGAAATGAAAATGATATGGCATTAACTAAAAAAAATAAACGAACATATTCAGTTTTGTATTAATTCGTATGTATTACGAATTCAAATATTTACACAGCCATAAAACAAAAGTTCGGTTTATAAGAGAACATTTTCGAATTTTATTTAAAATTTTTCGTCACAAATGGCATGACAGTGTCCAAGATTTTTAAATTTAGTTAATGTTAATTAATTACTTATTGAAATGAACTGGATCTTCAAATAATCAGTTAATAAATTTTTCAAATGACATTAAAATTCATTCATCTATATTTTACGATATAATATAAATAGACATTGTTTAAGATTTAGGAGTTTTAGTCTATAAAAGTTGCTTGCTTCATTGTAACATCAGATGCCACAGGCGAGACAGAGACAGATGAACAAGTATTTCCCAAAATGCTTTCAGATTCTTTCTAGGGAGCAGATTCTACATTAAAATAATTCAAAATTTAACACATAAAACCAACTGCACACGATGTATTTAGCACACAAGTTTGCATATGGTGGCTACAGGATACTAATCAAATCATCTGTGACAGCGCTTTACATGTCGTGACGGTGACAAACGTGCGTATCAGCAGAAACAGACTGTTTGTGCGGAATTATATTAGACATTCAAGAGTTGAATTGTATTTTCGTTTTAAATTATGTTACTATTAATTTAAAGTTAATAATTTAGTAATTTCTTTATGGATAAAATGCGCACATCATTATTTGTTTGAATATGTAATACTTGACACAATATTTACGTGAGGTCTAAATGATAATTATATATAATAGTAGCGATATTTCTTTCTTAGCAAGTTCTAAATAAGGAAAGATATTTTTTAACTATTTTTAATTTATAATCTTTGGCGATTCATTTTTAGAATGGAAACATTAAGATTTTCAGATTACTAGATCGGAATGCACTAACGATTACATCAACACTGGCTTAATATAATCTAATAAGTTCATAATAATTCAGTTCACAATCTTTACACAATATTGAGTCATAAATAAAGAAATGTTTTAAAAAACGAATAAAAATTACAAAATTACAATTTTTAAAGTACAATACTTACCTACAATAACATATTGTTTTATGCTCAGGCCGCTATTATTTTTCTTATTAATTTTCACAGAAACAAAGGAGTCTTTGTCTTAACCAAAGTTGAAAACCATGAATAGTTTCTTGTAAAGAGGCAGAAAGGTTCTTAAAGATATTAACTAAAGCCCTATGGATAGAACAACGTATATAAAAAGAGTACTGTAAATTAAATAAATATTTTTTTTATAAAATCTCTTTACAGGTGTTTATGTAACACAAAAAGTTAGTAAGAACACCGTTTTTGGGGTTGATGTAAATATGTAAATGTAAATGTGTGTGTGTACTAGACAAACTTCTATTATAGATTGTTAATGAAATGTTTCTTATTAGATCTCGCAGCGAAACTCCGAGCATAGCCCTTTCCGTTGCTCTCTAGGTGACCTAGTACCTTCTTATAAAGCCCATCATAAACGAACACGTCTTAGAATTATAAGTCATCACTGGCAACACACACTGGTCAAAGACTTTGATCTTCAGACACTGCGTTATTTTGTACGAAAGACGATTATACGATTATATCTTATGTATATTCTGCCACAGCGCATGTATGTGGCCCATGGTGCTAAAGCCGGTACTTTAACCGACTTGTTAGGGAGACTAGATGCCATATACCGATGTGTGAAATAATTCGTAATCATCCTCGAGAACAACTTGTAGAAATGGCTCAGAAGTGAGATGCGTCTGTAATTCGTCAACAACATAACGTCGTAGTCCTCGGTGACTTCAATGCGCACCATACCGATTGGTTAGGGTCACGTGCCACCGACTACGCGGGGAGATCTGTGTTTGACTTTGCTCTGACAAATGGTCTGTCCCAATTGGTCAAGACGCACACTCGTCTACCGGATGTGGACAGCCATATGCCCTCTTTGTTGGATCTTCTGCTGACTACACATCCCGGAAAGTACCAGGTCACTGTCGAGGCTCCGTTAGGGTCCTCTGATCATTGTCTGGTACGGAGTGTAGTGCCCATTCAACGTTCGGGTCGCACAACACCTGCGACTCGACTCGTTTGGCACTACAAGTCAGCGGATTGGGATGGAATGCGGTCCTTCTTTGCATCCTACCCATGGGGGCCGATTTGTTTCCCTTCCGATGATCCTAGTGACTGCGCTGCGGCTGTAGCTGATGTGATACTACAGGGCATGGAACTATTTGTACCAAGCTCTGTGGTACCACTTGGTGGCAGATCGCGGCCTTGGTTTGATGCGTCTGTCAGGGCTGCAGCAGCTGGCAAACGGCAGGCTTATCAAGCTTGGGCCAATGCGTTAGTCACTAAGGATCCGAGCTCTAGAGTTCTGAAGAGGAAATATAATCGTGCCTCCAGATTCTTCAAACGGCAAATCGCTAGAGCAAAGTTCAAGCATATCGTCAAAATTGGGGATCAGCTGGCAAAGTACCCGCCTGGCACGCGCAAATTTTGGGCGCTTTCAAAGGCCACTCTGGGCAACTTTAGCCAGCCATCCCTACCGCCGTTGCACATGGGGAATGACTCTCTGGCCCATACGGCAAAAGAGAAAGCCGATCTCTTGGGCACTCTTTTCGCCTCCAACTCGACTTTGGTCGACCAGGGGAAGACACCGCCTATCATCCCGCGGTGTCAGAGCTCAATGCCGGAAATAGTTTTTAGGCAGAAAACTATTAGGCAGTCTCTATTTTCCTTGGACGTTCATAAGTCGAGTGGGCCGGATGGCATTTCTCCATTGGTGCTACGAACGTGTGCCCCTGAGTTGACTCCAGTGCTAACGCGTCTATTTCGGTACTCCTACCTTAAAGGCGTAGTCCCGGTCTCATGGAAGCGTGCCCTTGTCCATCCGATCCCTAAAAAAGGTGATAGCTCGGACCCAGCTAACTACAGACCTATCGCCATTACCTCTCTGCTCTCCAAAGTAATGGAGAGCATTATCAATAAACAGCTCCTAACATACCTCGAGGATCACCAGTTGGTCAATGACCGGCAATATGGCTTTCGCCATGGTCGATCGGCTGGTGATCTTCTGTTATATCTTACGCACCGTTGGGCAGCTGTTATTGAAAGTAAGGGAGAGGGTCTGGCAGTTAGTCTGGATATGGCGAAAGCCTTCGATCGTGTATGGCACAAGGGGCTTCTTTCGAAGCTACCTTCCTATGGGCTTCCCGAGAGTTTATGCAAGTGGATCACCAGCTTCCTCACTGGGCGGAGCATACAGGTCGTTCTCGACGGTTTTTGCTCGGTCCCCAAGCCCGTGAACGCTGGTGTACCCCAAGGCTGCGTGCTATCCCCAACCCTGTTCCTCCTGCACATCAATGATATGTTGGATATCTCCAACATACATTGTTATGCGGATGACAGCACTGGGGATGCGGTATATTCCGGCCGTGCAGGTCTCTCTCGGGAAAACGTCGACGAGTGCCGAAAGAAACTTGTGTCTTCTATAGAGACTTCCTTGGGGATGGTCTCTGAGTGGGGTGAACTGAACCACGTTCAGTTCAATCCCCTAAAGACACAAGTTTGCGCGTTTACCACTAAGAAAACCCCATTTGTCGTATCACCGCTCTTCGAGAGCACTCCTCTTAATGCCTCGCCAAGTATCAGAATACTGGGTCTCGACATTTCGAGCGACTGTCAGTTTCGTGGTCATCTGGAGAGCAAGGCCAAGTTGGCCTCGAAGAAATTGGGAGTGATTAATAGAGCGAGGCAGTACTTCAAACCTGGCCAAAGACTTGCGCTCTATAAGGCGCAGGTCCGGCCTCACATGGAGTACTGTTCTCATCTCTGGTCCGGATCACCCCAATATCAGCTTCTACCATTTGACCGCGTACAACGGAGAGCCGTTCGAATTGTTGGGAACCCGGTGCTCTGCGAACGGCTGGACTCTCTGGCATTGCGTAGAGACGTGGCTTCTTTGTGCGTCTTCTACCGCATTTACAACGGGGAGTGTTCCGAAGAACTATTCGATCTGATGCCTGCCGCCGAATTTCATCACCGCACAGCGCGCCATCGCCTCCAATACCATCCTTACCACCTGGATGCGTGGCGATCCTCCACTGTGCGGTTCTCAAGGACATTTTTTCCACGTTCCACTCGCTTGTGGAACGAACTACCTTCGGCGGTATTTCCAGATCGGTACGACATGGGTACCTTCAAAAAACGCGTTTATTCCCACCTACAAGGCCGGCAACACTCCTGTAAGTCCTCGGATGTTGCAAGAGTTCATGGGCGGCGGTGATCACGTCCATCTGTGACCCGCCAGCTCGTTTGCCCTCCTCTTACATAAAAAAAAAAAAAAAAAAAAAAAAAAAAAGCGCTGAAATATCCAAAAAAAAAACATAAATAATAAATAGCAAATTCATGTTTAATAGCTAAATATTTTGGCGGGTCAGATTTCTTATATGAAACTTATGAAATCATATTAAGTAACCTCATGACTACTTAATATAATTTCAGTGTCATACTGCGAGATGACTACTAGATGCGAGTTATAACTCAAACCATCCTTTTAGTAGTAAGAGAGAATTATTGAAAACATCGAATCTGAACCTTATAGATCGCTCCCAAGAGTCTTGGTATCATTTAGAGTTATTTTAAGCGATTACTCTTTTGCGCTTTAGTATATTCTCTGACAGTGAGGAAAACCACGGGCCTAGGTGTTCATTTCATTTACCCAATTATTTTAAATTGTCCTTAGCTTTTGTTCAGTCTAGTCCAAATTGGAAACGCATTGGCATCTCTAGAGATGCCATGCAAATAGTTGTATGATTATCTTCTTGATAGTAATTAAGAAATAAATGAAGAAAACATTTATTTATCCAAAACTATTCTAATCTAATTGAAAGTATAAATAGTAGATTAGATACGCGTTTGAATAATTTGTCGATCAAATCTATGATAAAAAATGTACAATATATAAGCAACGAATAATAATATAACTTCAATGTTTGAAAACAAATACGAACTTTTGTATTGACGAACTCTTATTTTCAAAGCGCTAATTGATAGATAAATTAAAACCGACGAGTCATTTAAAAATATTTATTGTTATTGAAATCATAGCCATCGATATATTATTTATTAAAGAAAGACTAAAAGGATTTAAACCAAGAGGTATTGTGTTCTATAATTACTTTACCTGAAGAGAAAGTTATAGAAAGGGCGTTTTAATTTAGCTAACGAAAAAAAAGATACTATTCATTTGACATTAAAGTTTAAAATGAGGGCATCTGAATAGAACCAAATCAGACCTTAAATTAACACTGTCAAGGTTGTGTACACTTTTCAAACTAAAGCTGCAATCTCAAAACATGTTTAAGACAAGCATACACTTTGGCACTCTGAATGATGTTTACTTTTAGTCTTGAGTTATTCGGTGTAAATATTTGACATAATATAATAATAGAAAAAGTATTCCATTTGTAAGATAATTTAAAATACTTAGCAATATGTTTTAATACATAAAAATATTTTGTTTTTATTATGTAAAGATCAGTAAGAGCAGTATATCCTTAACTAACAATTAATCCTTTAATTCTGTCGGTCATGATATCAAGTTGCCTTTGGTGAGAACCAAACCTTTGATGATATCTGGTACCCGAGGGTATCGTAAAAGTGGTAAGGGTCAACGTAATGGCACAAAAAAGGTGTTAGAACCTCGCTCCCGTCTCCTAGAAACGCTACGAATATGCTGATTCGACCGCCATCTTGCCACCCTCGCACAGAAGACTGTCATGTACAATGGCAAACAAAGAGGCAGTCATCTCCATCAGCCACTCTGTATATATTTGTTATTTTTTATCCGGTACTCTTCTCCTCTCTGGTCCAGATCACCCCAATATAAGCTCTATGCTACCATTTGCCCGCGACAAACAAAGAGCTGTTAGGATTTTCGGAGCTTCTTCTATCTCATTTATATCGGGGGGTGTTCCGAAGAGCTATTTAATGTGATACCTGCGGCCTACTCATTGTCAGTGGGAGCACGTTACGTGACTTGAAATAATTTCGATATGATCTTTCTTTTTTTGAGTACAATAAGAAGTCAACTAGGGTCCGGAAGAGATTTAACAGTAAAGTAAACTTCTACTGGTGCGTGCATTATTTTGAAAGAAAGTGCGATAATACATTCATATATATTTTAATACATTCGAAATATGTACCCTAATTTTAGTGCCAATGATCATCTTTGTTTGACATTCAATCAATTATTAACAATTAAACTCTCCAACTAGTAGAATTGCTGTCTATGAAGTTGGTTGTTAAAAAATGCGATTCTGTGACTTCGGTGACTTCTGCGTGTTGTTCAAATGTGTATAAGTTTATGTAGATTTAATACTTGTCTAGTTTCCATCGTCTGAATGCAGATTATCCCTGTATCTCTATTTTTATTAGTAGTTATTATTATAATTAATATTAAAATAAACCACGTATTTATACAATTTATTTAAACAATACTTTAAACTTGTATATTAATAGAAGTAGGTTTATAATAATTTATTAAAATATTAAAAATATATTCTGTTTAATAGTAGCAAAGCAATTTGTTGAATTTAAGACAAAACTTATTTAACAAATAAAGAATAATAAAATTTATCTCACTACGTACAAACCGACATTAAACAAACTCCATTTTTAAAAGACATTTAAAACATGAATCCCGCATCTTCAAGATGATGACTTGAAATTTTATGAAAAGATAATAAAAACTTTCTAAAATTATACTAAATCTCCAACGATAACTTATTCAAATATATAATAGAGAATACTTTCTACTTGTTAATTATGTATTGAATTTCAGTACCGATTCAAAAATCGATTATCTAGGTATACTCGTAAACCGTTTTTAATTTGGCAATTACTAACAGAAATACAGGCATGTCCATTATAATTATTTTCAATTAATTCAAAACTTTTCGAATTAATGGCTCGAATGAAAATAAAATATTTAAGTGACCAAAACGTTTTGAAAAAGACAGATAGTTTGACTTTTTAGGTTTAAATATACTGTACATTATATAAACAAATTAAGTTTTTAGGAAGACTAATTAATAGTCTTAACTTTTCGTTAATTTAAACACTATAAGGTACAATGAGTTCTTAAAACATGTAGTAATATTACAATTAATAACATTTATGCTTACTTTAGACATTTGGGACAGCAGCTGTAGTAGTGTTAACTGTGTCACATCGGTTGTCGTCTTTCAACTAGAAGAAGTTTATCTAGTTGTTGCTAAAAAAATATTAACATTAGTGAATCGACATGAAGTAATTATATTGTCTATAACAATTATATATAAAAATGTACAGAAAAAATAAATAAACATTAAGATTATAACTACATAAACTTGGCTTGGCGACTTGAAAAAGTAGTTCCGTGCACAAATTTTAGGTTTATTTCGTTCAGTAAAACCGTCGTACTGTGTTCGTAGCATGTCGGTAGTTATAAAAAGTTGTCTATCTATATAATAAAAGAACTTTCCTTGTACGAGAAGTCACTGATTTATATTCTGGGTTTACTAAGCATGGTTTTCAGTAGGCCCTTTAGGCTCGCTCTAGTTGAAGTAATGTGGTAATACCAACTCGCCCCATATAATAATATCTGTCAGTCAGTCTATAATAGACTGTAAAAAGAAATTTTTTGAAGTCACAAGATTTTTCAAGTTTTTGGAAAACCCCGATTAATTTCCTAATGCAACATATGATGTTTGGATATTTATTGATCAATGTTTCCATTTTAATCAATTTGTTTCTCATCTGATCGTAGTGATCAGACACGTACTCTACTGATTCAAAGATTTCCTTATTTTCAGTCTGGATGCTATTAAAAAAGCTCTTTAGAAAGTTATTGATATTATTGTTGAATCTTAGAATAGATTTTTTATTTGCGACATAAAAACTGACATCTCATCATTGTTTTAACGTTTGCTGTGGACGAGACGTAATAGTGACTTAATTGGAGCTCTTACTTTCAGTATTCGTAACGTGACCTCAGCTCCAACCTTTATCAGAATCAGTGCTTAAATGTGGAAAGTATAGAAGTTTTCTTTTAATAGAGATTATGCAAATAATAATTAAATCAATAAAAGCAACCAGACGGAAATTGATTAGTCAGGGTACTAGAAGTATAGAAGTTTTTAGTCGTAGCAGTGACACAGTAGCAACAGCTACCCCTGTGGTAGCAAGAAGAAGTAGTAATTACAATGAAAGATACCAGGCTCACAGCAATCACTGCTGTTTTTGCTACCAGAGTTACTAGGTGAAGTTGATGTCCCGTCGCGGGGGGCTACATCGATTTGATTTTGTTTGGAACTGCTGTAGCACTCAAAAACAGAAACGTAAATCACTCAACCACATGATGACTTTAGTAGTAGTAAATGATTATTTATTTTTAAATCATTATAAAAAAAATATTTAAAATTAACAAAGTGCACTTCAACATTTTATCCGCAGCGAAAAAAATATTGTTGAATTAAAAGTTTATGATTGAAATATGAACAAATGTTATTGAATTTCTTAAATTTACGTTATTATTTCAAGAAGTTGTTCAAAATAATAAAGATAAACCTCAATATAATTATATACCAAGTAATATTACATATTTACCCATTATGCTTTAATATTATATCATTAAGCGAATAATACGTACATATTATATCTGGCAATGATTCATGTCTAATAGGACAGGGCAAGCTCTGCTAAACTAACAGTCTGTTTCTACAGATACGTCTGTCCATCATGTCCCGTGAAGCAATGCTCCGGGCGTACGGATAAATGATCGACATTCATTCTGTGACAGATATTTTAAAATTAAACATACTACTAAATTATATGCTCTCGTATAAATTGCATATATTTATTTAAAATAAACCGTTCTAATAATTAGCATCTATATTTAATATTACAAGAATTTAAATGAAAAAAATATATATACATTATTTTCCATAATAATAGATAAATACTAAGGTCAATATTGTATATAAGTTGCCTTAAAAACTTCTAAGAATATTCTAAACTTATAGTTTGTATCCGATTTGAGCCCGGAGAGAAATATTTATCTGAAACTTTTATAAATCCGAGCTGAAAAAAGTTGCCGCTCTCTTTGAAATTTTCCATTAGCTTTGTCTGTCCTGACCTAAATAACTTTGCTAATTAGATATGTAATCTTAGAGTCGTCTGTCCATAGTATTTCTGTGATAATTATGTTATAATTCACACTCATTTTAATATTTACGATCTTAAATACTAAATATATTTTATTTGCGAACTCAAAAACTAAAAATTTGCATTTCGTTAAAAAATCATAAGATTAATATTGTTTACAACAAAGTTAGTAGAGTTACAAACAAATAATAAAACGAAAAATTATTTTATGAATTCTTTAACACGCTTCCAATTTATAGTTCCAAAAAGCAAAATAATATCCGTCGATTGTAGAATTTTTATTACTTTCAAAATTCGAAAATGTTATATTATTCGATCAAACAGTAAACACGTAAATAAAAGTTATGGTAAGAGCTAGAAAATCACTTTTGCAATGAAGTCAGCGGCGCGAGAATAGTACCAGTGGACTGTGAAATTAGTTTTAAGTTTTCTTACTAGATCAAATATATGAATATTGTACATAGTATTGGTTCTTGGAGTTTTAAATATTGTAACAACAAAACTAGTTTTGTAATAATTATTGATCGACTCTGCTACAACCAACAATTAATTTTATTTTGTTTAAGTTATCTATATGATATATCCCAAACACGATGTTTGTATAATTATATAAATTAGCATGTAAACAAACTTCCCAATGGTCTCATTATTCAATGAGATACGTATGAATATAGAATGCCTTTACATTTTTACTTCGCTTTCGCTTTATTATTTCTTCTTCTTTAATAGGCTTGCTAATGAAATATTTTAATAATATATACATACTATAATATCAAAATATATAAAATTAGTTTTTATTGAATGTGTGTCATTTATTTTTCATTTTATTATGAATTTTATTTTTAACCATTTGATGTCCTTCTAAAACACTTGACAATTTTTTATTTATATTGTAAATATACGGCTAAATACCATTTATATTTTTAAGTTAACTAAATAAAAAGGGGACCCTTATTCCATCTATAAGGGTCTATTTGTTTAAAAGAAAACCCATACATTTCATCTCGAAATTCATTGATTTTTTAAATCTATTTATAACAAAAATGTAAATTAAATTAATCAGTAACATATACTCATGTTTTTTTAAACAAAACGTTCAGTTCGAAATCTCGCAATTTATAAATCACGTAGGAAAAATTATGTTGCATAGTTATCATCTTTATTGGCGTACGCTGGCCAAAATTTGTCAATAAATGGAATGCTAAAATAGAAAATCAAAAATTTTACCCGATAAGTGGCGTCGTGGTCGAGTTATTGTGAATTATTACTTCGAAGGTGGTCTTTTAAAAAAATAGCAAAATATAGCAGCAGCAATAGTAGCAGTAGCAATACAATTGTATATAAAGAGGATGGTCCTTCATTACTTGGAAAGATAGCCGGAGTATAATCTATAATTAAGAAAGTTAACATCTCTTTTATTGTTTCAGCCTATTGTAAAGTAAATTTATTAGTCAAGAAATTAAAACTTTTTATTTGTTTTTACTTGTCTAATTAAAAAGAAACTCGTTGTTAAAATACCCTATAACTTTAAACTATTATCCTTAGAGCGAACCTCATTTTAAAATAAAGTTATAATAAAACAATTGAAAATTTTCAAAATTTTTATATTTACTCTAAAATTTGCTACAGTTATGCTTATAAAATTGAATATTTTACAACTATATTATAATTTATTTCATCCTGATAGTTTAACCTGTATATTCCGGTGATTTTGCTGAATTAGTTTTTATTCTTAATATAGATATACATATTTGCCCGATGGAGTAAAAGATGTGAAAGAAAAGAGACAAGGCCACAAGTGAAGCTTCTTGACACTGACACTTTTAAATGATGAATTTGAATGGCGTTACCTTGCATTTGAACCGGCAGTCGCCAAGGTTAAGAAAACATTTTTGTTTATGCTTTTATAACTTAGTTGCATGTTGCACGTTATTTTTAAAATACCAAATCAGAAGAGAATACTTTTAATGAGGTAAAAATTATTAATAATTAGCTTTTACCCCCGGGCTCCACATTCCTAGCTAATATAGCATGAACATTCGGGGCAGGGGAGACGGGAGGCAACTCAAACGTCACCCGACATGTCAGAGAAAGGGCGCTGGCTCGCGGCGCTAATAATTTTTTGTATTGGTTTATTTGATTCATATAGTGTAAATTTGATCTATATTAAATTGTGAGCTAACAAACGCATTAATTTATATAAGGATTTATTCTAAATAGAAGAAAACAGCCTCGAAACTAACGTAACATTTTTAATTGACATTTTGAAGATAAAAGTAGTTATTGTGATATGGGTAAATACCATAAAAGATTCTATCACAAACTTTTTTTATTGTATTTTGGTGGATCTACAATTGTAGAATGGTAGAATTCTCTAGTACATTACTTTAGTGTATCTCTTCTGGTTTACGCGGCACACGCTAATAAAGCGAGATTTTTTACGACCGCGTGACCTCTTTCACAGTAATCGTTATATTTCAGTCAATTTATATAATACCGTAAACCTCTCTCAAGTGTTACAGTATCTTTTAGTAAAAACCGTACAAATATCCGATCAGTAGTTTTTGAGAAAATAATTTTCATACAGTCAGACAGTTTTGAGTACTTTGTTTTATACAAATTGTCGTTTATACAAATCCGTATGTAAAAACGACAAATTGCATTTCAATGAAAATATATAAATTACTAGTAAAGTTTTGCAACTGTAACATAATTTAAAAGCGTATCTTGTAAATTATAGCTTTTAAAATATTACACAATGGAAATATACAATAATGACCGTAAAACTATAACAAGAATGGGAAAAACGTAACATACGAGTATGATGTAAGAAAAACTAACTAAAAATATTTTCTTGCAAAATTTTCTAAAAGCGCTAACTAATGGATCTTACTGGCACTTGGTGCCTGTCAAACCTTAATAACGGCACGTTACTAAATTACACTTCGCAAACGAGGAGCGAGTGGCTAGTAATATTACAAAATATGTATATATCTATTATTGACGATCGACAAAGTTAATAATAACAAAATTCCGAAATATAGACAATAATCCCATTTGAAAGAAATCGCTCTAAAAAGCAAAAAGCCTATTACATAAATCGCCAAAAGCAAGCTGTTAGTCGTAACCTATTTTTTGAGAAATTTATGCAAAATTTGAAAAGTATTTGTATTAAAAATTATATAATAAGTTTTGCTTTAAAAGTACTAAGCCTAATCAAGTAAATTATAAGTGATGCTAAGCCACTGTTTTAAAAATCACAAACGCCTTTAACACTATAACATAAACATACTTAATATTGAAAATGGTAACCATTGATCATATGAGATACAAATTAAAATGGATTTCTAAGCACATATTCGTTATCACTGTTCTCCACTTTTGCCTGGAATAAAATAAAAACAACCGACTTCCGTTTTCTCAGTAACAAGTATAATTCGAATACACTGCAACTAACACATTCTTGTTAGTAGACTTTTTACGTATGCTGTCATTCATTAATATTATAAGCAGTGTTGCCACTTCACAATATGATATTTGAAATTTCTAATATACCATATACTGACTTGAAGTAATCGAATTTTGTTTACTTTCAATATTTTAGGATACTACAAGATCTGTGTAAACAATACAAGTTGGGTAGAGAGAGTATTGATAAGAAGTTGACCTATCTGTAGGTTCACTATTCTCTCTGGAATTTATGTATTTAGGATATAATAATTGAATAATAATTATTGTTTATTAAAAATAAATAATCAAAATATATTAACTATATGACTAACAAATAATAATCTAACAATATTTTTTATTCTAATTATAATTGCTGTGATTAAGGCGTGATCCGTGTCACAATTAGGACTGCCTTCATCTAAGTTACTTGAATTCTAAATTCAAGTTATTATATGGTTCTTATATATATCTTCTTAGTGCGCATAACCTGATTCACTGAATGGCCTGACGTCAGGTGTTTACTTTTTATCTTGCGTCTACAAAACACCTGCATAATATCTGGTGTGACATCATTTGCAGTTATTTATTTTATTTTTAATAATGCCCGCCGTCATATGTATTGTACCTTCTTAATTTTTTTAATAAACATAAAATAATAAGGAACGATGGGACATCTCAGACGATAAAGCGATGGTGACGGATAAGCGGTAACGTTCCAGTCCTATATTATTTATGTTGTACAAATATTTTAAAATAAAGATTTCGGTTTTTGTTTCATCACTTACGCGCGGTATAACGGAAGCTCTCATCAAATGTTGCAAAGAGCTAATGATTAAAATGGGGCAGACGGGAAGAGGCTGTGGTTTTATGGGTTGCGTTAACATTATTTACTTTGCAAGTAAAGCAATAATTTAGATTAATATAGACGAAATAAAACTAAATAATTTTTATAATATATATTTTCATTACTAAATATTAGATTGTGCACATTTTTTATCATAATTAATTATTATCAAACTTATTTATTATTAATAAAAAAAATATTTATTTCCTAAACATGCTTTTTACTTTATATATAATGTCTTTACAAAACTTAAAAGTTTGAACTGTATAATAGTAAGTTACAGAGTTTAAACTATTATTATTAATAAACAAGAATAGGAAGTGTTAAAAACATTACTTAACCTCATTTAAAAGATGCGAAATTATCAGAAACACACAAGCCATATTTCGCAATGCAGTCACTTATATCATCGATCCAACACATCCAAGTAGACAGGTAAAGGTGTCGCTGTACTGACGGTCTGATTCTGCTGATTTGTCCGTCTGTTAGCGTCACGACATGAAACGTGCTGTCATTTACAATAATTTGATTGGCGTCCGGACAATACCGGATGCAAAATTATGTGTGAACACGTTCTCGCATTGATAAAAACATTAAGGAAGCAAATGATACATTTCGGAAACCCTACATTTAAACCGAAATTTCCATATGGATGTTCAAGACTACACAAAATCATTGTGGTGATTAAAACATCGACAGAATATTTTGTTCATAGATTCTAATACAAGCAAATCTTCTTAGTATCTGTCATGAAAGTTTTACTTATCGGTTAAAAAAGATTTAATTGTCCAGTTCTAACTAAAGAGACCTTGTAATACTAATCAATTACTCTTACTTTTTTAAATCAAAATTCTATGTATTAATCTTATTTCATTTCAACTTAACAGTTTATTATTAAGAATAGTAACATTTTGTAATTGTCAACAAAGTATCTTATATGAAACTAGGACCTATCCTAGAAATCTGTAGCAGAGCGAAATCCTTTTGGAGCCATTGTTAAGAGCGAGTATTTACATGAGCTTTGTCAGCAAAAAAAAATACAAGCTACTGCTTTGTTAAGTTGTTATTTATTAGTGATCTAGAGAATTAAATAGTATATATAACATATTGAATTATATATAGATTGTAAAAAAATTCAACATAAATTTTATTTATTCGGTTTTCATTCAAAAGAAGATATTAATGAGGTCTTATATTAGATGATTAAATGAGTTTTATGTACTATGACTAATTACAGACGTTGTTTCAGTATTTTCAAATATAAATTATTTGTATAACATTTTCACAGAACAAAAAATATGTAAAGTTTTGTTTTAAAATAAACAGCAAAGCTAAAATCAATACATACCGGAAGAATAATCAACTATAAACTAAATTTAAAAAATACATTTCACACCTAATCTCGGTACAAGACATAATTGAAACATTATTTTTAAAGATTTTTATTTCTTTATCTGTTTATTTCTACATCATGAAAAATCGAGAAGTGGCTTGACATTTGCTAGGCATTTATATTTAACCGGACACACACGGTGCTAATTTCGTTCCCATGCTTCGATCACCACTTTTATTTTTTATCAAACTTACCATGTGTCTGTTAAAAAAATAGAAAATTAAGGTTTTGTGTAAGTTTAATATTCTGAGTAAATTATATTATACAAATCTCAAGCTTACTTTAAATAATTAGTGATTTTATCAGTAATCGAAAACAAATGTTATAAACATTAAATTAAATTATTATTAAATTCTGTATTTTATACTATTATAATGATTTTATGTAAGAATAGAAGCTAGTATAGAAATAATCTGAAATAAACTTCTTCTTGGCAAGCGTAAAAGCTTCGAAGTTCCAGCATCTGGTGGCGGCTTCTTGGCAAGTAATTATCCGTATTTCGACGCTGGCCTATGTGAATTTTAAGACATCTTTCAAAGTTTCATCTAGAACAGCATAAGATGTTATGAAAGTTTTGGGAACGAGGTGTCATTAAAGTACAAAGTATAGAATATAAGGATATGTATTATCATTAATGTTTGACCTCTTTCAAATAAAGGGTTTGTAACTTATTAATTGGCAAGTGAGAGTTGGTATTTATTTATTCATAATGTACATACAGCGTATCGTGTTACATTTATTGATTTAAATAAAGAAATATTCGCTTTTTATAGTTGTATAAAACATTTTATATATATAAGAAAATATGTCAACTAATAAAAATAATAATAGAAAATATATAAGTTTACTTGTAAATAAATTGCAAATTGTCGTATAATAATAACATATTTGGAAACAAAAGAAGCTAATATAACCTTGCAATAAAGTATAATTTATTTTATATCGTTAATTTTTTTCATTTAGAGCTAAATTAAAATAAAGGTGGAACAAAAACTTTGATTAAACATTTTTGTAAGGTTTATAATAAATTATAAAATGTTAATTACGATAAAAAAAAAGTTAACTATGTAAAGAATTTTTAATTACTATGTCATAATAAAATATTATAATGATTTAATTATTTAATATTACTGTAGTAAGTCGACCTTCTTTTTCTTATAGTATATAATGTATTCTTTTCTTTATTCTTTATTTGAATGTTTTCTTTATTTTGTGGTTACTTTGTGGTAAGTTATTACTTCTTTTTATAATAACAAACAAAATGTAATAACGAATCCATAATATTATCTATACATAAACATACATACATACATAAATTGAAGTGTCTATATGTAATTATAAATTAACAGATTTATACTAAATATATGAAAGTATATACTTTCACTGGCGGATAACTGATGTTATAAGTAGTAACCTAGGTTACTTTAATGTTATAAAAACATATTAATCACAAACGATGTCGTTGGCACAGTTTTTAATATATACAAATGGAACTTATTATATCACTTTTATTTTAAATTCTTAACATATTTAACATCGTTGAATTAGGAAAAGTAAATGGAAAAAAATCACATATTTAACTTTACTTCCACAAATAATAATAATTCTTTATCGATAAAATATTGGTATCATGCACCATTTTTTTTTTAATTTCGTGAATATCGTATCTGGTAGCTATCCTAAGTAATTCAATTCAAATTCAGAATAGTTTGTTACCGACTACATAAACTGACATCTAGTTTCATCCACAGTTCTAAATGTTAACTGTTTTCAATACAAATTTGGTCAACATTTCAAAATCTGAGCTAGATATTTGAGTTCCTCTTTTGTTTTGATTAATCTTCAATCTTTACCAAAATGTAACTTTTGGGCTGACGGAAACTACCAAGTTGGTTGTGTTGAATCAAAGTTCTTACTGGAAGGACGATGAAACATAGTGTTGTATCTTACTTAAACTCGTTTTAACTATTTTAACTATATACTATAATAATATGATGTAAATGTGTGTATATATTACATGTTAGTGTCAGATATTTGTCATGAAAGCTGTCCATAATGATAAATTTATTGCAATTAAAAATACAACATCGTTTTATTTATGAAATGATTGTTTATCACAAGCACTGTTATATATTCATATAATATAGTATTAATTTATTATATTTCATATAAAATTTTCAACTTAAAATTTTTGTTAATAACACAGGCACACAAAAAAAAAACATCATGAACCAGAGGGGAGACCCCATTATTCTTAGGTTTTTGGGATCGCTGAAACCGAATATTACAATAAAAACTAATTTTAAATGCCAGTTTTCCCGCTAGCACCCCCTTACTACCTCTTAGGGGTGAAAATTGAAATTTTTGTATAAAATCAAGATAGATGTGTATTTCTACGTTTTTTGAGATGATGAAACCGAAAATGATAATTAAAAATAAATTCATGACCACTATCACCCCCTACCACCCCTTACGGGGGGTGAAAATTTAAATTTTTCTATAAAGTCAAGATAGATGTGTATTTCTACGTTTTTTGGGATGCTGAAACCGAAAATGATAACTAAAAATTAATTCATGACCACTATCTCCCCCTACCATCCCTTACAGGGGGTAAAAATTTCAATTTTTCTATAAAATCAAGACAGATCTATATTTCTACGTTTTTTGGAATGTTGAAACTGAAAATGATAACTAAAAATTAGTTCAAGACCATTAACACTTTCTACTACTTTTCTACTACCCCTTATGGGGAGTGAAGTTTTCCATTTTTGTATCAAATAAAGATGAATGTGTATTTCTATGTTTTTTGGTATGATGAAACCGAAAATGACAACCATAAGTGAATTTGATACCTCTTTTACTCAATACCACCCCCTAACCACCCCTAACGGGGGGTTTCAATTTTGTATAAAATCAAGATGTATGAAGAAATTTTAACAATTTACAGTAAGTGACATGTTTATCAAACTAGTTTGAGGTTACTCTTAGCTTTTATATTAGAAATTCAAATGCTTTATCGATCAGAAGTATCTGATATATATTCATGATTTAATTCTACTCTAATCCTGATGGAACCTTTCACCTTGCTCCGCACTGTAGTCTCCTAAATTGTCAGGAAAATAGTCCCTTCTATTTCGGAGGCATAGAATTAGGTTCAGCATCTTTTAGTCTCCTAAATATTCAGGAAAATAGTAACAATTCTATTTTAAAGGCATAGAATTAAGTTCAGCATATTTTAAGCGTTTTACAGCACTGCCGGATGGATAACAGTATAAGTAGTATTAAATAGAAAACAAAAAAAAAATGAAAAATGAAAAAACTTGTTAAGAATAGGACAAAAATCATGATTCAGTCTTAGCATCATAATAACAAATATATGCATACAATAAGGTTACCATATACTTTATAATAATTTTTTGTCTCAGCATCTTGAAAAACATTGAAATTCACATCCATCTTGATTTTATATAAAAATGAAATTTTCACCCCCCGTAAGGGTTGGTGAGGGGTGTTAATGGGTGATAGAGGTCTTAAATTTATTTTTAGTAATCATTTTCAGTTCCAGCATCCTAAAAAACGTAGAAATACACATCTGTCTTGATTTTATAGAAAAATTGAAATTTTCACCCCCCGTAAGGGGTGGTAGGGGGTGATAGTGGTCATGAATTTATTTTTAATTATCATTTTCGGTTTCAGCATCTCAAAAAACGTAGAAATACACATCTATCTTGATTTTATACAAAAATTTCAATTTCCACCCCTTAAGAGCTAGTAAGGGGGTGCTAGCGGGAAAACTGGCATTTAAAATTAGTTTTTATTGTCATATTCAGTTTCAGCGATCCCAAAAACCTAAGACTAATGGGGTCTCCCCTCTGGTTCATGATGTTTTTTTTTTTGTGTGCCTGTGTAATTTATAAAAATGATCAGCAAAGCAAAAAAATTTTGAAACTTCCTGTCTTTAATTGGCTAACAACTGTGTTATCGTCATAATTGTTATAATGCTTTTAAAAGTAAGTAATAAAAAAAGTTTTCGAAAATAATTGTATTTTTTTGGATTATTAAATAAATGGAGTCCTTTTTTATATGATTACGGTATGTAGAAATAATTTAAAAACATTTTTTTTTTTATATAAATCTAATTAAATACATCGTTCGACAGAGTCGATCGTATTAGGTAGATTCCTGTCACGCGATTCTCGATATGCAATATGCGAAGGTAACAATGAAACCGAGAATGCGATAAATATGTAATGTATGATAAAAGATGATATCACCACACCAATAATTTCACCCCTTAACTGGCATCGCCCATTTTTTACACAGGGACTTGGAATGTCCTAAAGAATGAGCCTACCGAGTTTGAATTGAATTGGACAAAATTTTTGGTTTCCGGATTTGGGGGAGGGGGGGGGCTCTCCCTTAGGGAGGGTCGGACGAAAAAAAAACTAATCAGTAGTATTCTACTAATCAATACGAGTATTTTGAGGGGTAACTCGGCATATATTAGGTGAGGGGGGAACCCCCCTCCCCCATCTCCTAAACGGAGGGTCGCATCAAAGAACTTTTCGGACAAAAAAGTTTCCTCTTTTAATTTGTTAATTTTCTAAGATTTTTCCGACCAAAAAATTTTGCATTCTTCTGTGACTTTTTTCGGTTTTTAACTTTCAATCCCCCCAACCGCCAACCCCCCGACCAATTTCCCCCGTTTAAGAACTTAACCTTCATTTTGTCCTTAAGAATGTGTATACCGAGTTTGAAAATCGTTCGTCAATATTTGCGACCTCTAGCGTGTCCCAAAGGTTTCCACTTTCAACCCCCCTCCCAGCCCCCTTCACTTTTTAAAAAAAAACGAGATGCTACGTTTGTCCTACTAATTTATCCTATCGACCTGTAAAGTCCGATTTCGCCTACGATGAATTTGGACTGATGGATCATTATATATGATCCATATCCATATAAACATATATATATATATATATATATGTCGGGATATAATTTTTTTTTTCGATGGATTCTCAATCCCTCTCTGGAGTCTGGGTCCCGTCATCGCATCGATTGCAATAGGTAGATACATCTATGGAATCTATCTAAAATTTAAAAGCACTTTCTTTAATATTTTCTGTTTCTTAGAACGAGACAACATGTAACATGTATATAATATCTCTTGACTGTTCCAGCTCATATCAGTCATAGCAAAAAATGTAATGCTAATACTAATAACCAAGTAAAATTTAAAATATAAAAGATAAACTGCTAAAACCCATAAGGAAATATTACAATATTTGTTATCTGCGCCTTATGTGTAATTTATTTGTTTATAAAGAAAAAGTATAATCACAACAAAAAGCTAAAACTCAACAATGTATTTTGCAGCGTATCTACAAACTTGATTAAAATAGGAAACTTGGAACGAAACGGAAAAGTACTTTACATTGTAGAATTCTGAGTTATGTCTAAAGTTAGTTTCCATATTTCCTTTGTTAATCACATACTTTCAATTCTGATGTGACAAACACTAAAGTTTTTAACGTTTATTACCATATAAAGTAATAACTATAAATAAACTTTAAAGCATTAAAACTATTTATTTACCTGAAGTTACTTCTAACGCACCACAAATTACAGTTATCTGTTGCCTTGTCTGTATTTTCATCTACTGAAGTATAAAAACAATAATAAGGAGAACAAAAACAAGACTAATAATGAACTTTATTTTAATGATAGAGTCACTATAGTTATACAAAAAGCAGTTATACTATTTTTATAATCAAAAATTTTTGAAAAGCTAAATTAAAGTTTCCATTAGTCCTAAGCTCACCCAGCTCCCGATCCAAAAAGGTTTTCTTAAGTCAACTTTGAAGAAATACCGGGAGCACTACTAGGCCTGTGCACTCCCACCAATACCTCCCAAGCATTTTAAACATTTAACCCCTGAAATGGGTAAGGACCCACAGGGCCGATGCATTTTATTCTCCTCAATATTTTTTTTTGTAACATTTGCTTCTATCTTTTGACAATGAAATGGCAAAACATCATCTCAATATACATTGCCACCCTTCCCATCTCATATTAATTGTTTTAACGTAAATCCAATTTTCTTTTATCCTGTCACCCTTCCAATATCGTGACATCGTGTCTTCTGGTAACTCCAATTATGGCTCCATGTGTTTTTGTTAGATTAAAGGCCTTTTCTTCTTTTCGTTACATTAAATAATCTGTGTTTTATGGTATTACTAACGGAATGTTGTTTTTGTATTATATGAGACACAATTTACAATAATTAATAAATTTACTTTTTTAATTATTTACGAATAAAGATGATCTATTTGGAACACAATTCTCTACTAATTTATTACTAAATTCACCCGTATGAGGTCATAACGTAAGCCTTATAACAAATAATGTAAGAAATCCAAATTCCAAAAGGGATTTACAATCTTTAAATATAAAAGGAAAAAATCAAATACTTAAATAATCTTAGAAAAAAGACCCATTGTTAGTATTCTGTTCTTTTCTGTTAGAATATAAAAACAGCATTTGCTGGAAGACCAAAGTTCTTACGAAAACATACGAAAAGACTACATAATTGCATCAGGAATATAAACCCATATATTTTTAACTCTTATTAATATTTTTTTCAAATTGATAATGTGAAAACTAATTGTTTATAACAATCTCTATTCTTTAAGTTTTCCATAAGCTCGTCATTGAAACAAATGCGCATATAACATCCCCTACAGTATTATTTCTCTCTCGAAAAAAACATTATTCTTTCTGTGGAATTCACTTTTCAAAAGCAAACAACATTATCCAATTACGATAGTTAAGTATTTGAAGTGAATATAACAATCTGTTACATGAATTTAATACAAGTGCTTTTTGTATAGAAGAGTGTAAAAATATTTTTTTCGATAAAATATAAAACTATAAAATACTTTTTATTTAATGACTTGATACTTTTATTGATAAATAATACTTACCTTCAACTAAACTCTCCCATTTGTTTCCCACGGGTAAAATATAATTGACATACATTCTTTAAATTTGTACCTTCAAAACAAAAGCCCTATAAGTAATAAAATATGACAAACCCCAACTCCAAAGGTTGTAATATAAATTTCATCAATATCGATGGTTAAGTGGTTTATAAGTTCTAAAAGTCAGGAATGAAAAAACACGCATCATTTCGATGTTGTTTCTAAATAAAACATCGATCATAGCCTAATACCCATCGTTAACGTCTTTATGAAATACCAAGCCATTTGTCGAAGATTTTACATTACATTACATGATTTATATTCTTAAGAAACTTTGATGAATGGGGAATGAATGCTCGGAAACGTGAGATAAGATGCGTCAGTATTGTCAGTGTAACAATATTATTATGAAGGCTTAGAAAATATATTTACATCATGATCGGTTATTTAAAAAATGAAATAAAAAAAGCGGAAACGTTCCATATATGGAACGTTTTTGCTCAATATGTTTGCAATAAAGTAAAATATTTCAGTGCAAAAGCGTGGAGCTTTTTTATGATAGTAAAGAATAAAAAAATCAAACTTTTTTTTCATAACATTGTCATAAAATACGTGAAACAGGATTTCTTCAATTTTTAGTAAGATGTTCAATGATTATGGAAGAGTAATATTATACACTTCACTGGTACGTGTACCACTGTTTATACTATATTGTTTCTTTAGGCAACGGGCCCTGAACAAAGTATCTGTCAGACTTTAACATAAATAAATAACTTCATCATAGCAAAAAGACATTTAGAAAATATTTACAAACCATTTAATAACCTTTTAATAGAAAATAAAATACAAAAAAAATTATAAAAAGGTGTTGTTATTCATATGGCAGTTATTTTTAGTGAGTATCATAAGCAAGTCGTTAGTTCGTATTACATTCTTTCCATTTTAATATGAATGTACTTGTAGGTTCATATCTTTAAGCTTCTATAACATTTAGTTATTATTAGTTATTTTCCTTATTTTTTTTAAATTAATATATAGTTGCTGGATTTCCCACAGTAATTAACATTGTGTTCAGTGCTGTCTAACTTTGTATCGGTAGCTACAAATAATGTCATATTAACACATAAAACAACTTTTCTATTTTAAATCTCAAAATTTTAATTTCAATAACAATTAAAATTTCAGTCACATTTTACTCATAGAAAACCAATTTGCGAACACAGCATTATAATGTAAATTGATCCACTTTTTCCTCTTTTATTGAACGGGGAATTAATTAAAATTTCATTATTCAAGAAAAGATTATAACTTCCAAGCAATTTGCATATTCTGCTAAAATATTTAAAGAAAGCTCTTAAGATTCAATAAAACCGTTATTGAATTTGTTATAATCGTACCGGAAACTTTAGTTGTTTCGTTCTTACTTCTATGTTATAAAATATAATATGAAATTTTGTAAATAAACCTAATGTTTAGAAAAACTTTATTAATTTATATTATTTTAGCATCCTTAATGTATTTTATTTATTTAGTAACTATTAGAAACATCACTGCTATTTATAAAGTAAACAGTACTGTTTAAATAAAATACCGCAAAAATAGTGTTAAATGATAATGAAATGAAAAGGGATTTACTGTACACATTTATTTTGTGAAAGTACATTTTTTATGTCTTTATTATTTAAACGATAAAAAATCGAGCAGGTCTTAAATTACAAAATTTTCGAAAAAGTCGAAGGTTTTCATAATAACTTGATTCCACTATCCTCCCAGTGTAAGCTGGTGGTAAACCTCTGATAACACAAAATGCATAGAAGCGTTTTCTGAAAATCAGTACAATATGTGCCTATTTGAATCCAAAATCATGGAATTTGTATCTTCATTTTTTGAATATTGACGAAATATAAGCCCAAAAATTATTACAGGTATAGTGGTTGAAAAGATAAAAAAGGAAATTTTGTGATTTTTAAAACTTTTAAAATATTAATAAACGCAAGCAGTTTAAAATTTGCTACTTACCATTTAAAAGATAATTAAATTATTTACAGTTTTATTAAATTGTACAACAAATACTTCGCTAAACTAAAATATATCTCATATTTTTAAACTTTACATAAAATAAATATATTTTTATTAATTGTGAGCTTTTACTTCCAATTAGTAACTCGATCGACGCAATAAAAGGTCCGTGCATCTAGATAATGCATTTTAAATATTTTATTTTAAAACGAATTTAGAATAAAATTTATACTGTTAAATAAATTCAAGTACCTTTTATATTACTAGTGTAACATAAAGTATAAATCAGAAACAGTTGTAGCGATTTTAAGATACACACAGAAATTCTAAAATGTAGCTTGAACTTACTTTGAATATTCGATTCTAAAATTCGTATTTCATGATTCTTTTCTGATAATCTTTTTTAATAAGAAGTTATTTGATAGATTTAACATAAAATATAACATCGTTTAATAATTTCTAATAGGTATTCGAGAAAAATATTATCTAATTATAAGTATTCTATATAGCATGTATGACTTATTTGAAGATGTCACGGTGAGAATGAAGAAGAACGTGCTCAGGTGGTTTTAGCACGTCGAACGAATGAGTGATGAAAGATTGGTAAAAAAGATTTATAAAGGAAAAGTGAGCGGTAAGAGAGACAGGGGGAGGCCTCGAGTGACCTTCGAAAACTCAGTAGCTATGATACTGGAGAAAGGTCACGTAAAAAGCATGAGGACCACCCGGAGGACATGTATGAAGAGGTTAATGTCTGTGATCGAGGCGAAAGAGGTATGCAGGGACCGTAGCGTTTGGCGCTCCGTCGTCTCTGGCTACCCCGCAAGGGATATGGCGTGAAGCTAAGTAAGTAAGTAAGTACCTATATATCATAGTCATTTACTTAACCTGATTTCATTCCGCTTAGGATATTGATACAATAATATTTATTGGTTGTAATTTCGATATTCAGGACATATTGCTATATTGTCATATTAAGGTAGCTCCATATCATTATATAATAAGAAATAAATAGGTGTTTGAACAAAATTATTCTCCATTTAAACAAGTGAAGATTTTTGTATAATAATTTGTTTAAGAAACATTAAAAATAAATCTATAACATTGTAAATATCACTTTTATGTACAAAATATTTGTAACAGCAATATTACAATATATCGCCAAATATAAGATATTTCTAACTAACAGTACTCGATGATATAATAAATATACAAACATTTATTACAACACAAATACATAATATATAAAACCTAATTTTAAATTGAGTCACCATTTTATTAGCACGTTTTTTTACAATGTAAAGTAAACGATGTTCTTTAAATATACATATTGTAATATACGTTTATAGTTTATTTACAAATATATACCTTTTACCCGCAGCTTTTCTCCCGCCTAGTTCAGCATTGGTTGGTAGGTTTTAAGCTACTCCCGCCACTTTAACGGCGTGCTTATCTATTTTCTCGCATTTCTGATCGCTGTCTGTACACTAGAAAAATATAGAATAACTGATTAACAATTTATTTTTAGAAAATGCTAAAGGCTTCAGCGACTACTTGCGACATCGTATTTTCCTAGTACATTCTATTTTATATTAAAATCTATAAAACAATTCTTTAGTTGTTATCAAATGTACAGATGGAACCAATACATTTATATAGTAATATAGCTATCATATTTTCTTAATAACTTGATGGTATTAAAATAACATTTAGTATCCTAATATCAATTATAATAAATTATTTATTGGAACAGAAAATTCTTAAAAAAGTAATTATAAGAAAAATAACGAGAGAACTTTAATTATTATTATATTATTTAACTAATATTATCCAAAGCTTACCAAAACTTTACCTGCCTTACCAAAGAAAAAAATGTAGTGCATTGAACGGGTGCTACCAATAAATAATATTTGTTTAGTGTATATTCAAATACTTATACTTAACTACTCTTTCACTATGATCCAAACTTTGGAACGTAATTAACTGTATATCAAGATAAAATATGCTAAAACTACTATGCTGGTTTTGTTCTGCTCTGTCAATCTAAAATTCTACTGCAACACAACTATAAACAAATAATTATTTATTACTAGCAGGTTACCCGTTCTTCGCGACGGGAATAAACAAAAAAAACTGCTTTTCGTGAGTATTGAACCCATGACCCTACCCTTTACACATACACGCTTTATCCTCCAACCCATCACGACTCGGTATCAGTGCGAGAAAGCCTTGAATTTGATAACTACAGAGTTTCATTCCTATCGGGTTATAGGTGCACTCTTGTTTCTCACATCGCAGCGTGTATGTGTGACTTGCCAAATAATTTTAATTTCTACTGCAATGCAATGGGAGAAGAGAGGGAGCGGGGGGTAAACTTTGCAGTTTTTAGCTATAACTTTGGAGCGGTTGGGACCTTTGCAAAATCCTGTCTTATTGCACCTATTATATCTTGTCTTGTGTCCAAATTTCAGCTTTCTAGGTATGGCGGTTTGGTCTTTGTGCTTTATATATGGAAATATATGTATTAATAATAAATAATTCATTAATTTTAATTAAAACAAACTATATTATCGATATGACCGATAATCGTTTTGTATCTTTGTCTGTTGGTTCAACACCAACAACTAATAGTATTGGAAGTACTGTTTACTATAGCAATTTGATTCTTCCATTTGCAATCAGATTCTGTTGTAAGTTTTGTTTTATAAGAATATTCATTTCAAATGTAATACTCACATGTTTTCAAAATATTTTATTAAACTAGTGAGCGTTTTAAAAACATAAGTATTTTTTTATTCCTGAATATGTTTTTATCTAAATTTATTTTTATATTATTAATTACTATTTAATAAATTGATTTGCATATTTTTTTTTACGTAATTAAAGATGGGATAGTAATGTTTCAAGACAATTAGTCCTTTTTTTGGGCTTAGTTACCCTTTTTACTTAACTCCCAAAGGTAAAACCCTTCTTTGCTTGAAGTAAACCTGATTTTCGAAATTTGTCAATAGTAACAAAAGTATTGCAATTAAAAATACAACATCCTTTTAATTATAAAATGGTTGTGTTTATCGGAAGAACCTACTAATTATTAATACAATATAGTATAAATCAATGAATTTTAAATACATTTTTAACTCGACATTTTATTTACTAATTTACATAAATTATTAAAAAAGGAAAATTTTGTAACATCCTACCTAATTAATTGGTTAACAACTGTGCTCTCAATAAATTATTATAGTGATTTTAAAAGTAAATAAATGAAATATAAAAAGTTTACGAAAATATTTTTATTTTTTAGGAATATTAAATAGAGTCCTTTTTTATATGATCATGTAGCAATACAAAGCGAATTTAAAACTTAAAAGCAACTAACTTCTTTAACAACTAGAGGTCCCGCTCCTAAGAAAATATTCAGTCTTATCCAATGACATAAAAGTTAATAGAAAAAAAATTGCCGAAAAATAGAGGCATTTGGTACATGAAAAATAAGAAATATTTTTCTGATACTTACAGGTAATCGCTTGAGTTAGTATGAATTTATTTTTCTTTTTGTATCTTCGAACGAAACGTTATATAACATGTATATGTCGTCAAAAATGTAATGCTAATACTAATAACCAAACGAAAATAAAAATTTTCAACTTATGTAAAAGATAAACGTCTAAAATCCATAAGGAAATGCTACAATGTTGTTATCTGCGTCTTATGTGTAATTTATTTATTTATAAAGAAAAAGTATAATCACAACACAAAGTTAAAACTCAACAATGTACTTTGCAGCGTATCTACAAACTTGATTAAAATAGGAAACTTGGAACGAAACGGAAAACTACTTCACATTGTAGAATTCTGAGTTATGTCTAAAGTTAGTTTCCATATTTCCTTTGTTACTCACATACTTTCAATTCTGACGTGACAAGCACTAAAGTTTTTAACGTTTATTACACACATAAAATTATACTTTAAAGCATTGAAACTATTTATTTACCTGAAGTTACTTCTAATGCACCACATTTAAAGTTATCTGTTGCCTTGCCTGTATTTTCATCTACTGAAGTATAAAAACAATAATATAGAGAACAAAAAAAGACTAACGATGAATTTTATTTTAATGATTGAGTTACCATAGGTATACGAAAAAGTAGTTATACTATTTTTTTAATGAAGAATTTTTGAAAAGCTAAATTCAAGGGTTCATTAGCCCTAATCTCACCCAAATCCTGATCCAATTGACTATTCTTAAGTCAACTTCGAAGAAGTACCGAGAGTGCTCTCAGGTCTGTGAACTCCCACCAATAACTCCCAAGCTAAATTTTCATCACAGGTAAATGATGAAAATGCTTGAACCGTAACCGCAGACAGGCTATCTTTAAGGTTTCAATGACATGGGTAATGACCCGCAGTGCCGATGTGTTTTGTCCTCCTCAATATTTAAAATTCTGTGTAATATTTGCTTCTATCTTATAATGAAATGGCAAAACATCATCTCAATATACATTGCCACCCTTCCCATCTCATATTAATTGTTTTAACGTAAATCCAATTTTCTTTTATCCTGTCACCCTTCCAATATCGTGACATCGTGTCTTCTGGTAACTCCAATTATGACTCAATGTGTTTTTTGTTAGATTAAAGGCCTTCTCTTGTTTTAGTTACATTAAATAATCTATGTTTTATGATATTACTAACGAAATGTTGTTTTTGTATTATATGAGACACAATTTACAATAACTAACAAATTTACTGTTTAATTATATACGAATAAAGATTGGCAACACAATTATCTGTTCATTTGTTACTTAATTCTCCCGTATAAGGATACAACGTAAGCCTTATAACAAATAATTAATGTAAAAAATTATAATTCAAAATTGATCTAAGAAAAAGACCGTATGTTGGTATTCCATCTTGTTCTGTAAGAATATTAAAACAGTCCTAACTGGAAGACAAAAGTTCTTACGAGTCCATACGAAAAGACTAAATAATTGGATCATTAATATAAACCCACTATATTGTTAACTCATATTATAAATTTAATCATATTGATAAACAGAATTATTAATAACAATCTTATTTATTTAAGTTTTCTATAAGCTCGTCATTGAAACAAATGCGTAAATTACGTTCCCCACAGTATTATTTCTCTTTCTCGATAAAATTATTATTCTTTCTGTCGACTTTACTTCTCAAAAGCAAACAGCATTGTCCACTTACGATAGTTAAATATTTGAAGTGAATATAGCAATCTGTAAGATGAATTTAATACAATTGCTTTTTTATATAGAAGAATCTAAATAAAAAGTATATTATAATTTTGTTTTGTATTAAAACGACAATTTGAAAACGAATATTTTTAATGTCCTTTATTGATAAATAATACTTACCATTCAACTAAACACTCCCGTTTGTTTCCCACAGGTAACATCCATATAATTATAATGTTTATTCATAAGAAAGTTCTGCTTCTAACAAAAAAAAAATTACAGTAATTAATTTGTAGCCCGATTTAATTAAAAATAAAATATAATATTTGGGGTATGCTTTGATAAATACAAACACCACCTGTAAATTATCTGAAACTTCGACAATAACTTACTAATTCTGCAAGTATTTCTGAAACAATATTCGTAGTAGCGTAGTTCGAAGTAAACGATGGATAAAAACGATTGTGGGGTCCATGGACTGAAATTCCTGATACTGAAAAGCATATAAACTATTAAGAAATTAAATTTGTTATTTTCTTGGAAGAAAATAAAATTGACATCAATTGTTTTTAACTATGTACCTTTAAAACATAAGCATTATAAGTAATAAAAATATGACAAACACCAACTCCAAAGGTTGTAATATAAATTTAATAAATATTGATGGTTAAGCGGTTTATAAGTTCTAAACATAAAAGTCAGGAATGAAATGACACGCATCATTTCGACGTTGTTCCCAAATAAAACATCGATCATAGCCTAATACCCATCGTTAACGTCTTTATGAAATACCAAGCCATTTGTCGAGATTTTCATGTCAATTATATCAGGAGAACTCTTTATGATTACATGATTTATATTCTTAAGAAACTTTGATGAATGGCGGAATAAATGCTCGGAAACGTGAGATAAGATTCGACAATACTGTCAGTGTAACAATATTATTATGAAGGTTTAGAGAATATATTTACATCATGACCGGTAATTTAAAAAATGAAATTAAAAAAGCGTAAACGTTCCATATATGGAACGTTTTTGCTCAGTATTTTTGGAAATTTAAAGCATGTTTGCAATAAAGTAAAATATTTTAGTGCAAAAGCGTGGAGCTTTTTTCATGATAGTAAAGAATAAAAATATTCACTCTTTAAATTTAAAACAATTTTATAAAATATGTTAAACAGGGTTTCTTTTAATTTTAGTAATATGTTCAATGACTACGGCCACTTCAAAGTAATACTATGCACTATATTGTTTCTTAAAAACATTTAGGCCCTGGACAGAGGATCTGTCAGACTATAACATAAGTTAAAAACTTCATTATAGCTAAAAGACAATCAGGTAAGATTTATAAACCATTTTAAACCTTTTAATATAAAATTAATAAAAAAGGTGCTGTTGTTCATAATGCAGTTATTCTTAGTGAGTATCATAAGCGAATCGTCAGTTCGTATTACACTCTTTCGATTTTAACATGAATGTACTTGTATATCTCCAAGAGGTTTCTGTAATATTTACTATTAGATTAGGTATAGAAGTTAAGTGCTATTTTCCTTATTATTTTTTTAAATTAATATATAGTTACTAGATTCCCCACGATAATTAACATTGTATTCAGTGATGTCCAATTTTGTATCGGTAGCTACAAATAATATCATATTACCACATAAAACAACTTTTCAATTTTAAATCTCAAAATTTTAATTTCAATAATAATTAAAATTTCAGTCATATTTTACTGATAGAAAACTAATTTGCAAACACAGCATTATAATGTAAATTGATCCACTTTTTCCTCTTTTATTGAACGGGGCATTAATTAAAATTTCATTATTCAAGAAAAGATTATAACTTCCAAGCAATTTGCATATTCGGCTAAAATATTTAAAGAAAGCTCTTAAGAACGGTTTTATTGAATTTGTTATAATCGTACCGGAAACTTTAGTTGTTTCGTTCATACTTCTGTTATAAAATATAAAATAGATTTTAATAAATAAATCTTATGGTTTGCAATATTTATTAACTTACATTATTTTATCATCCTTTATGTAAATTTTATTTATTTAGTAACAATTAAAAATATTAATGCTATTTATAAAATAAACAAAGTGCTGTTTTAATAAATAAGTACAAAAAAGTGTTAAATGATTATGAAATGTACAAATTTATTTTATGAAGGAACATTGTTTTTCATTTTTTAGAGAAGTTATATTAGAGGCAACATAATTATAGACCAACTTATTTAAAAAAAAAATTTATTAATATTTATAATTATTAACTTATTGTTAAGATTTTCAAAAAGTTAGACTTTTATAATAACGTCATTCCACATCCTCCCAGTGTAAACTGGTGATAAATCTCTGATAAAACAAAATGCGTAGAAATGTTTTCTAAAAATTATTACAATATTTGCTTATTTGAAACAAAAATCATGGAATTTTAGTCTTCAGGTTTTTATTTATTTATTTATTTAGCTTCACGCCATATCCCTTGCGGGGTAGCCAGAGACGACGGAGCGCCAAACACTACGGTCCCTGCATACCTCTTTCGCCTCGGCCACAGACATCAACCTTTTCATACATGCCCTCCGGGGGGTCCTCCTGCTTTTTACGTGACCTTCCTCCAGTATCATAGATACTGTGTTTTCGAAGGTTACTCGAGGCCTCCCCCTGTCTCTCTTACCGCTCATTTTTCCTATATAAATCTTTTTTACCATTCTTTCATCTCTCATTCGTTCGACGTGCCCAAACCACCTGAGCACGTTCTTCTTCATTCTCACCGTGACATCTTCGCTAGTACCTGCCATTCTGTGGATCTCTTCATTGCGGATTCGATCAGCTAGACTGACACCGCATATTCTGCGAAGAGATCGCATCTCCACAGCATTCATCTTTCTTACATTCTTCTTCTGTGTTACCCACGTTTGGCTGCCGTATAACAGCGTCGGTAGCAAAACTGCATTGTGTACAGCCAAACGTGCAGCTATACTGACGTTTTGCCATCTCAACAATGCAGTCAAAGCACCATTGACTCTGTTACCGGCAGCAACACGCCTTTCCACATCCATTTCGTATCTTCCGTCTCTGCTAAACATACTTCCCAAATGTACCACTTCATTCACTTGTTTTATTACCTTTTCATTAATGTTGATCTTACATTCTGTTCTTTCTTCATTTCTTTCAAATATTCAGGTTTTTAATATTGACGAAATGTTTTAGACCAAAAACTATTTACAGCTCTAGTGGAAAAAACAAAAAAACGATTTCACTAAAGAAAATTTGTAATTTCTGCAACATTCAAAATATGAAATAATACAATTTTAAATTATAAACTTTTTATATAAAAAATATATATTTTTTTATTAATTGTGCGCTTTTACTTCCAATTAATAACTCGATCGACGCAATAAAAGGTCCTTGCATCTAGATAATGCATTTTAATAATCTCGGTTGTATTTTATTTTAAAAAGAATTTAGAAATTTATGCTGTTGAATAAATTCAAGAACTTTTTACATTACTAGTGTAACATAAAGTATAAATCATAATCATTTACAGAATATTCTACTCTAAAATTCGTATTTCTTTATTTTTTCTGATAATCCTCGACAATATGAACTTATTTGATAGATTTAACATAATTTAACTTAGTATAATCATATCCAATAAGTATAAAGGGAAAAATGTTATAAAATAATTAGTATTCTATATAGCATATGTGACCCATATATCATAGTCATTTACTTAACCTGATTTCGAACCGCTTAGGATAATAATACAAAAAATATTTATTGGTTGTAATTTAAACATTCAGGACATAGTGGTATATTGTCTTATTAAGAATAGCTCCATACCATTATATAACAGGAAAACAAATACGAGTTTTAGCAAAATTATTTTACATTTAAACAGGTGAAGATTTTTTATGATAATTTGTTTAAGATACATTAAAAAGAAATCTATAACAATATTTTCACCTTTATGTATAATATATTTCTAATAGCAATATTACAATATATTGGCAAGCTGCCAAATGTTACGCAGATGTCTCACAAGGAAAATATAAGATATTTCTAACTTATCAATAGTACTCGATGATATAACAAATATACAAACATTTATAATTACACAAATACAAAACATATAAAACGTTATTTTAAATTGAGTCACTATTTTATTAGTCTGTTTTTTTACCAAGTAAAGTAAACGACTTAGGTACCCATTGTGCTTAACTCCCATAGGTAAAACCCTTCTCTGCTTGAAGTAAACCTGATTTTCGAAACTTGTCCATAGTGACAAAAATATTGCAGTTTAAAATACATCGTTTTAATTATGAAATGATTGTTTATCACAAGCCCTGTTATTTATTCAAAATTATTCATAGTTAGTTAATAATATTTGAATTTTTTAATTTTATTTTTTTAATGGTTTATATAAATTTAAATAAATAGGAAAATTTTAAAACTTCTTACCTATTTAATTGGCTAACAACTGGGCTATCGCCTTAATTGTTATAATGCTTTTAAAAGTTAGTAATAAAAAAGTTTACGAAAATAATTGTATTTTTTAGGATTATTTACTAACTAGTCATTTTCTATATAATTATTTATAGAAATATTTTAAAAACAAATTCTTTTTATGCAAAGCAAATTAAACATTTTAAAGCAACCAACTTATTAATAACTAGAGGTCCTGCTTCTACGAAAATATTCAGTTTTACCTAATGAGATAAAAGTTTAAAAAAAAAAGAAATTACCCGAAAAATAGATGCATTTGATGAATGAGAAATATGAAATACTTTTACTGATACCCACAGTTAATTAATTTATATTAATTTATTTTACTTTCTGTTCCTTAGAACGAGACGCATATAATATCTCCTGACTATTCCAGCTCATATCAGTCATAGCAAAAAATTAATACTGATAACTAAACGAAGTTCAAAATGTACTACGTATAAAAAAAATAAACTTGTGCGGTGGTGAAATTCGGAACACTCCCCGTTGTAAATGTGGTAGAAGACGCACAAAGAAGCCACGTCTCTACGCAATGCCAAAGAGTCCAGCCGTTCGCAGAGCACCGGGTCCCCGACAATCCGAACAGCTCTCCGTTGTACGCGGTCAAATGGTAGAAGCTGATATTGGGGTGATCCGGACCAGAGATGAGAACAGTACTCCATGTGTGACCTTATAGAGCGCAAGTCTTTGGCCAGGTTTGAAGTACTGCCTCGCTCTATTGATCACTCCCAATTTTGTCGAGGCCAACTTGGCCTTGCTCTCCAGATGACCACGAAACTGACAGTCGCTCGAAATGTCGAGACCCAGTATTCTGATACTTGGCGAGGCAATAAGAGGAGTGTTCTCGAAGAGCGGTGATACGACAAATGGGGTTTTTTTAGAGGTAAACGCGCAAACCTGTGTCTTTAGGGGATTGAACTGAACGTGGTTCAGTTCACCCCACTCAGAGACCATCCCCAGGGAGGTCTCTATAGAAGACACAAGTTTCTTTCGGCACTCATCGACGTTTTCCCGAGAGAGACCTGCACGACCGGAATATACCGCATCCCCAGTGCTGTCATCCGCATAACAATGTATGTTGGAAATATCCAACATATCATTGATATGCAGGAGGAACAGAGTAGGGGATAGCATGCAGCCTTGGGGTACACCAGCGTTCACGGGCTTGGGGTCCGAGCAAAAACCGTCGAGAACGACCTGTATGCTCCGCCCAGTGAGGAAGCTGGTTATCCACTTGCATAAACTCTCGGGAAGCCCATAGGAAGGTAGCTTCGAAAGAAGCCCCTTGTCCCATACACGATCGAAGGCTTTTGCCATATCCAGACTAACTGCCAGACCCTCTCCCTTGCTTTCAATAACCGTTGCCCAACGGTGAGTGAGGTATAACAGAAGATCACCAGCTGATCGACCATGGCGAAAGCCATTGCCAAGCCGGTCATTGACCAACTGGTGATCCTCGAGGTACGTTAGGACCTGTCGGTTTATGATAATCTCCATTATTTTGGAGAGAAGGGAGGTAATGGCGATAGGTCTGTAGTTAGCTGGGTCCGAGCTATCACCTTTTTTAGGGATCGGATGGACAAGGGCACGCTTCCATGAGACCGGGACTACGCCTTTAAGGTAGGAGTGCCGAAATAGACGCGTTAGCACTGGAGTCAACTCAGGGGCACACGTTCGTAGCACCAGTGGAGAAATGCCATCCGGCCCACTCGACTTATGAACGTCCAAGGAAAATAGAGTCTGCCTGATAGTTTTTTGCCGAAAAACTATTTCCGGCATTGAACTCTGACACCACGGGATGATAGGCGGTGTCTTCCCTTGGTCGTCCAAAGTCGAGTTTGAGGCAAAAAGAGTGCCCAAGAGATCGGCTTTCTCTTTTGCCGTGTGGGCCAGAGAGTCATTCCCCATGTGCAACGGCGGTAGGGACGGCTGGCTAAAGTTGCCCAGAGTGGCCTTGGAAAGCGCCCAGAATTTGCGCGTGCCAGGTGGGTACTTTGCCAGCTGATCCCCAATTTTGACGACATGCTTAAACTTTGCTCTAGCGATTTGCCGTTTGAAGAATCTGGAGGCACGGTTGTATTTCCTCTTCAGAACTCTAGAGTTCGGATCCTTAGTGACTAACGCATTGGCCCAAGCTTGATAAGCCTGCCGTTTGCCAGCTGCTGCAGCCCTGACAGACGCATCAAACCAAGGCCGCGATCTGCCACCAAGTGGTACCACAGAGCTTGGTACAAAAAGTTCCATGCCCTGAAGTATCACATCAGCAACAGCCGCAGCGCAGTCACTAGGATCGTTGGAAGGGAAACAAATCGGCCCCCATGGGTAGGATGCAAAAAAAGACCGCATTCCATCCCAATCCGCTGACTTGTAGTGCCAAACGCGTCGAGTCGCAGGTTTTGTGCGAGCCGGACGTTGAATGGGCACTACACTCCGTACCAGACAGTGATCAGAGGACCCTAAGGGAACCTCGACAGCGATCTGGTACTTTTCTGGATGTGTAGTCAGCAGAAGATCCAACAAAGAGGGCGTGTGGCTGTCCACATCCGGTAGACGAGTGTGCGTCTTTACCAGCTGGGACAGACCATTTGCCAGAGCAAAGTTAAACACAGATCTCCCCGCGTAGTCGGTTGCACGTGACCCTAACCATTCGGTATTGTGCGCGTTGAAGTCCCCGAGGACTACGACTTCGGCGGAGGGAGTTTGAGAAAGACGGTCGTCAATCTTCGCTTGCTTGTTGATTGATCGTTTTTGTTAGATTAAAGGCCTTTTCTTAATTCAGTTACATTAAATAGTGTGTGTTTTATGGTATTACTAACGGAATGTTGTTTTTGTATTATATGAGACACAATTTACAATAATTAATAAATTTACTTTTCAATTATTTACGAATAAAGATAATCTATTTGCAACACAATTCTCTACTCATTTGTTACTCAATTCACCCGTATGAGGTCATAACGTAAGCCTTATAACAAATAATGTAAGAAATCCAAATCCCAAAAGAGATTTAAAATATTTAAATATTTTACAAAAATAAATTAAATACTAAAGTAATCTTATAAACAACCAACCAACCAAACCAACCCTATGTTAGTATTCTGTTTTGTTCTATTAGGATATAAATACAGGCTTTGCTGAAAGACGAAAGTTCTTACGAAAACATACGAAAAGTCAAAATAATTGGATCAGGAATGTAAACCCATATAATTTTAACTGGTATTAATAATTTTATCAAATTGATAATCAGAATACAGTGTTAATAACTATCTTTATTATATAAGTTTTCCATAAGCTCGTCATTAAAACAAATGCGCAAATTACATCCACTACAGTATTATTTCTCTCTCTCGATAAACTCATTATTCTTTCTGCCGACTTTACTTCTCAAAAACAAACAGCACTGTTTAGTTACGATAGTTAAGTATTTGGAGTGAATATAACAATCTATAAGATGAATTTAATACAATTGTTTATAAAAGTCTAAATAAAAAGTATTTTATAGATTTGTATTTTATAGATTTGTATTTTATTGAAAACGATAATTTGAAACAAATATTTTAATGTCCTTTATTGATAAATAATACTTACTATTCAACTCAACACTTCCGTTTGTTTCCCACAGGTACAATCGATTTAATTATAATGTTCCTTCCTAAGAAACTTCTGCTTCTAGGTTTAATATTTTCACTTCAACCATATTTCTCATTTTATTTTCAACTAACGATCAACGCAGCTCGTTTCTCAATTCGACACAAAAAAAAACTACAGTAACTACAGCTGTATTTAATTAAAAATACAATATAATATTTGGGGTATGCTTTACTAAATTTAACCACTACCTGTAAATTATCTGAAACTTCGATAGTAACTTACTAATACTGCAAGTATTTCGTAGCGTGATATTTCGAAGCAAGCGATGGATACAAATGATTTTTGGATCTATCGACCGGAATTTTTGATACTGAAAAGAATATAAACTATAAAAACTTTCAATTAATTACTTTCCTGCAAGAAAATAAGATTGACAAAAATGTCTCTAAATTTGTACCTTTAAAACATAAGCCCTAAAAGTAATAAAAAAATATGACAAACACCAACTCCAAAGGTTGTAATATAAATTTAATAAATATCGATGGTTAGGAGTATTATAGGTTTTAAACATAGAAGTCAGAAATGAAATGACATGCATTATTTCGACGTTGTTCCCAAATAAAACATCGATCATAGTCTAATACCCATCGTTAACGTCTTTATGAAATAACAAGCCATGTGTCGAAGATTTTCTTGTCAATTATATTAGGAGAACTCTTTATGATTACATGATTTATATTCTTAAGAAACTTTGATGAATCGAGGAATAAATGCTCGGAAACGTGAGATTGGATTCGATAATACTGTCAGTGTAACAATATTATTATGAAGCCTTAGAATATATATTAACGTCATGATCGGTGATTTAAAAATTGAAACTAAAAAAGCGAAAACAGTCCATATATGGAACGTCTATTAGAAAACTTTTTAAAGAAAATTAATAAAAAAGGTTCTGTTGTTCATAATGCAGTTATTCTGAGTAAATATCTAAGTAATTCTAAGTATCATAAACAAAGTGTTAGTTCGTATTACATTCTTTCCATTTTAATATGAATATATTTGTAGAATAATATCTCCAAGAAGCTTTTATAATATTTACTAACAGATTAGGTATAGAAGTCTAGTTTTATTTTTCTGCAATTATAACATGTGTTTTGGATTCTAAACGTTTCTTAAATAAGTCGGGTATGACTGTTCCTTATTTTTTAGAAATTTAGAAATAAATATATAGTTGCTGGATTGCCCACAATAACTAACATTGTGTTGAGTGTTGTCCAATTAGTTATCGGTAGCTACAAATAATGTCATATTGCCACATAAAACAACTTTTTAATTTTAAATCTCTACATTATTATTTCGATAATAATTAAAATTACAGTCACATTTTACTGATATAAAACTAATTTGCAAGCACAGCATTATAATATAAATTGATCCACTTTTTCCTTATTCAAGAAAAAATTTCATTATTCAAGAAAAAATTATAACTTCCAATCAATTTGCATATTTGGCTAAAATATTTAAAGAAAGCTTTTAAGAACGGTTTTACTGAATTTGTTATAATCGGACTGGAAACTTCAGTTGTTTCGTTCATACTTCTATGTTATAAAATGTAATATAAAATTTTGTAAATAAACCTAATGTTTAGAAAATCTGTATAATGTTTTTTATTTATTTAGTAACTATTAGAAACATTACTGCTATTTATAAAATAAACAGTGCTGTTATAATAAAAGACCGCAAAAAAGTGTTAAATGAAAATGAAATGAAAAGGGATTTACTGTACACATTTATTTTATAAAAGTACATTTTTGATGTCTTTGTTATTTAAACCATAAAAATCGTGTAGGTAAATTACAAAATTTTCGAAAAACTCGAAGGTTTTCATAATAACATCATTCCACTATCCTCCTAGTTTAAACTGGTGATAAACCTCTGATACCACAAAATGCGTAAAAGCGTTCTCTGCAAATTACTGCAATATTGGAAAAAAAATCATGGAATTTTAATCTTCCTATTTTTATTGACGTAATATATTAGCCATAAAAGTATTTGCAGCTATAGTGAAAAAGACAAAAAAAAGATTTCACTAAACAAAATTTGTTATTTTTGCAACTCTTAAAATATTAATTAATGCAATTTTAAATTTGCTACTTGCCATTAAAAAGATAATTAAATGCTACTTAAACAAGCACTTTGCTAAACTAAAGTATACCTCATATTATTTAACTTTTTATATAAAATAAAAATATTTTTTTATTAATTGTGAGCTTTTACTTCCAATTACTAACTCGATCGACGCAATAAAAGGCCCGTGCATCTAGATAATGCATTTTAAATATTTCGTTTGTATTTTATTTTAAAAAGAATTTAGAATGAAATTTATACTGTTAAATAAATTTAAGATCTTTTTATATTACTAGTGTAACATAAAGTATAAATCATAAACAGTTGTAGCGACTTTTAGATACACACTAAAATGTAGCTTGAACTTACTTTGAATATTCGATTCTAAAATTCGTATTTCATGATTCTTTTCTGATAATCTTTTTTAATAAGAACCTATTTGATAGATTTAACATAAAATATAACATCGTATAATCATTTCTAATAGGTATTCGACAAAAATATTATCTCACAATAAGTATTCTATATAGCACATATGACATATATATACATCATAGTCATTTACTTAACCTGATTTCAAACCGCTTAGGATATTAATACAAAAATATTTATTGGTTGTAATTCAAACATTCAGGACATAGTGGTATATTGTCTTATTAAGAATAGCTTCATATCATTATATAACAGGAAAACAAATACGAGTTTTAGCAAAATTATTTTACATTCAAACAGGTGAAGATTTTTTATGATAATTTGTTTAAGAAACATTAAAAAGAAATCTATAACTATATTTTCACCTTTATACACAATATATTTCTAATAGCAATAATACAATATATTGGCAAGCTGCCAAATGTTACGCAGATGTCTCACAAGGAAAATATAAGATGTTTCTAACTTATCAATAGTACTCGATGATATAACAAATATACAAACATTAATAATTACACAAATACAAAATATACAAAACTATATTTTAAATAGGTCACTCTTTTATTAGTTCGTCTTTTTAACAACGTAACGTAAACAATATTCTTTAAATATATATAATTTTGTTTTATGGTATATATTTACAGTTTATTTACAAATAGATACCTTTTACCCGCAGCTTCGCTCCCGCCTAGTTCGCCATTGGTTGGTAGGTTTTAAACTTTGCCCGCCACTTTAACGCCGTGCTTATCTATTTTCTCGCAATTCTGATCGCTCTCTGTACACTAGAGAAATATAGAATAACTGATTTACAATTTATTTTTAGAAAATGTTAAAGGCTTCATCGACTTCTTATATGAGTTAACATTTGCGCCATCGTATTTTCCTAGTACATTCTATTTTATATTAAAATCTATAAAACAATTCATGAGTTATAATCAAACAGACAGAAGCAATACATTTATATAGTAGTAAGCTATCATAGTTTCTTAACGACTTATTATTATTAATTTTTCTTCACGCCATATCCCTTGCGGGGTAGCCAGAGACGACGGAGCGCCAAACGCTACAGTTCGTGCATACTTCTTTCGCCTCGGCCACAGACATCAAACTCTTCATACATGCCCTCCAGGGGGTCCTCATGCTTTGTACGTGACCTTCTTCTAGTATCATACTGTGTTTTCGAAGGTCACTCAAGGCCTCCCCCTGTCTCTCTTAACGCTCAGTTTTTCTGTATTAATCTTTTTTACCATTCTTTCATCACTCATTGGTTCGACGTGCCCAAACCACCTGAGCACGTTCTTCTTCATTCTCGCCGTGACATCTTCGGTAGTATCTGCCATTCTATGGATCTCTACATTGCGGATTTGGTCTGCTAGACTGACTCCGCATATTCTGCGAAGAGATCGCATCTCCACAGCATTCATCTTTCTTTTCTTAAGAACTTGATGGTATTAAAATAATATTTAGTATCCTAATATTAATTATAATAAATTATTTATTTGAATATAAAATTCGTAATAAAGTTAATTATAAGAAATAGAACTTTAATTATTATTTCAGTAACTTTTTTTGCATTCCAAAGCTTACCAAAACTTTACATACCTTACCAAAGAAAAAAACGTAGTGCATTGGACGGGTGCTGCCAATAAATAATATTTTTATACTTATACTTAACTACTCTTTCACAATGATCCAAACTTTGCAACGTATTTAACTGTATCTCAAAGTAAAATATGCTAAAGCTACTACGGTGGTTTTGTTCATGTCTGTTAATCTAAAATTTTACTTAAACACAAAAATAAACTAATAATTACTTATTATATATGTATCACTTATAAATAAATCATTAGTTAAATCAAACTATATTGTCGATCTGAACGAGATTCGTTTTGTATCTTTGTCTGTTGGTTCAACACATTGCAAGTATTGTTTACTATAGAAATTTATTTCTTCCATTTGCAATCAGATTCTGTTGTACGTTTAACGTTACCCAACTTCTGTTTTAAAAAAATATGAATTTCAAATGGACTTACATAATTTTTAATTTACGTACTCGTATTTGGTTTAAAATACGAGTATATCAATAAAGTAATATTTTGAAAATGCTCTACTACTTGGTACGCCCTCATAACTTATTTGAAAGCCTGTTATAAAATCTATATTGATTTACTAAAACATATAATTCACTGATTCTTTACAACAATAATCAATAATTTAATAAAATATTCAATTTTTTCAATGATATAATTATAAAATAATTACTTTATCAATAATAAAACAGTCTTCACTATTATTAGCGATAGAATTGTAAGAAAGTAATGTACATAAGTTTCAATCCATAGACCCTATTAAAAATCAGTTATATATATTTTTTTATAAATCATTTGACTTTAGATAAGATAAATATTTAATTGCACCAACGTATAGTGAATTAAATTTTCAATGTTTAATTTTTTTTTCGAGAACATAATTGCTGCAAAACATATGAAAAAATATGAAAATAGTTCTTATTAACTTTACTAAAACAATGTATATAAAAATTTACTTGTAAATATTTATATTCATGGAGGAATCTATCAGTGAATGTAAAATGTATTAATATTAAATCCTGCGATATTAAGTTATCAGCGGCCGCGTGTTGGAAAAAATGTAACTACAACGACTATACAATGTTTGTGTCATTTTTTTCTACCAAAATACTGAATTGTATCGAATCGGTGATAGTTTATCGTCTTACCTTTTAAAAATAGTAAATATAGAAGTAAATATATTTTTATTTACGTTTAATATGAATATTAATGGCTAATATTAATGGCTAATGGCTAAGTGAATAAGCTATCGATTATTGACAAAATACAAATATATATTAATAAAAAATATATTTTAAATAAATATAATGAGTTTATATAATGAGTTTATATAATTGCGTAATAGCTATAATTTAATAAAAGGAGGTCAAGAGTGTCAAAGAACAGCAAAATCTGGTAATAAAGAAATTCTTTGTTAGGTAGCCTAGCCTATTCAAACTAATTTATTAAGCTAGTGAGCGTTTTAATAACATGAGTTTTTTTATTTCAGAATTTTTTTGATATAAATTTGTTTATATATAATTAATTAATATTTAATTAATTGTTTTTATGATTTTTTTTGTGCAACTAAAAGAGATTAAAATTAGGATGGGATAGAAATTTTGAAGGTTTCAAGACAATTAGCCCATTTTTGGACTTAGGTATCCTTTTTGCTTAACTCCCTTAGGTAAAACCCTTGTCTGCTTGAAGTAAACCTGATTTTCGAAACTCTTTATTAAGGGTTTTTTATACAAATGAAACACAATATGTATTTTTAGTTTACTTTTATTTTTACTTTCATACAAAACGTAACTTTGAAAGAATATTTCCTATGAAGGTAATTTGAAATTAAGTTGTTTAATGCACTAACAATTGGCAGGTTGCTAATTATTTTTAAAAGCGGCCATTTTGCAATTCTACCTCAGAGAAATTATTAGAAAATGGATAGAGGGAAAATTCAATTTGTACAGACTTTACTCAATTTAATATTGGCCCTCGCCCACTTCCGATGTCAAATATTGAAAATTCCTAAATAACTGTTTTACTTCCTAAATGAAGTTATATTATAGTTGTAAATTTATGTTTACGATTCAGAATCATAAAATAAATAAGTGACTAGTTATTAAACAAGCACTGTATCTAATTTAGATTTATTTCATAAAATAAATAAATATATTTATATATATTCTTTATAAAAATATAATCATTTTATATTTTTAATTATTATCTCCATGTTAGATAAAAATCAATACCATTGTATCAAATTTATTATTGGAGGAACGAATCAAACGATTTATTCTCGCATGAAAAAATCCTCGAGCTGCTTAAATTATTTCTTCTTAGACGTAAAATTAGAAAGAATTCATATTATTATTTCGAACATTCCAAATTAGAGTCCAATTTTCTTGAACAATAAAGATTCTTGAAATATTTACATAACGTTTGTACACAGTCGGTTGTAAATTTATATTACTCGAACCGAAGTTAGTAGTTAAAGTCTCGTATTTTTATATCCTGTGGCTTTCTTGTTACTATATGAGTTGTGAAACTCCATACTAATAAGCAAACTATTATTTTAATATGGTGTCGAAAAGCTTACCATTTCATTTTTATTATAATCATAACTGAAACCAACCTTTAAGTCTTTTCCTTGGGATGAGACACTTTCTTACAACAAAATATATTCTATATGTGTCCTACATGTCACTTAATAAACAAAAATTACGATTATTTTGACCGCTTATCAGCCAACATTTCATCAAAACTGAACTAAAAATAAACAAAAGCCCATATAAAATTCATTTACCTTGTTAATACATGAGTTTTTTTAGTATCATATTATGTTTTCTTTAAAACATTAAATTAGAAGTAATTATTCTTATTCTAAAATTCTGATACACTGTTATCACTCAAGCAAGAGCTTTTATCTCAATTTTTATTAAAATTAGCATTTTTTCATTTCCTTAACTTCCTTCATATGTGATCTTTCCTCCTTTCTTATAGAATTTTATATGCGAACCTATTTTTCTTCTTACTTTGCTGATATTTTATCCCAATTCTCCAGCCTGTAAAATGTTAAATTGATCATTAAAAATCTCCCTCTCCAGTTTATAACTCAGTTTACCACTCACATTATGGTCAGCATGCAATGAGCCATCTGCTAACACCAAAAGTCAATCTGATAGATGTGTTAGATAATTACATATATTTAGCAAATTTACTTTAGCTGATCTTTTTAATATCCATCCGAAAAAAGCCAGTACCTTGAACCTCGAAACCCTATTATGTTCTCTTCCCAGATCATCGACCTCCGTGGGCATGTTCTTATTAGCACGTCCAAACTTCTCAAAAGTACAGATTATCGAACTACAAATATGTTCTCTATTGTACATCATTCTGGCGTCAAACTTGATATGTATAGTTTTAATTAGTAACTAAAACTATACATATTTTACTATTTTTTAACTTAGGTTTTACAGTTTATTGTTAAAATAACATTTCAAGTTCCATTATTTAAATAGATACTATGTACGAAGAAACATTACCTGATTACTTACTCATGGTCGGATTCGAACAAGCTTTAATAGAAAATCTACAGTATTGTATTATGTACACAATGTTTAACGCCTTTCATCAAAATTTTTGCATAGATGGAAGCTTCCCTCTATATTTTAGTTGTAAAATAATTTATAATAATAAATATAAACAATGGAATAACCTTAACATTCCGAATCTTAACGATGAAAGAAATTGATTGTATATATGTATAAAAAGTATTTTATTTTTATTTTATGGTACTATAATATCGGTTTACATTAATTTTTTAGTGTTATAAAGAAAATTAAAGTACGGTTTATAATAATATTTTTCTTAATTTTTTATTTTGTATTTTGCATATTAACCACAATAATAAGTACCAACTTTTACGTCGAATTGAATCAAATTGATTTTTTTTTTGCGTGGTTTCTAACAATTCTGTATTCTGTAAAAAATCCAGACACATATTTAAAAATTATATTTACCCACTGTGATAATGTCATTCACTAATCACGTAAATTTATAAATCAATCGATTTTGAAATCTGTGCTGCGAGTAATCTAAACTAAAATGTAGCGCCGGGTAGAAGGTCTACGTAGCAGTGCCACCGCAGCCTCGTAGCGAGTCGGACGTCTAGACGCTACGTCTCTTTTCATTTTAGTCTCGACTGTACTCGTAGACGATCTCTGTGAAAAGTATAACATAAAAGTGACTGTGGTGTGAAAACATTTTCGGTGAATAACGTTGTTTCTTGTCATTGTATTTGATAAAAAACTCAGGTAAATCGTAATGTGAACACAAAAACTGAGCCGCAAATGGTTGGGAAACGGTGCCCCGTATTATTTCGTTTTTATTCGCGAAACGGTAGACGTTAAGCGTTTGAGTCTAATGGTCTGTTAAGATAACGTTAGGCGATTTTGCCCCGGGTATTCTAGTTAGCTGTGAACTTCAAAATACTTCTTTGATATAGCATCACTTAAAAGAAATATCTACTAGCCTATATTGGTAAACACAATTTTTTTTAATCATTTCTAAATGTAATTATTGCAGCAAACATTAATTCCAAATTTTTATTCTATATGTCCTATAACTAATCGGTAGTTTAATCAATTTTTGTAACTTTAATTAAAAGTATTGCAACATTTTAGGGTATATGAGTAAAAATGTTAAGAATAAAGTATTATGAAAAAAAAACTTTTGTCTAAATTAAAGTCATCATCATTAAATTAACTTAAGAAAAAAAATATATTATTTAGATTAAAAAAACTGCATATAATTTAAAAATAATTATTATTTTTGTTAATAAATTATTCAATATTATTAATTAAAAATAAATATATATTTTTTGTGTTAGAAAATAATTTTCAATTAATATTATTAATAATTAAAATATTGTTTTTAGATTTTAATTAAAATCTATCCAGTTTCTACAAATGTTTTACATCAGCAATTTATTTAGAAATAAAACTCTAAATAGAATTTATCAGAATATGAGTCCTATATATAACTATGTATGTATATCGATAATTTGAATGTCTAGCAGTATTGGTGTTAACGGGAGGAGTAGTTGTAAGTACGATCCCAATATATTTATTCTCCTAAGAAGGAACTGTTCTAATGGTTTCTTTTTCTTTTTTCATTTTAAGTAATGTCATTGAACTTTTAATCTTTATACAACCTACGAGCGTCCCGTTTAAATCCTTATTTGTACAAATTCCTCTTCTTTGTTTGTTGAAGTCATTAAAAAGAATACTTTTCAAATGTAAAATATAAAAAAGCTCTTTCTTTGCTTTAATTATAATAATAAAATATAGTATCTCCTTTTTATATTACAGTGCTGTTTAATCTAAAGTTTTATGTAAAAATTGTAAGGCATTAAAATCAGTAAGAAGTTCAATTCATAGTAAATTTTAAACTTTTCTCATTTATCTAACCGTTGATAATATTAAGTAATTTCATTGCGCTATAACAATCTGACCCCCACAAACCTTTTAGGATAAACCAGTAACAAAGCTACATCATTTTCTACTTTATCGACGGACATCAGATTTTAGAGATAATAAACGTGACTAACGGATTAAAATGCTCTTCTGACCGGGACGGAAAGAATTCAAAAACAAGATAAAGAATAAGCTGAGAAAAAAACGTATTCTTTATGTAATGCTAGAACTAAGCTACTTGCCTTTACAGGAAGCAAAAGTAATAAAATACTTCACAATCCCTCACCTTTTTTAAATTAATTAAATTTATTATAAACTTATATCCAATTAGGGTGATATTAATTAAATTATGTTATATAAACTATTACTTTCATAACTGTAACATGCAACGTATAATGCGATTAACGCGCTTTAAGCACCTGACTACCTAGCTATCTAGCGCTTAAAGTGCTATTAATTACATTTATAGACTCGTCAGATTAAACGTGTGTCATCGTTATATTACTCCTGTAATTATTATATATGTTAACTTCGACGACAAAGCAATTTAGTTACAACACTGATTATTCACAGAAAAACTAGCATTTTTCTGTGAATTAAAGTAGCAGTTTTCCTGGGAATAAACACAAAAAGAAAAGTTTCAAACCAATTGTTTAGGGATCTCTAACATGTATACAGTACAGGTTACGCCATGTTAATATTCTATTATATACATATATTTGGAATGATTAGAACCTTTCAATTCAGGTTTTAACGAGATGAACGAAGTAAAAAACATTCTGAAAAGATTCCCTTTTAAAAAATTGGTTATACCAGTAATTCGTCGAAATTGCAGCATAAGTATTTTTTTCAAATAATTTCATATAGATAGGTTAAGAATAAGATTTCAAAAGTCTTAACTTCTTGAAAAAATTTTTTCACTATATATTTAAGCACATATTTCATTTTGAAGAACAAATAAGCCAGTTCCCGAGTACAATTTCCTTTGACAAATTAGTATTACTTGTACGCATTTTGACCTAAAATCTGGGACACGAGCCTTCATTGTATATCATAACGTCGACGAGAACACTATAATAACATTTTTTTTTAATAAAACTATGATAAAATATACATATATATTAAATATATATTATACAATACAAAATTTTTGATTCAGCAGCATAAATTAAATCTCATGGTAAAAAAAATATTCAATTATTTCGATGTTTTCTTAATATTTATAATATTACATATTGGAAGATGCTTAATTGTTTCAATATTTTAGATAATTTAGATATTTTTATTTTCTAAGAATTTTTTTTAAATTTTATAACATTTTCTTCAAAAATAGCACTATGTATTCACATTGAAACGTCGATGTTGCACACAGTTGAGTTTTTCTCGTCTGCAGATTGCATTGTCAACATTTTTCCATTTTGTCGCCTCGTCATACCTTATATCTACAATACCGTTGTCAATCGAAGTATATATATGAAACAGCATATCGACCTTTATATTTATTTTGGTTATAATTGTATTTATATTATACGATGATGATAAAGTTTTTCATAATTGCAAAATTTTGACATGTTTTGGAATTTTAAACATATTTGATTAAGACATGTAACAGTTAATGCATATAATAAATTATTTATAAACATTTTAAATGAACTACAGTTATTCAAATAACATTTTTAATTAAATATATAATATACATTGACAATTGAACTATCGTATCGATAGAATATAGGTAGGTTGATCAATCATTAAACATTTTAAGGTATTAAAATTATGATACAACTAAAGTTAATAAGTACCTCTAATATATATATTTTAGGACTAATATTTTATTAAATCTTTTAGATTAAAAAATGCCTATTATTTTAAAACTTTAATAATTTATTCGTATATTTTTTTGTAATGTAATATATCGTTATTTAAAAAATGCAACAAAAGTAATTCGACTTATTAAAAAAAAAATACTGTAAAATCATTAAATTCTGACATCTTTCAATTAACATGCATCTAAATATTTAATAACATAAACTTAAAGAAAACATTATATAAAAATACATCTTTTTAATTTTTGTGTTTAATTGTAATACCTTATTACCATCTCAAACTCAAAACCCATCACACTAACAGTACAAGTTTGTCAAATATATGTTTTATCAAACACTTATCTGAGACAGACAAAGTTATGATTATCGAAACTCGTAAAACATCACACAAATGATTTAGACATCGTAACATTTCAGAGTCCTCTGTTACTTCTAATAAATTTCACTAAAATCAAACTTCACTTCACTTGAAAGTACTATTCATTTGAGAAACTATTTATATTATTAGATCATCCATCTGAAATCATTAATCATCATCATCATCATCACCAAATACTAATTCTGTAAACACTTTAATCATAATCTTATATATAATTTGAATACATAAATTCTTTTTTATAGATATGTAATTTATTTTATCTGAAATAACTTATTCATTGAGTAATCATGATTTACTGTATTTTTCTAAATTATTTTCTAATATATACAAAAGTAAGTGTAATGTTAATAAAAATTTTAACATAGAAAATCTACATTATAAAGCCTTAGTAATAAGATAAGTCTCTAAATTCCGTTCTAAAAGAAAACTAAACTGCAAATTTGCTCAACATCGTAATGACTCTTCTAAAAATTAAATGTTGTAAACTATATTAACTACCGCTTTGAAAAACTTCCTACATGTGTCTTTTGCAATAAATCTTATATGAATCATATTTTTATGTATTTTATGTTTAATTAAAAGATATTTATATTTAATTCTAGAAACAATACCTCTTTATAATATTTTTCTTACAGGAGGAAAAAGTAATTTATATTATGTTATGAATTCGAATCTCATTTTCGGTCCTGTTATGATATTTTTGTTACGATTTTTAATTATATTAACTGTTAAAAATATTAAAAACACTACTTTATTGTAGGTATATTTTAATTATATCCAGAATTTAATTAGTTTATTTTAAAAACCCTAAAACTAAAAACATATGTTAACAAAGAGATGATTATTTAATAATTATTATAATTTTTAATAATTAAATTATTTTAAAACAAAATTAATATTCAAGGATTGTTTTCTTCTTAATTAATTGTCTTACGCTTCCAAATATTAAAAAAACTCTGTGTTACAAGAATATTTTTTAAATCCTTATTAGATTACTGAAATAATATTAAAAAGATTTTTATAGTTACATCAATATATATTATGATATTTGATTCTATCCCAACCAGTATTAGGCGACAATATATCAAAAGAAATTACATTGTACGTATGTTTTGAATAAACTAAGTTAACTTAAAATAGTAGGAACATACCGGGCACATATAATGTAAGTCCAAGTACTAACTAGCCAACATGATTTAATGTTGCGAACTCAGCTACAATGTAAACTGCTGAATTTCTCTTGGTATCCTTGGCTAGAGTTGAATGTTTTATCTAGTTTGTAGATAATTCCAGATGATATAATGTAGTTTATTTCTGAGAGAACATGCTAACTTAGTCAAAGATCATTATAGAAAAAACTGAAAGATTTATTATACCATTTTCTTCCACTTCGTAGATCCCTGAATCTATCGTCCTTGTTAAAAATCTAAAGTGTATATCTTCATGGAAACTTTAAAGAAAATTAAGTTAATGATGAAAGATCTCAGTAAGGAGTATTGACTTTGTATTGTTGTATTTTTTACGATAATATCTTCAGAAAGGGAGCTATGTCTAAAGTTGTGTTAATCAGCAGACTAGTTATAGTATATTGTAACAATAGTTGTACTTGGTCGTTAAAAGTTAAAGAAACAAATACAAATTGGTTTTTAAAGCTAGCTACGCTTCAATTTGTTGTAAAGAATCAAAATAAATAGTTCAAGATAGAAGGAAAGTAATATTTAGAAAGTAGATTACGACAAACTTCAAATATTTATTTAAGATATGTTTCACGTATTTTAATTACAATTCTATAATGTTTAAGTTTAGTGTATACTTAAAAAGTTTAATCAATTTCTTACCCATTCCGTTAAGAAATATTAAACCGAAACTATAACAGAAACGTTACAAAACTTTATTCTTATATAAAACTACTCGAAATCTGTATACATAATTCAAAGAAATAAACAAAAAAAATATAAAAAAGAGGTATTATTTCAAATGAAGATTTTCAGTAATTCAATTATTTCCAACATTATCAACAATTTAATGCCAAAATAATTTTTAAAATTTTTATTTATTGACAAATAAAATTATTGGAATTTGATATTTAAATAAAAAAAACATTGATTCAAATTAGATTAGTCAATTTAAGAAAGCACTTTTCTTTATTTTATCATTTTGATTTATATAAACAATATATATAACATATGTTCTTTACTAAAAAACCTTTTTAAATTAACTATTTGTTTAATATGAAATTTACTCATTAATAAAACATAATATGCAGTTAAAAATAAAATGTTAATCAACGTTGGCACTAAATCATAATACTATTAAATGAAAATGTAAAATATTAAGAAATATTTTCAAATTCTCAGGAAGTTGCGGCACACGCATGCTGTCTGACTGTGGTTAAGGATAAGTTATGAGAATTAAACACGAATTAACTGGAAAATAACTATGGGGCTGTATGGTGTTGTTTTACGGGTTTAATAATAGTCATTACTATTTTTGAAACAAAGACGCCTTAGACGTAATTTTGTTGAAGTCTAAAGGTTATACCTTTTAATTACTTTAAGAATATATGTTTAGATATTTTCTTATATAACTAAAGTAGGGTTTGTATAATATGATATTTTTTGAGTTGTTATGCGTTTTTTGAATCACCTAACTACTGATGCTTAATATTGTGTTTTTATAACTGAAAAACAGGTAGATCAATCTTAAAATTCTACTAATTTTATAAGTTATAAAAATAAAAGAAAAACCGTTTTTAAAAGTGGAAACAGCTGGTTTATTATAAATTATTTTAATATACAAATAGGTAATAATTAAATGAAAATATAAATGTTTGTAGCAATATATTGTGTATTGTATATTCGTGTATTCCAATGTGTATTCAGCACACACAGCCTTTATACGAAAAAGGTTATTTTTAAACCTCATGAATTTGAACATTTCGTCGGAACCAATTCTGCTTATTCAGTTTACATTACGGTTTTAGATTCGAAATACATATTAGGCTTTTATTTGCTTTGGGTGTTGTAGCGCCCTATTTAATAAAACGCTGATACGTATGTTATGCAAAATTTTCATATCAAATTTAGTTATATAATCTAATGATGTATTGATTTGACAAATTAGTAATTCTTTTGACAATGTTTTTTTGCGGTCTTGTTTTGTTTTTGAACTACAAACATAATTAGTATGATAGATATAGTCAAATATAATAAGACGTCTCTTCTTTGATATCCAATTCTTAGATTAAGATGTCGTCAATCATTCAACCATTTGCATCAGCAATCCCAATCCTCTTACCCAAGATAATATGTTGGTATAGTTTGTTGAAGAATCTTGCTCAGTGATCGGGTTTCAGATAAGAAAGTAAATTATTGCTCCTGGTGACCGCAACAATCCTTTCTAGTAATATATCCCTTTCCATACGGGAACACTTGAAGATTCGAAAGATAAGAAATACTATTTTTTATAATATATTCAGTGAAAATTGATAAAAAAACTAAAATGATTTCTCTTTGTTATTAGAATATAATTAGTTGAACAAACTAACTAATACAGGACAAACTACAACAATGTAAAAAAGAAGGTAAAATTAACAATAGTCTGTCCTTGTGCACATAAAAATTGATGAATATTTTTATCTATTAGCAGAAAGTTATACGAGTATATTCAAACTCGTTAGGTAGTTCTTGAAACTTATAAACTAAATATTTTTGGTTTTGCATTGTTCTTATGTTCGTGCGAAACTTAAAAACTATTTAACCGTTTAAAACTAGCCTTCACTGTTAGAAAGTTACATACAAATTCAGTGAAAACAAGTCATAATTGAATATAAAATAGGTGCTCAGATGTAAATGTTCTGTACTGATGTATTGTTTGGTTTTAAAGTGTAACATTGATTACTCTGTCATTACTCTGGTATATTGTCGTTATGATTATAAAATTTAATCTATTTTGATAGAATTTTCAGTTAGTAAGAAACTTGAAATTCTGGGTTTGCCTTATAGGCAGGTACGATGAAAAATGGGAGGCTGCAATTGTCGAGATGTAATAAAATTGAAACAATATATTACTTTATATTTTAACTTCGTGTTTTGTTTCAAGAATCTTGACAAGAAATGACATAGATTTGTAAAGTTAAATCTTTTGTCCACATTACAAAACATAGAAGCTGGTAAGAATTGCTAAATTATTATTGTTTTTTTACAAGCTTAAGTCTTGCCAAAATTTTACACCATACTTTGTTTTTAATATACGCATATAAAACATCTTATAAAAAAACGAGAAACGATAAAATAAAAAAAAACAATAAAAAACTCATTTTAATAAATCTGAAAGTACTAAGGTTTATAAAAATCTGTTCTAAGGTTTATAAAAACGTATATTCCCAGCATATTTTGTTTCAGCTTTCAGTCGCAAGTTAAAACAATACCACGCTTACTCATTGTTTGAGGGTAAACAGATCGACTCGAATATTGGAGCGTTAAAAATTCCTTGCACTTTGTAAGTCTTACTATTGTTTTCTGTATTAAATTGCAAGTTTAAGATTAAATTGCATCTACCTACTATTTTTGACAAGTTATAAAGATATAATGCAATATATACTCAAAATTATTTTATTATATTACACACTAATTTCAAAAGTTAAACGTTTTATATTATTAATAAGTTGATTCGTCAGTAAGACTGGTGACGTCATGGCCAGAAGGGCTCACAGCAGAGACAATATAAAAGAAATAAGTTCAGACTACAAATTATTTTAACAAAATATCCAAAATGATCTTTTTACGATTTGATACAATAATCTGTTACCATTATAAAATAATGTTAAAAATTAAACAATTCTTCAACAAAAATACTTTGTTAACTGTAACAAAATCATAATTGAAACAAAATTGTTAAATGCTTACGCACAGCACAGTCTGTAAAATTTAATTCAAAGTAAAATAAATGTTGTTTCCGTCTACCAACATATATGATGTAAATAATAAGAATAATATAAAAATTTATTTATTTTTGTAGGTAGGTTGATTGATTTGAATACTTATTGTTTGAAAATATTCTTGTCAAAAATTTATGATCCGACTTATATGCAGCTCCCTGAACCAGTAAATTGAAAATATTCATATAAAAATACAATAAAGCCATGAAACTATAGTTAACAAATATCTTAATTAAGTAATACATTTTTCTGTTCACCAATTTACAATTACCATTTTATGTAAGTCTTGTAAAGTTTACTAGAATATCCCTTAGAGTATTATATTGTTTCATTAAATCGAGTAAAGTATTCAATTCTTATTAATAATTTATTACTTAAAATTGACAAAGGCTAATCTACGGTCCATAATAATAACCTCTTTTAATTACTTCTTGCCAAAATTGCGTGTCTAACTTTAATTATTATATTGTTAATTACATTGTACTTACAGGTCAGATTGTACAGAGTTTAGATGACCATATAATATATAGTTTATCTGATAACTAAGAGATTAATTTCAATGAATTGTTTAAATATTTTACTTAGAAAAGATTTCATTCTTTATTCCCATCATAAAGTTTCAGTATCATCATCATTTATTTATATATTAGACATTCAGAATTTTAATTTTGCAAAATTAAGAATAAATATTTCATTTTTGATCTCACATACATAATTATAAATTTATACAAATTGCTCTTACATACTTTTCGTATAAAAATATGTTGAAATCTGTATACGATATAGTTTTTAAAACGTTAAAGTTCTTAAAAAGGCTTAAAACGGGGCTTCGCATATTATATTCTGGCTACATTCAATTCGTTAGTGCATGTGTAATAAGTAGTTCATTCTTTGATGCAGTATTTAATTATTCCCTCTTATTAATTAAGCCTAACAACGCTAATTGCCAAATATTTTAATGATTATTTTACATCTGCACCTATCTATATTATAGTTGAATTTAGCAATGCAATAAAATACTTTTGGTTAGATAACAAATTTAGTCCATTAGATAATTTAGCTTAAGAATTGCACTGTAGTTCCAACGATAAGACAATTTGCAAGCTCCATTGAGGCGATTTAGAAATTCAAAGAGAATTCTATGAATACATATAAATATATATATATCAATATAAAGAGTATTAATATGTAAGTTAAAAGATTTTTTTAATTAAAAAAGAAGAGTATTTTCATTGATATTTATGTTTCTTATTTGTAGATTTAATTAGGAAAATTCTATGAACATAACTCATATGTATATACAAAGAAATACATCTAATCCATCACGGAACAATGACTTTTTTTTATTAAAATACTATCTAAATAACAAAAGTCGATTCTTCCCCTAATAAGTCTATCTGGGAGAGCCAAAATACATCGAAATGGGATTCGTTCACGTATTACAAGTTGCGAACAATTGTAATCACAATAAACCGAACGATTGACCTCGACCCGACGAAATTACTAGTCGTCTGTTACATAATTTACAATATAACCAAAGCAAAACTCGCCTTCATTCAAACCTATATCTAGATTACTAATCAGTGGGTTTAATAATGTAAATTATTGTCCATATACAATAAAAAAACGAAATTTATATTTTTACTGTTAAATAACATCTATGTTTAATTTTATGTAAAAGTATTTTTAATTTTTTTTTTGTTTTAGCTTTAGCTTTTTTTTTGTTTTTCTATTATAGTATTATTGAGGAAATTTTATTTAATTTATGGAAAATGTTAACGTATATGTTATATTTATATTTATGTATTGAGATAGTTAGGATTGTAAAATGCTATGGTATATAGTCTTAAATATATGACTTTGTTGGAAGTTTATGAAACATTAATTAGTTTTAGTGGACGAAAAAATCATACAGGATTCTGAAAATATAAAGTAGTATAATATCAAAAGTAAAATAAATTAAACTGATGTATTCATTTATACTGACAAAATAAATTTTGGCGATTTTCATAATATATTTTGTATTTGTTTGTTTCACGCTATACGATAGGTATATGTGTGAAGACATATCTCTCCGCCATTAAAATTCTCCATGTGTATTCTACTACTCATTGTTGTAAGTTTAGTATTAGTAAAATATAAAGTATCCATGAATGGAGTTGTTAATTTTTGCTGGTGCTAGAAATATAATATTAAAATAATGTTACCTAAACGAGATTTTATTTAGATAGGTATGTATACAGTTTCACGTTTATTTTGACGATAACATTACACATAATCGGGGTATATATATGGGAGATATTTATGAAAAATTGCTTAAATTCTATCACTCTTATTGAAAAAATATATATTAGAAAAAAGTAAACGTTGAAATAGTATATGGTAAATAGGTAGACAAAACAAAATATCATAAATTTAACGAACGAAAGTAAAACTTTGATAAGAATAAATAACATTACATAAATAAGTAAACATAGTTATTCGGATGATATAATGTAATAAATAATCAATTCGATATTGTGACTTAAATTTTAAATCAACAGAGAATAGTCAGAAATTGACGCTTCAAATAATATACAATCAAATTGATCGAATCGCTTAAACGTAAATACAATTGAGGATAACCGTAAATCCATATGTTGGATTGAACTATGCTTTACATAACATGACATGTTATATAAAATGCGGTTTGAGTAATATTTACACGAGTCTATCATGAAGGCAGGTTAAACAACAGCTGTACTTCAGCATACATAGGTTATTACTTTGGGGAATTGTCTCTGTTTCATGTTTTATTGTTATCTTGACGTAATCATTATATTTTATGTATAAACTATGCAACAAGTAATATTATTTTTATGCACGTTTCTATTATCTATATTTTTTATTATTGTCTTATTAATTACTGACTTATAGGTCATTACTCAACTTTTATTTTCGCTGCCCTTGTAATGTTGATGCTTTTATTCTATCTAGGTTATTGAGTCGTTCATTCAATGGATGTTGAGATCTGTCCCTCCCTTCCGACCGCAGGCATTTGTATTCAATTACAATCATTTCATACTATTTATAAATCATGGAACAAGCAACCACTACAGTCAATATAATATTTAACTGTACAATATTTGTCGATATTTTTTATTTATTGAAATAAGAATACAACTAGTTTTGTATATAACTAACATATTTTAATATTATAAAACATAATATACAATTTTTATTAACCCGTTCGATCAATGTTAGTCAGTTAGTTTTTTATTTTAAGTAGACAACACAAATATGAAAAGTCTGTTCAAAAATAACCAGTGAGAAAAATCGGTGAGAAACTACGAGTATATTATAATAGATACTTATTTTACTACATTATAAATACATTCAAATTAAGGTATTGTGATATTCATTCTTAAAATGCTTTATAAATTTTTTAGCTGCTATTTATAAAAAAAATTGTTATGGATAATAACAAAATATTTTATATTCGCGTTTGAAGCAAATTATGAAAGAAAACAAACAAAAGAAAAAGTTTTATTGGACATGCTGCTTGGTTTGAAATTTGAAATACTAGTAATATTGTGGTCTGACTAAAGCTTTTTAATTTAACCTACAGTCTGAACCGTATCGGTAACAATGTTTCTGAATCGTAAAGAGACTTATTTATTTTAATGATTGTAACGATAATATTATCTGTATCTTTTGTTTTATGAAATATACATTATTATGTATGCATTATTTTCCACTTCTGCAGAGAAAATAACGGTATATATATATGTTCAAGAATCACATAAAGACTACCAAACTGATTTACATCTGGAAATGTGAAGGTTTAACTACTTGCAGAGTTTTTATGTCACATCAAATTCAAATTCAAATTCAAAATATCTTTATTCAAGTAGGCATTTACACGCACTTTTAAATCGTCAATTACTACAATATTATACAAAAAAAGGTCAGTGTAGTCAGTCCGTTAGTAAGCTACCACCGGCTCGGAATGCTGCTCTATTCAAATTCAAGTATAAGTTTAATACATAAAATATGTTACAAAAACTTTTTACTAAAAATCTGTAATTGTTTCATGTACTCAATACCTAACTATGTACTTCTAAGTACATCGGAGAAGCCTCATAAAATAGATAATTTCTATATATTATTAAAACATTTGTGTACAAGAGTTCAAAGCAAGCTAAAGACGGGGGTGAAATAAAAGTTTTTTGAAATGACCTTATTAATGACACTAAAACCCTTGTGGGTTACTATTCTCTCGAACTGGTGAAAAAGTATTCTAACATCTAAACTTTTTATTTTATTCATTCGTTCTTTTTTACTTGATTAAGAAATGTCAAAGTTTAAATTGTTTTATTAGTAGCATAAAAAATTCGTCTACTTATATATGTCCATATGTATTTCTGGCTTCATTTGGCTTTTACTATTCCTACAAATGTAGAGGAATAAAACACAAAAAGGCCTACAAAGTTTATTTTGGCATTTTCAAACTTTGCAGAATCCATATAGTCTGTAGGTTTTGTTCACGGACTCACCAAACAATTTAAAAACAACGACATGTTTTTTTCTATTTATTTTTCCACGAAAACCGCATATTATCTTGGTTCAGATTATTCACAAACAAAGAATCTAATAATAATATAAAGATAGCACCTAGCAAATATATATATAGTTTTTTCTAAACAATAAGAAACAATATTGAATGATTGGTAGTATTATTGTTTTATTCTTTTCATTCCGAGCCGAAGAAAAAACGTGCGTCAATTTTATGGATTTATAACCTTTAATGTATCGAAACTTATTCTAATATACTATTTCAGACTTACATATGTTTGAGTAGGGTTGATTGAAGATAAGGATGGCTGTATATACGTTTATAGTGCAATTATTTATTGCACATAGCTGAATTTTCAATAATAAATTCCTATATGAGGCCCCTGTTAGGACTCCTTATACCACATAGTCAAACATTCCTTTTGCATAACTCGTGTAAGCATACTCGTTTCTGCTTTGCAACAAAATGTAGGCAAACCAATTATGTATAAACTATTCGGTTTACATTATATTATTATTATGCTCGTGATATATTTCATTAGGTTTTTTATACACATTATACAAATTTGTACATTTCAAGAAATATAAAAGATAACCATCTTTAAAAAATATAAATGTTATAGTGAATGTAAAAAAGCGATAATATTTATGCCATCACAGTTATGGCATTTTTAAACGTCTTTTACGTTTCTAACAGTTACTATTTTTATGGTTTTCTACTAAAACGCACCACGTTATATCCTACTTCTTGTAATACTTGACATAATCAAGTTCATTTGTTTTACATTAAATTATATTATATATACAAACATATCTGTAGTATATATGATACTTATACTAATAATTTATTTTTTATTTATTCATTTAAACTCTTTATTGCACAAGGTACATAGGGTAGACTTAATGCTAGATCATTTTTTACTAGCCAACCCAAAACGTGCAAGAAAAACATACGATGGCGGAGTGCAAAAAAAAACAACCTATAAATATCATATATATACTCGATACATACATAAATGTACAAAAATACTAACATACATAAATATAAATTTATCTCGTTATTTATTAATATTAATATAATAACAACAATTTACAGTTATAACTTCTTTAAAACTTCGAAAGTCATATTGGTTTGCAAGTATTACATAAACTATTCGAAATATTTTATTATTCTAATATAAGTTGTACATTGTCCAGTTTCCAATACTGACATCTGGGTTTATTTTAGATCCGGCATGTCACACCGTCTCACAAACAGCCCTATTGTTTTACACAATCGACAAATATCATAAAATTGCTTTGAAATAGGTTACCGATTGGCACTGACAGAGATTAGGGTAACTATTCTACTATATTTTACACTGCGATTCAGAAGTACAGAAGAAATAAATAGAATATTATTTTTTAAATGTATACTTGACAAAATAAATATTAACTAAGCAAATTGTTTCATCATATTTACATACAACTATTATAGCCACATGTAAATGTTAAATGTATATTTGATGTAATTATAGTCTCTATAATAGACCAAGTTTTGTGTATTTTTCTTCGTTTCTAACACAGCATTGATTCAGCTATGTAAATGTACAATATCTAGTTCATTTTAACACTACAGGAGAGCGAAATATTATATTCTATATTAGCTTTTCTGAATTATTTGATAACTACCGACAAATTGATTTTCTAAAATGATAGTTGAAAAGCTTTTATTCATGATAAGAATAACTTTGTCCAACATTAGGGGTGGATTTTATTAGCGTTAGATATTAATTAAATGTATTCTATTTTTTTTAACTAACTACTTTGTATTACCTAGTTTTCTATATAATTCAATCCCATCATCCAATCCAATTTTTAAATAGATTTAGATAAACATTATATTAACAGTCAGTCATTAAGTCATAATTACATCATATAATTTTTTTTACTAAAAATCTAGTTCTTTATAAGTTAATAGAACACAAAAATAAGTCTTGACTAGCTAGCTGTAGTTATTTGACCTTAGCTCGTGTTGGGGTCGTTCGACCGGGGAAGGACCACCATCTTAGAAGATCTTGAGCAAATTGGGAAGAAGCCATAAAGACGGAGAACCCAAGAGATCGAGATCAATCGAGAGTAAAATCCAGCAAAAGTGGGAATTGATTCCAGGATTTTGCTCGGGCGGCCCGTAGTATTTGGGGAGGGTAAGGTATCGCGTTTTATATTTTCTGAGTACAAATAACGGCAAAGAACGACAGAGCATACCCATCATACTCCGAGTAAAAGCAAGAATATTATTTTCTACCAGCTAATAAATTAGTCAGTAAGGATTAGAATCCTTAGAGTTCTAGATTTCTGAAGAGGAAATATAATCGTGCCTCCAGATACGTCAAACGAGCAATCTCTTGAGCAAAGCACAAGCATCTCGTAAAAATTGGGATTCAGCTGGCAAGGTACACGCTTTCTAAGACCACTCTGGGAAATTTTTGCCAGCCGTCCCTACTGTCATTGCACATTGAGCATACTTTTTGCCTTAAACTCAACTTTCAAAGACCAAGGGAAGACACTGAAAACAATCCCGCGGTGAACTTTCTTGGGCCGTATATCCGGATCGATATGACATCGATAATGGTACCTTTTCAAAAAGCGTATTCTCCCAAGGCCGGCAGAGCATTTGCGAATTCTTGGATGTTACAAAATTTCATGGGCGGTGGTGATCACGTGTCAACTGTGAACCGCACACTCATTTGCCCTCCTGTGACATAAAAAAAATAGCTCAATCGCCTACAAATAATATTGTAGGTCTCTATATTCTTATATAAATATCAATTACTAAAGTAATATTAGGGAGTTTCTCGGCGAATTGAAATAATCTGCTACAATCATTATTTTAGTTGTTATTGGAGTTAATTTTATATATTATTGTCACTATTAAATTAACCCTATTTTTTATACATTATTACCAACAGTTTTTTATATATTACTATCTCTAAACCGAGTGAATTCTAACGAGTTTTTCTTTTAAAACTAAACATTTCGAATTGGTGAGGGTAAACGACAACATAAATGGACTTATTGTGTAGAAAAGAAGCATTAGTCATTAGTATATTCAAGCATCTTTGTTATAAAAGTAGTTACTTTCTACTAATGGACTTTACTTGCTTGTATTTGCAAAATAACATATAATCTAAATATAACAATCGAGGAAAGTTTAAATAAAAATAAGCTTAAATATATAAAATTATACGGTACACACAAAAGCATTATAACCATATATTGGCATTCAATGTATGCAACGTCTTTGTCATGTCCCATAACATCTAGGTTATCGAGTTTCCTATGCATTCTATAGACGTCAGTCGTGATTCCTTCCTTCCGACGTTAAAGTTATACATTGTGCACGTGTAGTTTTTTTCTTACTTTATAATAAGCGAGACTGTTTTTCAATGTCAAAGATAGAATTTATAAAGTCCGTGTTATTTTTAAAATATTGTTAAACTATAACGTGATTCATAAAATATTTTTTATATGATTTGCAGTTAAGAATATCTTAGTCATTATAAATATGTATCATACTTGTTGTGAATATATTCATTGATTTATGAATATACTGCCTTTTAATCTACGTAGATTGTTTTAGTTTTTCATAACTCCTCTCCTCCTCAAAAAGAGGTCATCCAAACTAAAAAAAAATGATTTTAATAATTATAATTAATTATTCCAGCAAGAATAATCAAATAAATTTCTATTAAAATCGGCTAGCTACATAGAAATAAAAATTATTTGGAATTATGATTATGATTATAGGGTTAGTAAAATATATTTGCAACAAAAAAAAATAGGTTTTTTAAAAAATTACAGTTACAAATCATCCAAAAAAAAAAAGAATTAACTTAAGAAGTAGATATTATTAAAATATCGTGTCCGTAACATTATTTCTTTTAAGAGTTTTCGTTAGTAACAACACTTTTCTCACTTCGCTAACTAATATTATTTTACTTACTGAGGTAAATATGAAAATATAATTTCCCAGATGATGTGAGTTTTACATTTTTTTTTCTCAAACTCCAAGTTTTAAATCAGTCAAACATAAAACGAAAAAAAATATGTATAAATTAATATGTACGAAGCAAAATTTATGGAAAGTGGAAGTTAAAAATATATAGACTTTATTCATCGCGTGCATAAAAGTGGTTAATCATATTAATAACGTTAAAAAGGTAATGTAAAGGCTGGAAGTGTTTTACTACGCGTGTGTTGATGTGATTAATAATGTTAAAGAGGCGATAAGCGATAGACAAAATGGCGATGGTGATATCACAAACGACTAAAGCTGCTATTGGTGGATGTTTAGCTTTGATGATATTGGGAGCTGTGCTTGTTGTGGGGGTGGCATTTGGATGGTTTGACCCCAAGAGAGAAGATGAAGACACCCCCGCAAAAATTAGCGCAAGACTTCAAGGTCGGACATCGTTTGTCACACATCGTGCTGTAAGTATAAAATTTTAAAAATAAATATAATTTACATAATTTAATACATTACATAAAAATATAGTATAATTTTAGTTTATATAATAATTATATTATACGTTTGACTTATTAAAGTGAGAACTAAGTGATTAATGCTCAGCGCTAATCCCTAAACAGACTTTGAGACTTACCTTGTACGAGCTAACGTTAAAATATTTATTTAACTAATTATAACCGTTAATATAAATAATATAAGTTTTACTCGGTTAGGTATTTTTGTTAAATATTATCTAGTGATAGTAACGGAAAAAACATATTTCTGGTACAGGTGATAGGAAACTCATATATACCTAATAATTTAAGACAGAATAAAAATTATTTGTATCCGTTAGAAAAGTCAATGTTTAAATTACCATTGATTTTAATTTATTTTGATACATTAATTAAATTAGAAAACGTATATTTTTTACCATGAAAACTTCTAAAAACCCCACGCCTCTAATGTGTACAATTCACTAGACTCTTCCGTTCTCATTTCCATACCTTAAAAGTAACATTAGTATGCGTTCCTTAACACGGTTAGGCAGTTTTTAAAATGAGAATTTAAAACATTAAATACGGAAAATCCAAGCGTATGTTAATTTGTAACTACTAATTTTGATAAAAAGTAATTTATTTTAAAACTAAATTTTAATAACAATAATAATTATTATTTTTATAAATAAAATATATATTACATTAAAGTAATTGTATTATTGTTTCTTTTTGTTTTAAAACTACAATCTACTGTTTTTTAATATCGTATTATGGTAATGAATTAAGCTGTAAAACTAAAATAAACACGCTTTATTACTCATAAATTAAGTAATTCCACGTTTGTTTTATGTATTTTTATTTTCGTAACTTGACTGTATTGTCCTTAAAGGATAATTTAAAAGTTATTTCAACTTTATAAGACCTTTAAATAATATTAGTCCTTTATGGGGTAACAAAAAATTATTTACTTAGTTACTTACTCTACCTAGTCACGTATAACACATAAAAATAAATAAAATGCGTTTTATAAAAAGTGTAATTAATTTATTCATTGAATTTATATATACATGGATTGTTTTTGTTTCTTAATAATTTTCTTTCTCATTAAGATACAAGTTTAGTTATTCTGTAATTGGGAAAATATTGTATCTAGATACTTATAACATTGTTAGATAAATATAACTCAATGAACATTGCTAAACGAGTTTATAGAAAATTTCAAACAAGGCTTCTGAGGTAATAATTGACTTGTTCAATTTTAAACAAACAACAAAAAACATGGTATCAGAATTGATTAAGGCAAAATTCGTAACTGCAAGTAATCCTACCTCGATATAATAGATTTTATCTCAAATGATTAAGTAAACTGGTTTAAGGTTTTATTTTATTTGTGTAATCGGGTTTACTCCGGCATAACTTATTTAAGATTACTTAGAGCAGAATTAATCACTGTACTTTGTTTAAGGCTTACAAAGAATATTATCAATATATAAAATGCGTTATACTAATAAAGTAATTTTTTTTCAGTTTTTAAATTATTAATAAGCTTAAAATATCAGAAACTTTTAAAAGCGAATTTATATAAGTAGAATGAAATTTGAATTTAGGACAAACCAGATTCTCCATTTTTTGTGATAAGTTATAACATTTGCAGATAACATTATTCATATCTAACTATACCTATCGATCTTAAAGTTATCAATACGTTTGTAAAACTATTTTAAATAAATAAATATTAAAAAATTGTGTAGGTGTTAACTTTTAGCAAAAGTTTTAGTACAAGATGTAATAATTCTGTTTTAGAACTTTTAAATTACAGAATTTGATATTGGCTTATCTACTGTTAAGAAAACACTTTTTTGTGTTATTGAGACTGCATTAAGACATTTATGAATAGAATAAATATATATAAAAGATTTTTAGAATTTTGGCAACAGATATAAATAGTTTAGAAATAGCAACATATTTACTTTATTGTATGTGATGTAAAAAGTAAAAAAAAATGACATAATAAATCACCCTGAACGCTACATTAATATTATTAATATAAAAAATTTGCTGCAGTAACATGTGACATCCAAAAAGCTTCCGTGATAGAAATCGTTAACTTTTATAATTATAACGTTATGATGAACATAAATGATCCATTCTGTTTTTATTTACATGGTATCGATTAATTTTATTGCTTTACAATTCGATGATGATGATGATGATGAGGAAACTAAATATCATTTTACTTTTCTTTATTTAATTTATTTTTAATATTCGTATAACTTTAAGCTTTAATTTGTTTATTTATCTTTGCAATATCGGATATTATGAAAATATATCCACATTGTTGATTTTTTTTTTATATATGAGGCCTATAACTCAGTCATAAACACATTATTTTAAATCAACATAACCTTACGTTTAAGAATGTGAATTGTTATGATAACAAATTTAATGTATTTTTTACTATATATTGTAATTGTTAGGACCGTTCTATCCTCACGAGACGGAAAGTACCTGAACTTTATATTTAAACTCGTTATGGCAGAATCTTGAAACTCTAAATTTACTTCTAATACAAAGTTTAAGAGCTATTTATTATAATTACTTAGGTATCCTCCTGAGGGCGGAGCCTCACTTCAAGTGACTTTCCATTATGACCCAAAGGACCCTTGAAAAGGTACAAACGTCTCGTTCTAATAGCCCAGACTTCCTAACAGTTTCCTAACCATTTTTATCTCATAATAATTAAATCAAACGCTTTTATTTTTCATTATAATTCTTCGTTTATTTTTTCGTCACAGATTTATACATCAACATGGTACTAGCAACAACTAAATGGTTAAGGTTTATTTTTATTTGATTTAAGCTTTTCTTTGTATCTAGGCCGTATGGTATAAGATCTTGTGATAGTTTTGTTGACAGTACAATTTTTTCTAAACTTTCATATAATCATCAAATATTAAAATATTTTTATTTCAATAAAAGTCCCAAATGTATAAAAATATGTTAATACCTACACAATGTCAAGACGAAATATTTTAAGCATACACTAACTAATTAACATAACCAATTGAAAATATATCTACAAAGTGTTTAAAACAATACTCCAAGTAAATAAAGTTACTAACGTTGTAAGTACACTTACAAAATAAAACGAACGATCGGATAGTTTAGCCGGAATTAGTTATGTTCCTTTGACAAAATTAATCACATGCTATAGTTTAAATAATATATTTAAATAGTATAGTAAATTTTAGTAGATGGTTACCGAAAGGTCAAAGAACTTCAATAAAATGTTGAAACTAAAAGCTTGTACAAATTATTAATTTTCAAGGAGATAATGAAAAACAATCCTTAAAAAATAAAAAAAAATCCGAAAACGTATAAAATATTGAACAATTGATAGATACAGAGATACTGTAAATATTTTATAATATCAATACAAACGCTGTACATTTAATCATTAAAAATAAACATCGCCATATTTTTTTTTTCATTTAGTAGATTGTGGCATTAAATTAATTAAAATACATACAAAGAAAATCAATCAAATACCACCTCAACAAAAACTTTACAGACCGTGTTTTACCTGCTTTGGTGTCATTAAGGCATAAATCAAAGTATTTTATTAAAATAAATACATAACTAATTATTTATTATAAAAAAGTGTTTACTTTAGCATATTAGTAGGCATTAGCTTAACTTACTATCTAATTATTCAGAAAAAATTAGAGCATAACAGTTTTCGTTTTCGTCATAAGATTCAGAAAATTAATCTTAATAATTATTATTTAAAATAACGAGAAACACTTCTTACACACTCACTTCAATATAAAATTCAATAAGTGCAAAAGAGTTCAGAATAAGTTTCTTTATTTCTATTTCGATTTTTTGTTTCGGCCTAATACTAATCAGTTTTAGAACAGGGTTGGATCGCTATTAACAATGATATTCTCTAATAATGCAATAATTAACTAATTTTTACCTAATAAAATGTTTATCATTGCAAAACTGACTATTATTATTATTACTAATATTCTTGTATTTCAATGGAATAATAAATATAAAATTATCAATAAGACGACTAAATTATTTGGCGTTGCTATAAATAAAAAATCAACAAAACGATTATACGACCAGTAATTGTATTTTAATAAAATAGTGTTTTGTGAAAAGTCATAATTGAACTTTCTATTTCATAATATTTTTTAACCAACAATTTACAACTAACTACATTTAATAATAATAATATTGAATTTACAAATATGTGCATATAACCAAAAAAAAACTATGAATAAATAATAATTCGATTCACTTCACTATTTATTTGTATTTATTATGTTTGCGGCGGTTCAGTTCAAAGGGTTTGGAGGAATGACCTTTATCCATATTGACTCCAATAATGTTGTGCTTTTTTATAAGATTGTTTTTCAAGTTTATTTGTTGGAAATTTTAACTTTCACTATTTGAGTGTAGAAAATGAAGTTATCTGATTTATCATGTTATTTGTATATATATACAAGGTACATATAATATATTCTTAGAATATATTAATATTGTCACAAAGAAAAATCATTGTTTTATTGTATGTAACAAGTTTTACTATTACACTACGTTAGTTTAATATAAAACCATTAAAAATATATAAAGCTTATTCGTGTTCTGCAGTAGCTGCAATACAGTCCTTAAAACGTTGAGGCCAGTTATCAATAGCAACACGCACTCTTTCTATGGGATAGGAAGAAGGATATCTAAAACTGACCATATATCATAAACCAATCATATTCTAGATGAAGTCCGAAACGTTCCACTCTTTATCACCCCACTCCATTTTCATATTGCAAAATATTTTGCAATATAAAAATACACGGCGCGAAAATAAGAATACAAAATAAACAATTTTATAAAAATTACAGAATCCAAATTCAAAAGTAATATTTAGTTTTTTTTTATTGTAACATTATTATGGCCAGACTAAGTGATATATATACATATATATATATATATATATATATATATATATATATATACATATACATATATATATATACATATGTTATCTACAAATGAGCGTTTGCAGTAAATAAAACTTAATTGTTTCTCATTAAGCAAAAAATGTAGCAAAAAAGAACATAATTTACCATATTGGTACAAGTTGGAAGAATCGAAAAACATTTTTTTACATTTCTTATGTATATCTGCCAAAGGTAACATAAAGGAGGGAGGCATACGAATTTCAATTGTTTCCATATCGACCGACGGAACCTTCTATGAATTATTTATAACAAGCGCAAACAAAGTTTGGAAAAGTCTGTTCCTGACGTGCTTTGAAGAGTTTTTTGTTTGTTTTATATCGTGTCTCCTTCCATTAATCAACCAAGCCAATAGAGATATATAGAAATGGCAAACATATAAAGAACATTCTTGAACTATAAATACTTAAATAAATAAACATAATTTTCTCTTCACTTAAGTTTATTGTTTCAAATAACGAGTAAACAAACTTCTAAATATTTAAAAAAATCGTTGAAAGTTGAATGGTAAACTTTATGGTATATCTCTTTTACTAAAAGTGGAAATATGTTCTCAAATCTTACAAAACAATTTAATAGCTCTGATCAATACACCAAATTTAAAAAAAATATCCACATAATTTAAGTTTTTAACTTACGAACCAAACCCAATCTTAAACAATAATTTTATCAAGAAACATTGTAGTTATTTTAACACTATGTTGATACTAACTAACTGAAACCGAAACCTATATTTCTCATATTTCTGTTTTATGCATAATGTACCTATATTAAATAAATTACTACAATCTAAATTAAATTATTTAATTGGGTTATTTTATGTTAATTTCCCGATAATCCGGATGTCTGATAATTTAAAGAAAAGTATTTTAGAAAAGGAGGTAGTAGATATCAAATTACATTTCAGACAGAATTACACTTGAAACAACTAAACATATAACGTAATAATTGAAAAAGAGAACCGTTTCAAATTTGTTACGTATTCGTAATAATTATAGCAGTAAGTATATCACTCATCAGTATAATGATGAGTATTATCAATATCATTGGATCAGACATCAACTAGATTATTCTGAGGATTATTAAGGTTATGTTTAAAATTAAATAATTTTAAATAAAATTATTTAACTTGCAGTTTCTTTCCCGGAACATGTAAATACACGAATGGTAACATATTTTATTTAAAATTTCACGATACTAACATTAAAGTATAAAAATAATAATACAAGACGACTGATTTATAAGAAAAGAACAACATTAGGTAATTGAAAAAAAAAAGTTACGATTAATAATCTAACATTACAATCAATGGATCTCTATAAATCATTATTACCACTTAAATAGTCAATAGAATCGTAAAAAGACAAATTTCCTAGAAAGTTATCTTTAACCATAAAACGAATCATAACATTAAAATTTACTATCCTATGACACGGAAACCCATCATTAGATGGGTCAATGTCCACGATAATTTGATGATGGGACGGCACTACTATATGATTTATGAAATATCTTATCAATTTGTAATACAAACCTCACCAACGCGGTCTAATGTACAAAACATTTTGAGACACGATCAACTAGATTGACAAAACTGAACGTCTTATTAAATTATTGCATATCTTAACAACATATATATGATTGAAAACGAATTTATTTCTTTTGAATTTTAGCTTTTATTTAGATTCCAATTTATTGTAACATATTGACGAATCAATTAGTCGTCGGGTTCGATTTAGATTTGAGACCCATCTATTCATAGGCAGGTATCGGTACCGCTATGAAATTTAAATATTTTATTTATATTTATTAATATTTTAATTCCTTTTCCATTTTTGCAGGTAAATCCAGATGAAAACCGACTTCCAGTAATATCACATTCTTCATGTAAGTTTAATTTTCTTAATCTAGACTATTAAAAATTTTATGTAAGAACATCACAAAACATTCTTATATATAAGTTTTTCTTTTTAAACAAGGTGACACATCCAATTTTACTTAATAAATAAAAAATTTAATATCACAAATATAATTATCTATCATTTGATACGTGAATAAGGTATTTTATAATTCATTGCCTTGATCTATAGGTTAAATGCCATAAAATTATACGAATATGGATATTTTTCAAATTTTACAAGACATGCATTTTGTAACATTTGTAAGAGGTTTTTCCTGAGTATACTGTAAAGTATGACGTCATCAATACAGTTGATTTTCAATTGTACCAATTATAAATTCGACTTAGTGAACGGCAATCTTTGTCTATATTCAATAATTGAAATAAATGATCGGTTTCAACTTTCAGCTTAGGTAAATTTTTGTTTGCATTTTTAACAACAGGTCGATTGCAACTTTTAATTGCAAAACAGAAATCAACATAGTCAACTGCTCTCAAAACCTAAGCCGGAGAATCAATATTGGAAACTTTAGAGAAACCCATTTTGAAATTGAATAGAGTACAATTAAAAAATAATAAGACACGTAACTTGTTACACTATTATGGTAATAATAATATGGCACCATTGCGAACTTATTTGTTTTTCATTTGAAACCTAAAAAGGTTACAATATTAAAAGCAATGAATAAAATTTTACAAATCTGTTTATTTAGGATGATTTTTGACAGAATAATTTATGTAAACGAAAACATATTATACTAATCGGATAAAATATCTAACATAAAATGTTTTTGTAACAGATAACATAAACTCTGGTTATAATTTCAGATGTTCACCAAGGAAGTAAATTCGAAAATGTAAGTAGATAAATATGTAATTGCTTAAATTCACAATTTGTTTTCATTTCCTACATATTTTTATTATTATTTTAAAAGTTTAGGACCAAATCGTATACTTTTTTAAATACGTAATTTGCACCCTTCCTCAATTTACAATATATGGTATCAAGAATCATAAAGCACATTTAATCTAAACTTACCCAGTCTGCATAATAGATAACATCATAATATTCGGCTTTAAATGGTATTGTCTTGTTAGGGATGGGAGGACTGAGCCCATCCGGGAAGGACCGGACAGACCAACATATAAGTTTGGGTTTACATTGTTTGCCACATATCCGGATTCATTATCTTAGATCCAATGTGTTTAGTAATTAATCATTGTGTGAACTACCTTGTTTTGTAAATATCTGCGTATTCTGTATTTTTATAATTTAATCTTCAAATATTTAAGAGTCTACATATTTTTGGGTAGTTTTTTTGTATTTATTTAAAACTGCATATAATTTTTTAAAAAAGGTAACGTTATCAAGCCAGTGTCAGTGCACTGTCAATGATGTGTCACGGATGCTGGTGGCAATCCCTGAATTGGTTGGACCGCCTGGACCCCAAGGACCGACTGGTGCCGATGGTACCACGGGAGCTCCCGGAAAAACTGTAAGTAAATTATATAAAAAAGTAATGCAACTGTAATTACAAGAAAAATATATTAATGATTCTAGGGACAAATGGGAGACCCAGGACCCCCAGGCCCCACGGGTGCAAAGGGTGATCGTGGAGAAAGGGGTGATACTGGTGCTACTGGATTAGAAGGCCAAGCCGGTCCGAAAGGAGAACCTGGTGCTGATGGTACTCCTGGCCTTCAGGGACCTCCTGGACCACCCGGTCCCTCTCGATCCATCGCATCCCCATTATTGGTAAAATTAAATATTTTTAGAGGTAAAATTGATATACAGCGAAAAAGATTATACTTTAAAAAAATTAAAAAACTTTAAGAGTAAAATAAAATAGCGTAAAATTAAAAATGTCTTAAAGGCGAGTTTAGTTAACTACAAATGTTTGTTTTTAGCAATTCTTTAGTGAGTTATTCTTTCAAGGATAGGAAGACCTTGACCTCTTAACTGCTTACTTAATTCGTTTCTTTTTCCAAATATGGGTAGATATTAAAGAACAATTAAAGAAAGAAGGTTTGTTGCCGCATCTTAGTATTAAATGTAAATTATTCTATTTTATAACGTATTAAGCTATTTTATAATTTTGCAAACATCAGAGATTTTTCTGACATTTTTTGTTATATTATTCAATTAAATTTACATATATTATTTTTACTTTACTTCTAAGTTTTCAATCTTTTGGCTCAATGTAGTAGTAGACCAAAAGATTAAAACCTTTTTAAGATTTGCATTATATTTATATTTTATTTTTTATAGATGTTTTTATCTCATTATAATAAATAAACTTAATAATAATATTCTGTTAGTTTTATAGACAACATTAAAATATACATTACATTTAATTACAAGTATACATTACAAATATACATATATTTTAGAACTTTTATAGTTTATTAAAGAAGTAACCTACTAATGGGACTGCCGCTGCAAAAAGTTTTTCAAAAATAAGCACATTTAAATTGTAACTCCTTATCATCAGGCCAACTTGTGCTTTTAATAACAATATAGAAACATGTGATCGTAGACTACAAACAGAAATCTTCTTCGTTTCATAAATATTTTGACATTTAAAATTGTCGACTTTTTATATACATAAAAACGTGTTTCAAGATGACATAATTAAGATTTCTGTCGTAGGAATCAACAGGATTATACGGAGCTGGAGATCGTGGGATCGCGGGACCTCCGGGCGAACGGGGCCAGATGGGTCTACCCGGACCCCAAGGAGAGAGGGGTTATGCCGGGAACAAAGGCGAGAAAGGATTACATGGGACTAAAGGCGATAAAGGTGAACGGGTAAGTAGAATTATCTTTCTCCTTGAAATTCACCTTTCTTATTTGCTCGTATTTTTTCTTTATCTTAAAAGGGCCCTTAAAATGTTAAATATTATATAGTAACCAATGGCTTATCAATTACTTAGTTCGGAAATCGGGAATGTGTATAAACAAAAATGTTATATTTAGTTGAATAGAGAAACTCTAAAACTAACATAATATACAAGAAGAATCTTTCTGAGACAAATTACATATCTCTTCCATTACATAACATGTTTTTAGGTAAAGTTAATATATTGTTTTTGCTGGAACTTTTGTATGTACTTCTAATTTAAATAATTATATCCATTGTTCATTGTATATCGATCCTTAAGAAACACATAAATATTGCAATATATTCAAAATGGCCGTTTTAATCACTACTTTTATATGTATAATATATTAATATATTATATTTTAATCGGGTTTAATTAATTATATATTATTTTGCTTTACTTATTTCTATTCGTATATATTTAATGAAGTATTTAATTATAGCTTCCGGAGTAAAAAATTATAAAATATCTAATATGTTTCTATCAGTTTAAGGAAATAATAATATTTTGCTTATCTTATATAAACATATTAAATTTAAACAAAGAAGTTTAGGTTAAATATAAATTTTGTTATTTCCTTGGTTTGTCATAATTGAAGTATAGATTGTATTACTATAAAAAGATGATTTACTCTTAAGATTTAAATAAGTTTTTACCACCAGTGTTAGTAATTGTTACAAAACTTGATTTACGCCTTGTTAAACGAAAAGACTTCCTTACCCATGTTGTAACGAGAAAAACTTTTACCTTCGTAAAGTAATTCGTTTTGAACCATTATTGTATTATAGGGGTATGTAGGGCTGCGTGGGCCACATGGTGCGAAAGGGGAACGCGGTACGCCGGGGAGAGATGGAACACCTGGCTTGCCCGGCGCGCACGGACGACCAGCGGAAAAGGGTGAAAAGGGTAAACTAAGTCAACCATCAAATTTTATGTTTCACAATACCTTTTATTTATGAAGGAAATTTAGGCCTCTACGATTTCTAAAATCCGCACTTTCCTTTACGGACTCACATAAATTGAATACATATTAATTAGTGTTGTAGTGTCACATTATTTTTTTCACAAATTTATAATCTTTTTATTAAATTATTTCTTACGTTTCAAAATTATTGTTACAGATTAAACCTGTTTCGAATATTGAAAACGTTAACTTTTATTGCAGTTGCGAGGATTTAAATTATTATTTTATTCCTCATCCCACCGTACCAACACTGATGTTGATGTGTTGGGTACATTGTAAAAGATTTTAAGATATTCTTTTATATTCATATATAACTTTTAGAAAAGTAGTTTTTTTCATAGGTGCTCGTGGTCTTCCTGGTCTACCCGGCTCCTTGACATCGATATCAGGAAATTCTGTATTAAGCGAGAATGCTCAACAAGGTAATCGAGCAGTCCGAACAGAACGTTTTACAGTAAGATAAAAAAAATATCCCAATGTAATTATTTCATAAGAATAATTTCTTAAAATATGTATAATAAAGATACAATATGTAAGAATAAGTGGCGATGATTTGTTATATGTTTAAACGCAATGAAAAGAGTGTTCAAAAATAGATAAATAAAACATACATGCAGTAATATAACAGTTACAGCTCTACTACGATGCACTTTACGTCTTAACTAAACTAGGACACTAAAGATACCTAAATAGATAAAGTAATCCACCAGCTTTATTATCGGATATTCAAATTTACTATACCTATCTATTGTTTACTTAAGAAGTTTGTGTAGTTCAAAGCAATTTCCTAACTTAACAATTTTCCTTATCAAATAGATATTCCCAACTAAACACTACTTCATACATAATAAAATTTGTTTGAAATTTCTGGTAACTTCTCGAATCGGGGTCAAGATTCATGAATTATTAATACGTGAGTTATGCCTTGTTTTCAACTCCTCACCAATTATAGTTGTACACTAAAATAAAATCTTTTAAGTTTGTTTTAATTAAAAAGGATATATTTCATATTGGTAGAGAACTATGGAATAAATTGTAATTGTTAGTAAATACTCAGACAAATGATTATATAAAATATAAACTATTGTGCCACCATACTATGATGTATATAGACAAATTGTTACAACAATAATGCCATACTGACAAAAGTAATGTAAGTCATTACTTTTTTAAGACTTAAAAAAATTAAATTTTAATTCATTAGATCAATGATTTGTATTGGATCCCATTTTGTATTACATCACAATACAGAATATTTTATATTTTTGAAACGCACTACATAAAGTGCATTTTTTTAAAATTGACTGTTTAATGATACTCGGGATATGGGGATATGGCAAAACCACATACTTATAACTTTGCCGTCTTGACTAATTATTCATAACTTCGTTAAATATGCATACGAGTACGTATTAAACTTCGACCGCGACTCACGCACCGAGTCACTTTACCGAACACATATTGCCTCTTCAAACCCACCTAATAACTCTTTGTTTTATTACTTTTCCATAATGTAAACGGAAAATAAATGTCTGTTCTCAGGGAATCATGACTTCACGAAGATGAAAGGCGAAAGAGGAGAACGGGGCGAAAAGGTAATTACTTCGACCGATGTAAATAAAAATGCTCGCTTTTTGGTTGTAGTTACTTGCTCGCTAACAATTTGTTGGGTAATCCAATTTCCAAGCTACTAGTGAGTATTCAAACGAAACACAATAGACAATTCATAAAAGGATTATTGTGGGATAGAATTGAACACTGTCTATAGAATAAATAAAACTTTCTCGTAATTAATATTTTTTTATATGTTAAAGTGAATACTAGTTTTTTAATGATGGTAAAGTTATGTATTTGTTTATAGAAATGTGATTTGATATTCGTTACGTAACTTTATCTTCATTGAAATAAAAGTTAAAAGCTTTTTTAATAATATCTATTCTTGTAGTGTTCATAACTTATCATAATTAATAGGGCGAAAAGGGTAGCAGAGGTATGGAGGGTCCACAAGGTTTTCCAGGAAACGACGGCAAGTCCGGTGAAAGAGGTGATATTGGTCCATCAGGTCTACCAGGTGTTCAAGGGATATCTGGACTTATTGGACCTAAAGGTGATAAAGGGGATGCTGGTCCACCCGGTCCAGTGGCGATTTCAAGGGAAGAAGCTGTGATTATGACAAAAGTAATTATTTTATAATTCACGTTTCATAATTTTTAAATTCAACTCAATTTTATTATTATCAGAAAATAATGAAAAAATATTCTGTAATTTTTATTAAAAGGGAGAAAAGGGTGAGACTGGTCCTAGGGGTAAAAGGGGACATCCCGGTGCTCCCGGACCTAGGGGTCCACCAGGGCTTCCTGGACCACCCGGAGTACCTGGCACAAATGGGCCTTCTGGTGACATCGGTCTGCCTGGCTGGACGGTATTTATTTATATTTATTTATTTAAATATTTTTACTATAATGCTTTCTTGGTATTTGTTTCTCTCATATAAAATTTATAACAAAAAAGGAAGAATGCGAATAATCATTAAAAATTAAGCAAACACCCTAACTCAATTACAGAAAGCCATAAATCATGTAATATTTCCTATTTAATAGGGTCCACCGGGCGTGGCAGGTCAGCCAGGCCCGCCGGGACCGAAAGGTGAAAAAGGAGACTCCGGAATATCACCAGGTGTCCTCGAAAAGGTAAATTTAGATACCGATGTCCGAATCTATGCTTATTTACGGTAAAAGAAAATAAATGTGTAACATTTTTATATAATAAAGGCGAAAGGAGAAAAAGGTGACCGTGGATATGATGGTGTTTCTGGGCAACCGGGTAAGGAGGGTCCGAGGGGTCCTCCCGGGCCTCCAGGTGCACCTAGCACAAGTCTGCAATATATCCCGGTTCCAGGGCCGCCAGGCCCACCAGGACCGCCAGGGCCACCCGCTGTTTTTACAAACGAAGTTGATACATTAACCGACAGCCCGGGAATTAATCGACGCGAACCTGGCACAGGTGAACGTTACATTGAAAGAATTCATCATTTACCTTTACTTCCTTATTTATTTTTAATTTGTTCTTAGTTTAATAATAATGTATTGTTTTAATTATTTTGTATTAATTATTATAAAGGAAAACCACGGGATCCGCTCCAAATTCTACGAAACTTGAATAATTTAATGCAATACCGGCAAGAACAATTCGGTAAGCAGAATATAATCTTCAATACTACCATATATTTTGTTTTCTGTTTCATTTGCTTATTCTATTTAACTCACTATTTGAGTTACGTAGTTCTAATGGTAACCTTAAAACCATATATTTAATTTTTGAGTTAAATATAAATTACATTTACTTAATTCTCATTACAATCATAAATATTAATAGAACATTTCAATAATCACATCTCATAACACACCTGGTAATTGAAGTCGCGACTTTTTTATTTATATATTTCATTAACCTATATATGTAATAACTTAATTGATTGTATTGTTTTTTAACGCATTTTACTGTATTATTTTTTTTTTAATTGTTTGCTACCTTCCACGTCAGTGATAGGGTACCATAGAATATCAGCATCAGGTAACCTACCCAATATTAAGCTGTATGGTAAATATTTTTCAGGCTACTAATGATTTATTATTATTGTTTTTGTATATTTTATTAATATTTATTCTGTTATTTGTTGCATTTCTTTTCTCCTCTGTGTCTCAATTAAATATTTTCTTTCTTTCTAAATGTATATTTCACTCTTTAATATTTAAACAATAGTATTTATATTGTATAACCTTTCAAAGCTATAATAAAAAAAACTAAACTCTACCAACTTTTACTTTAAATTAAAAACTTTAAATGAACTTTGTTACGATTAAGATTATTATGGTTATTACTTATTTGTTAAGTGGTTTACTTAAATATAGGTACTTTATATTAAAGCTGGTTATTTTGTCATACTAAGAACATTTTTTTTTCAATATAAGGAAATGCAATAATTAGTTTTAAAAATTATTAAACCAGGTTTTCGAGATCCACTTGATTCTGATGGAGAAAATACAGAGGTTGATGACGAGGAAGATGGAAGGACATTAGTCGGCACTATATTATTCAAGTCAACGGAATCATTACTGCGGGTTAGTGGAAAAAAGCAAAAATATTCATATACATACATTGCTCATACGTTTTAATATTCAAAAAGAAAAACATAATTCACATTATATTAAATTAAAAAATGTGTTTACAGTGAATAGAAATCACTGAAATTTAATAAAAAATATTACGAGAATGTTTTTGTTGCTTCTATTCAGTTGGGAACAAACAGTCCTCGAGGAACATTAGCATACGTGCTTCAGGAGCAAGCGCTCCTCGTACGAGTCAACAAAGGCTGGCAATATGTTGCAGTAAGTAATATATTACTGAACAAGCTTTTAAACGAACTAAGAATATATTTCTAACATTAATACTTTGTCTTAATAGTATTTAATGTATTTGTCTTTTCAGTATCTATCTAACAAATCATACAGCAATACCAGTTACATTTAATAATAATATAATAAAATAAAGATATTTAATTTCCTACACGAATAAAGAAATTCACCGTTAGGCATTTGATATACAAATTATTACAATTTGGTATAAATAAAAAAAAGTAAATTTACATAATATCGGCCCTTAAGTAATTTCCGTTATCCACAAACCGAGCTGTTTAAGCGGTTTTAATATGTAGATAAAACATGATTGCGGCCAGATCATAATTGAAACGCCAGTTCATAATAACATGGCAAAGTAAATTAATTACAAAGAAAACAATTTGATTTTCGGAATGAAGGTTTTCGTTTAAAAGTGGAACATGATAGGGACTTTGTCCTTTTTACTCGAGTTTCTTTATTACACGGCTTTCGGTTTCACAAAATTCATTTCGAAGATCCGTCTTTTTGAAAAGAAAATCTCAAATTTAAAATTCCGCTTTCGCATCCAAGGATACGTATCAAGGAAAATGTGATAGCAATGATGCGACTTTAGTATGACAGGAAAATATTGCTTATCTTCAAGATTTCTTCTTGACAGAGTTTTTGGCAATATTTTAAATTTGCTCATCAAACTTGAAATATAACTAATTTATTTTTTATTTTCTAAACAACGTCTGAATTGGTTGAATTGAAAGAGTATTAAGTATTAATTAAAATATATTGTTAATGAATGATTTTCTATACAGATGGGATCACTTCTGAAAATACCAAGTCCTCCTGGAAGTGGAGCGACGTTGACGCCGGTTCAGAATATTCTAGAAACATCCAGTTTGGTACATCATAAGAATTCGGCGACTGGTGGACCTGCGGTAAGGGAAATATTCATATTTTAATGGTAAGAGAGAGAATTGTTAGGTTTTACAAATATTTATACGGATTTTTAACAAAGATTTATTTACAATTTTAAGATAAATACCTGCAATTTATTAATAGGTCAAATAAACAATCAGCCGACTTGTTTTAATACCTACCTAAAGAATAGTAAAATCATTAAAATAAAACTATTTTACGAATTTAAATCCCGCGACGTCCCGGCATTTCAAATGCTTTGAAGTAATCGTATTTACGGTAAGATTACCTATGAGTATATGTAATCAAAGGTAAAAAGAAATAAGAAAAGTAAAAAGAAAGAAAATGAAAATTCATACTAAGAAAAGAAATAAGAATCGCAAATAATCGTATTTTTTGTATAACAAAAGTCAATTAATTATTTCATAAAGATTTCACTTTGCCAACTAAAGCTAAAATAAATAAAGACTTTATTACAATCTCGTTATTAACATTATACGCTGTAATAAAATACGCTTCGAATTTAGAGCATAAAATCCTCTTCGTAAACAAATATTTGTATCTCGCTAGCTTCGTCTGGCAACACTTAATGAGCCCCACACAGGCGATATGCACGGTGTCAGCAGTACCAACTACGACTGTCACAGGCAAGCGGAGCGCTCCGGCTTGGATGGCACATTCAGAGCCTTTATAACTTCGAGGTACTTTAATATTTCATAAATTCATCATTTTATAATAATTTTAATATGGTTTGAGATTAAATTTTGCACGTTATATGAGATTATTAAAGATTTACTACGAAACGAGTGAAGTGTGTTTCAGTTTTATAAAAGATATTCAAAAAGTTGCAATATATCAAGGTTCAGAATTCCAAAGCATATAAAGTTAAATTGTTAAGATTTTACTACGTTCATTTTAGCGATATTTACAAAGGCTTCGAGTTTATAATAGTGAGTTTCATTTTCAATGATATTTATAGTTGAAATTAAATTCGAAGGTTTGTGATTTTAACAATTATTATATCATGCTCGAATAGGCAGAGATTATGATTATATTATCTAAGATTATGTTCAAAGTCTTTCCAAAAACCGGACTGGGTACTGAAATTGTATGGAGCATATTTTATCTATAAAATGAAAGTCTAATCATTTAAATATTTTTTCTTAGGGTACAAAACATTGAATCTATAGTGAATTGGGTGGATCGAGAAATACCAGTAGTAAATATCCGAGGTGATGTTCTCTTCAATTCGTGGGGAGAAATGTTGGATGGGTCTGGAGCGTTGTTTGCGCATGCGCCGAAATTATATAGTTTCAATGGAAAAAACGTGATGATGGATTCTAGTTGGTAAGCAAAACTACGCATAATTTAAATTGAAATCCTTGATACTGTCTTTTACATAGTATTTTTCTTGCAAAGTTGAAAATAGTAACAAAAAACACACGAGTCTTCTTTTTCTTTTATAATTTGAATTTATAATTGGTACTAGTATTTTACCGGTGACGCATTATTTTAAACCTTCAATTAAAATAAAAATGTTAATAGAATAAAGAAATATAAAATGTGATAAACGATAGTACAAATGGTTAAGAACTTACCGTACAAGAGACTGTAATTATTTATGTATTTGAAAACATAACATGACCATCCTTATTATGGCAACATAACAGTTGTAATTAGTGTAGATGTTATATTATAATTAACAAAACCTTTATAATTATATATTTGTATTATAAAAATGTAACAAAATAAGCACAGAATATACAAAAAATATATATGACTCCATTATTAATAAAATTAAAAAATATGTGGAAAAAAACGTAATATCGCATTTAAACAGACAAAAATAGAATTTTAAATTATAATTGTTATTATACTGATACGAGCTATGCTGTGGGTTTTAATGTAACTTTTTCATACGAGTATATGAACGTTATAGTTAAATGTAATTTGAATTTCCGAATTTGAAAGCTACCATATATATAATACGATCGATATACATTCCCTGTTAAGGCCCACAAAAGCTGTATGGCATGGAGCAACACCGAATGGCGAACCAGCAATGGATGCGTACTGCGACGCTTGGCACAGCAGCAGTCCGGCTAAATTTGGTCTTGCTTCTTCATTGCGTTCTAACAAACTTTTGGATCAAGAAACGTAAGTGTATAATTAAATAACTTTTTGTATATGATTTTCGCTACAATAACTTATTATATTCATAATAAAAAACTATTTAAAAGAATAAATATAAATAATAAAATAGTTAACATTCTTCTAACATAAATGCCATAAATATAGTATTTACAAAGTATTTTGTATTCAAGAACTTAGTCTGTCTACTTGAGTTGAAAATTACGAAAAGTTTTAAAGAAAACTGACGATATAGAATACTTAATATTAAAACATGGTAAAGTTATGAATGTCGAAGTTCAGATAAGAAGATAATGATCACACACAATATGTTATATCACAAAAAGGTCATGGTGCTTTTTAAATCTCAAGTATATTTATCCATAAAACATTAAATAAAAATTTATTTATACATACGAGTATGCATGTATGTTTGTACAGTTGTATTTGGTTCCACAGATTGAAACCTTTTAATTAAATTACTTGATACAATATATGGATGATGCCTGTTATATTTAATTGGTAAAAAATTTTAAAGATATAAATCAGATTTCTTTGATAAATATTTGCAAAGATTTATAAGTAATTTGTTTAACTAAGAATGTTAGTATTAAATCACTTAGTGAATAATTGATGTTGCAATTTCGCTCATAGCCTACAGAATGTTAATGAAACTAACGCGTTGTAGGTACCCGTGCAGCACGCGATTAATCGTGCTCTGTATTGAAACTACTCCGCTTAACACAGTGAGAAGAAAAAAACGATCCAAGTAAGTTTTACGAAGTAGAAAACACTACTCCAGAGTGTTAACAACTCGGTTATCTTTTGTTCCTTGTTAAAACTTTTATGTAGCTTAAAGTTACCTAATTATCTCACATCCTCCGTACGTTTTACTAAACTTTGTCGATGCTTTAATTATAATAATTATCATATTATGTTCACCCATTTTTAATATTTTAGTTTGAATTAAACGTCAATAAAATTTTACAATGTATATTATTCGGTGAGAAATAACCATTTTTTACTTCGACAGATATCGCGTAGCCGACAAGATACATTTCCTGAAAGACATCGAAGAACGAAACGAAACTATAATCTTATAGATTTTGCATTTAAATAAGGAAATTGTGAAGACTGTACATAACTATATGTAGAAACATATTTCTAACCCAGTCCCTGTGGAGCATAACGACAATATATAATAATATTATTTTTAACGGTTTCCAACTATTTTACTTATTATTCAGGAAATTTTAAATAATCCTATTAAGTAAGACCTTTAAAGTTGGTTTAACTTACGACTTAGATGGGACTTAAGGTTTCGTATGTATATCTCCGAGAAGCAAGAGTGAGTTTAGTAAAACTTACTCAGAATAAGTTTAAAATTAAGATTTAAGTCTTCTTGCCTAATTGAATAAAACGTTATACTTGCATCACGTTTGGCTCAAATTACTAAAACAACAGTAATTCTTAATATTTCATATCAAAGTACCTTGTTAAACAAATAGAAAAGAATATGGAAATAATGTTACCAAAGAATACCCATTACTAGTTGTTTATAATATTTCTTCATTTATTTACTTTAATATTAAATTATAAATGTTACAATAAAACACGAAACATACTCTGACTGATATTGACTTCATTCTAAATCTTCTGCCTTAATATATTTCTATCCTTGAATTTTCTGTCCCACAAATCAATAAGTAAGTATTTATTATACCAACATATTATATACTATATTTTATCCCATATATTTTATGTGGTATCGGATACATCAGTACATAAATGATAAAGCAAGGCTTTGTTCTATATGTCATACAAATTCGTGCAATAATTTTCAACAGTGAAATGTATCGTTTTGATTGTCCACCAAAACCAATATTTTATAATCCTAGCTAGTTTATGACTACGCTATTGTAAACTGCCAAAATAGAAACACTGTGAATTGGTAGTTGGAAGCCGTGTTTTATTTATCATCAGACATTATTGATTAGTCGTTTTGTACATAGTTGGCTTTTAAAGATTTTTTCTATTAAAAACCCTGTATAGATAGACGGTGTAATATTCAATATGTGGATGTAAATATATTCCTGTTACTTAGAATAATTAAGTAACTACTGCCATTTTCGGTAGTTAACACTTTGTTGTACCTGTTTTTTTAAATACGGTTATAAATAAATATAAATTGTTTTCAATATGAATGGCGAGTTAAATGATAATGTTATAGTTAAATTATATTTCGTTGTTTAAAAATTACAATATTAGTTTTATATTCAATATGATAAGACAAGCTTACAGTTAAATTTTAATGTTTCAACATAAATGTTTAAACATTTTGATCCAATCATAACATGTAGTATCATAATTTTGGAACATTATAATATTATGTTAGCAAATTTTATTGTACTTAATAAGAACGTTGGTTTTTAATAAAATTGTTTTTAATGCTATGTTTTTTTATTGATTGTTTTTCTTTATTACTGTCTTTCAATTGAAATTGCCTTTAATTAAGATTTAACAGAGTACTTGACAGACTTTGGAAATAAATATTATTGTCACTAATAAAATAACATAATGGTGTTCATATTTTTAATCATTTATATATCACAGAACAATCTCACCCAAATCTAGTTATCTTTAAAGATGTAAGATCGTTCATTACACCGAATTACTAATTAATTCCGAATTACATGTTGTTTCTAAAAGGTCAAGTTAAACCTCTATTATTTTATGTCATTAAGAAGAAAACAAATTTAAGGGATTTAAATTATAAATACTAGTTAACATTTTAAACTTTAATTTAAATTCTAAATGTCCCAGGTTCGATTCGTACACGGGACCATTGTTTCCGAGATCAACGATTATTCTTCCGTATCTATATTCGTTATCCTTCGTTATTTATGTTTGTAAAATAATGATATTAACAATAACAATCATAATTTGTATCATAAGGATTATTCTCTACAGTGTATTTTTTGGGGGGATAAAAAGAGAAAAAATTTATCATTTGGTCATCTACCTCAATCGGTTTCTTGGTTTGTGTATTATATTATATCCGTCGTGAAGAACCACATATACAAACATATTTTACTCTTTGTTTTAGAGTTGGTTGCGACCTATGTAATGGTGTAAAAAGGGCTTTAAGACATTAGCTGTTACCATTAGCACACTACAAGTGACAGTAGCGTGAATTATTATAATTGTATAATAGTATTATCAACGGCTTAAGAAAAACAAAGAAATAAAAAAAACCTGTTCTCATATAATTTTTCGTCTTTGATATCTCTCCGAAAGGAACAAAGGCGATGACTTTATCAAAACCCTAAATCAAAGCATGATTCTGACCCTGACTCAAATCAGTGCCAACCATGCCTTGTACTGACAGTACACGGTCTCCACCAACATAGCTATCAAATATTAATTTGCATTATAAAACGGGCACAAGGTATAAAAGGAACGTGCCGTTTCTGAAATTAAAAGGGATTTGGTATAAATTAAAGGTGTTAGATTTTCGTCTGTGGTTACGGAAGGCCGGCAGAGGTGTAATGCAAATTCTAATATTCAGACAAGAGTCCTTATTTATACAGCGAATAAGGTCTAGTATAGCTCGAGTGATATAAAAAATCTAAGGGGTCTTATTACACAAGTACATATGTGCAGGGATTATGTAGACATTTTAATGGAGATTAAAGTTGTTATGCAAAGGCTTCATTTCGCATCGTTAGGAATTGTTTGTGCAAATTTTTTGCCTTCATTTACGAACGGGAAGCAAAACGGAGCCAATTTCGAGTACGAGGGTTAGACATGGGTATTTAAGATAACCCTTTATAAGCAGTACATAATCTCAGCTTAATTATATGGAATATGATACTTTACTTTCAATTTGATGTGGGTACAATTTGTTCAATTTTCAATTTCTCATTTGAATGTTTTTTAAGCGCAGTATAACCGTTAATTCAATAAAAATATAAATAATAATTACTATAAAATGATTGAATCTAATTATAATACTCATTAAAGTTGCGAAATATCTGAAATTGTTTATCGTGACAAGAAAAACAAATTAGGTAAATAATAAGAGATAGATTATATCGATAAAAATATCTTTATCCCTACAACAATGCCTGGGCCTTGCAGGTAGATAGGACAGAAGTAGCCACCTATCTAACATATCAATTTTACAAAAATTAAATTTATTTCAAGTTCATTATTGAAACAGACGTATTTTTGGTCAAAGATTTTATATCTCAAAAGACGCATACACCCTCAGAGTAATTAATAGATATATAACAACAACTCCGAATATTATTTAGTACACAGTAAAATATACATGTATAAAATCATTATACTTCATTATACCACATGTTTTTAAATAAAGTAGTTTAAGTTTAAACTTCACGAGCTGCGCGCAGAGAAACCGAGATTTGAGACAAGATCTGAGAATATAACAACCGAAAAAAAAATTGACAAGCAATTAAATTATGTATTTTTGTGTATGCAAAATCATGTTTGCATAACGTATTTTTAATGTTAAATTATCCCTTAAAGTAGCAATGTATAATATACAATAACTTCACTAAAACTTCATTAATTATTTTATTTCCTAGTAAACACTATAAAATAAATGAATAAAAATTAACTACCTGGGACATTTAAGTCAAGCTCTGATTAAACCAACGATATGTGAAAAAAAATGTTGGTGATAGCACCCTACTAAACTCTTTAGTAAATCTATATTTATGATATTACCAGTGTATGTAACAGATATAATAAAGTCGTATAAGTATTATCTCGAAACCAGACCAGAGCAGACCAAAGTAATCAGGGAATATTAATTACTTAAGGTATTAAAATTTGATATAATTTTAAAATAATAATTAAGAAAAATTTAAAATAAACTGACAATAAAAACGGAATAACTTAATTTATAAAATTAAACGATTTGATTAAAAACTACGATCTGTTTAACAAAATTAAAGCCGTGGAAATAATGAGGCGCGCTGACTGCCGTGTTATGTTTTCTTGGTACACTCATTATCTTCAAAGCTATTTACTGTTGCAAGCTAAGTCGTTTACAAAGCCGGTTGCGTTTATAGAATGCAAGAAATATATGTGATATAAAACAGTTTAGACACAATGAAGTAATTACAATACAAAGTCGAAGATAGAACAGCTTAAATAATAATGAATTTAAATTCTATAACCGTGTTACCTAACCAATCGAATTGAATCCAAAACCAATTCAGAATTGAATGAAAATACAACCTTTATCGAATTGTCTCAACTTAATTCGTATTATGCGATAGATATACTCCTTACCGCTAAGTAAAAAAAATTGGATTTGAAATATTATAGTCCTATGCTTTTAATTAGTTCTGAACAATGTTTAAAAAAACCTGAAAAAATCGCATCGGTATCATATAACTATTATATTATTTACATATACCATATACAGTCCACCGAGAATAATACACATTTTTCTTCTGAGGTTTAACCGAAGAAGTAATTAAATGCTGTTCTTAAGAAAAACAGAACCTCGTGTTACGGTGACAGCAACGTGGGGACACTTGACAAGGACAGTTTTCCGCCTTCCATGTTTCTAAAGATAAACAAGCTGTATAGTTGACTAGTTTTTGTTATCTAATACAATGTGTATTTTATTTAAAATATATTATTTACGTTACACTTACTAACAATTTAATTAAATATTAATATAAGAGTCGTCTATAGAACTTATACAAATACCAACTCGGTAACTCAGTTAACAGAATGATTGGAATGGACTCCCTGAGCTTGCCTCTACTGATTATATCATTCATTCTATATTTATGTAGACTTTGTTTTTAATAATTTAATTATGTTCATTTTATTTATTTAGCTGTCTTGTGATTATTACAAAAATACTGTTATTTTCAGATTATATAATAAAAACTTACATTGAAATCATAATTCGAAGATCAAATTTTGTTGATTTTGTAGTTTTTGTATAAATCGTACATTTAAATTTTTTCTCTTTTATTGACATTAGCATAATCCTGATTATAATCCACATCTCGTATTTCAGTTTAAATGACACATGACATTTCCAGCGGATCCCTTTTTTATCTGTCCCTCTGTTTGCCCATTAACCTGACACAAGCAATTTGTTTAGCGGCAGCATTTTACTCCTTTCAACGTACGTAATCCAATTTGCTTGTGTCTGGACGCGTGAGAGCCGCACCACCGCTTGCCTATTCCCGATTTACACTATGTGGCCGAACGGGCTATTTGATTCCATTTCGAACTCCATGGAAGCGTTTTCAATAGTTACGTACTCGACAAAATATTTTAAACTACATTTTATTATGATCGATATTTAAAATATCCTAATAAAAAGATGTTCTTACTTTCAACTTTTTAATATTAATAAATATTTAAAGCAGGCAACAACATTACCAAATTCAATCAATATTTTCTATAATAGTTGTATAGTTATTGTGTTTTGTCTCAGTCTAAAATGGATAAAATTATTTGTATAAAAAAATAAAATAAAATTTATCATCGAAAATGCATTTTTGAGAGATTTGCAACGACTATCAAATATTCCACGCAGAAAGTTAATCAAAATTTTATTTTATTTGTGAGTCCCGCCCGCGTTGTTTAATTGAAACGACTGTCACTTTTGCGGCCCTCATCGTCCGTTTGGAAATGAAATGTAGCATATTATTTACAATCCCATAAAGGATATGTAAATTAATACAACACATCAAACTTTGTGGGAAGCTTAAAGTATATCAGTAATAAATATAATTAAAATAAGTTAAGTTAAGCTGGCAATATCTATACTTTATTACGTTCTTATTTTATATTTATTTATATATATTGTATTCTAAATAAATATTGAAGTTCAGACCAAGGAATATTGCATTTTCATTCCATTCAATGTATGCGCATGTACGCGTAACTGCCTCGGGTATTCACCCGACTCTCATTGTTTATTTTTACAGCCGAAGCCAAATTCACGCCCAAATAAATATTCAGTAAAACCCTAGGGACGTTAATTAAGTTCTTGGCTTTTACGGTCCCCATCACTGGTGGTCATAATGAGTATTAGTGGAATCTGGAGTTTTATTGCTAGTAATCGGAAAAATCCTTATAAGATCAAATGAGAAGTTCCTTTCATTTTGAAACTTTTTTTTCCGTCGTAAATCCTAGTGTATTTGTGAAAGTCGTTTTACATTAAAGATTAATTTGATAGATAATGAGTGGTTTGGATAACAAATGGGCTGACTGAAAATTATTAGGCTTTATGTACATAAATAACCGAAATACCGTTTCAGGACAAAAACCTCGCTATAATAGTATTTTGCGAAATAACAACCATGAGGAGTTTAAAATAGTTCATTTTACATATTCATAATATTTTCCATTTATTAAAAAAAATCTTTGTTCCATAATAATACTAATAAAAGTAAAAATCTATCTATTGGCATTTGTCATAAATGTGGTAGCTAAATAAATCGAGGAGGGAAAGCAGACGAAGCTGCTGGCACCAACTAGTCTATAATACTTTGCATGATAGCATTTTCATGTCAACTCAATGAGCTGACGCGACTCGAACGAAAATTTTTAATCACAATAATTAATTACAAAATTCTGAAAGTGCCCACGTAATTTTATTTTAAAATACTTCTGGGACTACCTACAGCAACATTTTTAATTTAATATTTAATCGAATATTTAGGAATATACTTTGTTATTTTCTAATGTATTCTGTGTCCTTTCTATTTGTATTGTAATTCCATAAAAAATCTGACGATAAATGTAATTATTGAACATTATTTTAAAAAAACTTTAATGGAAAATGTTTATATTGAATCGTAAAAAAAAAGATTTTGCTTTTAAATAAATTGATCAATGAATAAATTTTCTTAACGGTAATTTACTTCAATCAGGTTTTAAAATACATTTTCATTGAAATATATAAATGGATTTGATTAAACTAACTAAAAGTAAACCTGTAGTTTTATTTTCAGCACAAGGACGATAAACCATGAAAAATGACCCGACAGTTAAGCGCGGTTTAATCACAGAATTAAAGTTCCAAGAATATTTTTACTATAATAACAAATTTTAAATAAATTCTTCATATAACAGGAAAATGCTTATTATGTTTACCGTGAAAGTGGGTTGGTATGACCGATATGTTAGGAATTCAGAAATATGTAATTATATTGTGCTTACAGTTGTGGCATTTTATTTACGTTTAATACTAAATAAATTCTTTAGTTTCTTTATATATATTCTTACTACAGTATCAATAATCTACATCTACGCTTATATAAATGTATTGTTCAAGCAACACAGATTAATAAAATTTCCAAAATACATGGTATATAAATTTTACCTATACCATTCTATTTTTGAATTTAACTTAACATTTTTTTTCATTTGCATGTCTAACAGCAGTTGATTTTCAATTCGTGACCATTCTGACAGGTGTGTTTACGGAACGCGCTTCGAACAAACAGCTAAAGTTAGATTGTATACGGACTGCCACGTGAAACTAAAAAGTGATGCAATTATAATCTTTATTCACTTCTTCATAAAAGTTATTTATATAATAAGTATTTGAAGATTTGAATGATAAGAGTGAGTATTAATATTTAATATTTACATGTATTAAAAAGTATCAATGTGTGATGGGGTCAGCATAAAATATCAAATCTAAAAGGATTTGACATATTTATTGCGTTCATCTATCATGTCATTTCAGAGGAGACATTCTATAAATACTCGCAGTAGTCATATTTACTAAATGCGAGTCGCGTTCTATAGATACCTGTGGGAATAAAATATATTTTCTCCTATCTATGATATCGGAATTCCAAATCAATATTTTATGTGAAATCCCCGATGGCGAATCGTCAAGGTTAAGCAAACACGTACTCTTTGCATAGGAAATTGATTGTTATTATAGTGAATAGCATGCATGCACGATAGCGAAGTTAAATTGCAGTTCAACAACATCCTGATATAGTTAATAGACCATAAAGAAATTCCGATAGGTCACATTGCTTACAGAATAATAACTACTGGATAAACCTATTAAATTTCAAATTTCTATTAAATATCTTATTATTAATTATCATTAGGACGGCGTATCGAATTGATTACGATGGTTATAGTTGTTCGTTCATTGCTCACTAAATATATTGACGTTCGTGAAACAGCGATCACAATAAAAAAAAATTAAAAAACCCGGCTGAGTTTGTTGTGTGGTTCTTCTTAGACCAGGCAGCGCTTGGAACCGTCGTAGCCTTATTTTAAGTTTTAGTGTCTTTACAGAAGGACTTGATACATACGATATCAAAATAGGCCCTCCTGTTACTTCCATTTGACGTAGACAAGTGATCACTAGTATGGATTTAAAGTGGAAAATATTTGAATAAATAAATAAAATTATGAACACAATTTGTGAACTTTGAACCTCGCAATCAATTTAAAGCATTATTAATGTTTATCACATCCATAGTTATGTTTATAATTTTAGCCTTACAATTACATAGATTACAAACATCTAAAATTATAACGTACACTGAATCGTCAATAAATTATAACTTTAATTTAAATTAACAACAAATAGTAACATGAACTAAGTCCTTCCAGTGCTTTTACGAAGATTTAATATAGGTTTCACTTTACTCGGTCATGAACCCAAGGACTTTTAAATACTACCAATTTAAGAATACCTTGGCTTTTAACTCTAGATATATCGAAAGCTTTTAAAGTCCAACTTAATTATATGAATCTTTTAAAAAATGGTCTCAATTAAATAGATAATATGTATATACGTTTTATTTGCATTCTGGTCTATGTTTTTTGCATATTTTTTTTATAAATGTATACTATGTAGTCTCTGGTACTTAAATAGGCTTGGAATTTATCTTATAATAATATCTTTAATTAAATCAGCGTCTAATCATAGCAATAACCCTCTCAATGTTGAAATAACTAATGTATTGAACATTCGATTTATTATAATATAACATTATATTATTGAAAAGTATAATCTTACATGACTGGACAAAGACCTTACTGTATTTTTTATTTGAGTTTCCAATACGGAAAGAGTCCGGAGATTAATGAACTTTGATCCACTCTTGGGTTATATCATAGAGTACCTTAGTTGAAATAACGATTCTAAAAATATAAAATGTAAAAAATCAATGAGGAAATAATCACTGTACCAATCTTTTTTTTTATTTTATGTTTTAACGTCTAATATTTTGATATTTATAACATAAACAGTTTTATTAAGTTTTTCTTTTAACGGAACGTAAATAAATTGTTAGTTGCATTCATATTAACTATAACTAACCTTGTAAAATTTAATATATCTGTCATAAAATGTTAACTACTTAGATTCCATTTATTATTACACCTCTACTTTGAATAGATCTTAGTTAATCGTAAAAATATATTTAATTTTTCAAATTTACTAACTAAATTCTTATAAACTTACATATTTTTATAACCTCTTTATTACTAAAAAATGTTTTTAGTGAAAAGAAATTATTTTGCTTACTACTTCATATCTCATATTTTTTTATCTCTTGTATTTCTATCAAAAGTAGAAAAACGTTATACATAAATTGATATTAATATAATATTAAAATATTCCTAATTATGTATAAAGGTAACACCACTATTACCTATTCTGGAATAATTTATGACCATCAAAACAACCGCCACCAAAACGAAATTACATCTTTTGACAAAATTATTCATGCCACCAAGACGAGGCCCTTCAAAATAATAGATGGTCCTTTGTGCTACCTCAAGCCTCTTCAAAGTGGAACATTGGAATTTCAGAGAATTAATAAGCCCTTTACTTGGGCTAGGATTTTGAGATATTTACCGCAAGAATAGTCTACCGAGCAAGTTAATCTCGGAGGGTACCTACCGCCTGCATTCCCCGTCTCTTTGAAAATGCAAATTTCTAATCTCGTCCCAACATTCATAGTTATGACTGAAAAATAAAATTTAATATATTTTATTACTAATGTTTAATGAATGTTAATTTGGTTATTTGTTCTCACTAATTGGCTTATTGAATTAACTCTGTGTTTATTATTATTGTCTTCTAAATCGGAACATATTGTATCATAAAATGTATGAATATATTGTATATCAAAACATCTATTTATCTTATTAAATTCTCTCTAATGGTTATACCCTACAATTAGCTTTTAATAAAAGAGGATAAATTTGTATTAAATTTCAATGAAGTTCTAGGTTACATTAATATATATTACAACAAAATGTACTCTAAGCCAATTCGTATGATAATACGGCCATTATTCAGAAAAATAGGGTGTTACTTTGAAATTTATTTCTCGAGTAAATTGAGGCGAATGCATTCAATTAGATGTGTTTTTGTTCTGCTTTAAATCTGCTTCGAATTAATAGCGTTTTAATCCAGTTTCCTACAGGAAATGTGAATATTTACTTAGTTAAATTAATTTAGTTTATGAATTAAATTATTTTTTAATGACTGTAGTTTTAGTTCTGTCTCCTCTCTCCATAATATGAATCAACTTTATCATTTATGTACATCCAACTTAATAACCATCCAACGAATATAATTTTACGTATAAAATTATACTTTTAATGAAGTTGATAGTTTTTTTATTATTATTATAAAGATTATAATCCGAAAACTCTTATTGGGATTTTTTTTTTCTTTTTATGAGACTTTGTCAAGAAATAATACAAAATATATAACGTCAAACTACGTACCTTAAAACCAGTATTAGATAATAACTTCTACATAAATAAAGTTAAGTATTGGAAATGTCTTCTTTATGAATATATCAATTGCGAATAATACTGATCCTGCAGTGTGATTAATAGTTCACAGTAATGTTACGGTCTTTTTAATTTGGTACCGGTTCTTAATTTAACTTATTTTTTTCAGACTTGTAATCCACATTACATAACCCAATATATATATTTACTATATATATATGTAAATTAAGAGAAACTTGTAACTTTTCAGTCGGTTGAAATATATATCTTTAATGGACATGAATTAAAAGCGGCCGCCACCCTGCGTCACCACCACGTCGCCACCCGCGGAATACTACCAATACGTTGCGTGCCCCAGGAAACATCTACGACTACCTCTGAAGCCCCGCTGTGCGCCCTAACACCGCACTCGGAGCGAGAAGCCCGGCCCACTACTCTCCGAAAACCCCTACCTGCCAGCCACGGGATACTGCTCAACGATATTGGATACCTGAGGCGGCAACTGTGACTATTCCCGAGTCCCCGACTACCATGCACGTCTCAATACCGCACCCGGCAGCCCGAGAACCGTGCCTTTGTACACCCCCAAAAGAGGCCACCCTGACATACATAGGGCCGGAAGAGGCACGCAAGTCCGCAACCACTTGAAACTCCCCCCGGGTGGAGTATCCCTCTAGGGAGACCGGTTCAACTCTCCGACTAGGGAAGACGGTGCGGGTCACCTCGACCTACGCGCCACCTCACGCAATGTCAATGATCCCAAAGGGGACCGAAGCATAACGTAAGCCCCCGCGTCAACCATGAGCCAGACACGGGTACTTCATGGCTGACACCCCGGACATAAGGAGACGGCTAACGCAATCCCGAAAGACCAAATTAACCGTCTCCCATAGAGCACCGGCCCATACCGCTTTCAATCCCACCGAACAAGTTCGAGTTACATGGATAGCGGACGGGTACACGAGGACGATTTCAGCGACGGCCCTCCAAAGTAATGAAACCTTTAACAACTCCCCCAACACTGCCAATCTATTTTTTAATAACTTCTTGACTTTAACTAATAAGTGTTAAAAGTAGTTTATATTTTGACAATGTCGTGATCGCATCCAAAAATATATTATAGTATTATTGTAACATTTATTGTTGTTATTTATATTTTAAAATTTTACGTAATATGAGCATAAAACTAAATTAGTAACTAGATAACAATAGTTTTAAATTTTATACCAAATTTTTCCATTTTAATATAGCGATTTAAAAAATTACTAAGAATTCTTTTTGGAAGTAAAGTTTAATAAGCTCTTTGAAGTTCGTTTAAGCAAATCGATTTAAAAATGTCTAATTAATTAAACTTTTACTTTCAAATTTCGATTTTTATTTCTCCATTTTTTCAATTAGATTGCTATAATATTATATTCAGAATAATTAATTAATATTTGACACATGTTATAGTTATATAATTGAAGTTTTTTTTTTATAAATGCAAAAAAAATCCAAATTAATTCATACAAAAACGCTTTTTATGCAATAAACACAATGTGAATGTTCATAATAAAGGATTATTACTTTTATTTCTCGTTTGTGTAAAATTTACCTAAAATATATTATCTGCAATTTATATTCGTGTTGCTTATTTATATATTTTATCCAGGGTTTAGGGTTTACTTTATTATTTATTGTCTATGTCAAAAAAAATAATATTTGCTTCATTTATTTTAATGTATTTATATAAATTATCCATTCTTTCTCATTATATACTATGATGCGTTACTGTTCACAGTACATTACATACATAATCACCTACACTACAGAATTAAAGATATATACGTTGTTGAGATGTGAATAGACTAGAAATTAGCTGATAAGAAAATAAATGTACCGCAAATCTTACAATTATTTAAATATTATTATTATTATGTTTCTTCAAAGTACTTTTAGAAAGTTTTTAAATTTGTTGCTTCGAGTTTTATTTATGTATCAAATTTAATTTGAGTTTATAAATATAAGAACATAAGCTAGTTAATGTTAATCTATAAATTACACCCTTTATCAATTCTTTTTTTCACCTTCGTAAGAAGATCCAAATCATTACAGTTTCTGAAAAACATTTTTAACGTACATTTAAGTTCAAAAAGTTAAGATTCAATCAGTAGTGGTTACAAAATTATAATTTTCTAATTTGGACTTTTAAAATCTTTGATTTCAACAATAGTAGTAATAGTAGCCCCACGAAACCCGAAAGGGTTTTTGCTCTTTTGCATTTATTGGTTAGAATTTCATATAAAGTATAATTAAGGATTAAATATTACATACTTGACTCTGTCCACAATTAATTCTGGGCGTACGACAAAATATACCATATCTCTAATGTATCTGAACAAAGATCAGGATAAAGCTTTACTTTAAGTCGAACGTAACAAGAAGGGCTGAATATCTTTGCTACCACAAAATGCTAAACCAGATATATGTATTTCGTATTGTTGAGAAATAAATAGAAAATTAGTTAAATACAGCATTTTTCCATGTTACTGTAGTCTTACAACTTTATACATACTCGTATATGAGACATGTGATATGGTACTTTGGTGATATTTTTAGAAATGGTTAAAATTTAATTTTTATTACGTTTTTTACTTCCGTATCTCCGGCACTTAAAATAAATTATTTCTAAATGGACATTGGACAAAATGTTAATTCGGATACTGCTTACAAAAATTCACGAGAATGTGTGAAGAAATTACGATGAAAAAGACTGGACCGGACATTCGTAAGACATATACGGAAACATTTTCAAAAAACTGAAACGAAGACGCTTCATTATTCCATCACACTCGCTTAGTAGATTATAAGATATATGAATCAATAATTCAATATATTCAATAAATCTACATAAAAATAAACGTTTTTAATTAAAAAATATATTTACACAAATTAAATCAATTCTCAAATTTTGCCTACGACGTATTAAATGCCAAAGCATTAAGCATTAAAATACAAATATTTTAATCAGAAAGAACTATTATTATAGTCTAGTGTAACGAAACAGCTTCTTATATATATAACAAAGGAATTTTTCGTAACAAAATGCCAATAACAGTTAAATCACCAAGCTCAAGATACGCTAACGTTCAAAACATTTATCTAATATCCACTTCAGTAATTATTATATCCAAGACGTTTCAGTAGAACAAATTCTATATTATATAAATCTCTTTCATTTCCTTTCGAATTGTATTTTAATACAATGTACTAAAATTAATTTATATCTCGAAACATTTACTCTGCTGTTATTGTGAAATATATAAATGTAATATAAACCTACACGATATTTTTATAAGAATTATTAATATTAATACATTTTGAAGATAGCTTTAGACATTTTATAATTTTCAAAAAAGTCACTAAATATGTGGTTTAGTGTTAATCAATATTCAAGTGACTTTTGCAGTTAAAATTAATTAAATATCATAGTATTTATTATTCTCTAGGTTGTGCTAAGTTAAGTAGTGATAATTGTAAAATAAACATAATTTACTTGGAGTATGATTACATGGTCTAAGAAAACAATAACTTATTAATATACTTGTTGCTGGCACAAAAAATCTAACAAAACTATTACGTTTTGTTAAATATAAAAAACGTTAAAACCTATGCTTATTGTTTTCTATTTCATTTATACTTCTAGTATTTCGAATACTAACTTGAACTATTATATTAGTTCAATTTAGGTCCGATTGTGTTTGAATGGCTTAGAGTAAACCGAGAGGAAATAGGATTACATTTTGAATTAACTGTTAGATGGCGATTTCTGAAATTGTATTAAAAAAATATATTAACATTGAAATATGAAAAATATATGGCGAAATATATTATATGAACTTCTCTGTTTTGTCCTTATGATTATTGATTATGTTTGTTATTTCTTCGCCTAGGAAACTAAGTCCTGTGGGATACTGTCTCTGTGAGAGTATGTTGACATGCTATCCCAGAGGTCGATAATAATATACAAAAAATACATATTACCTATTACTCATATTTAGTTATTTATTTTATATTATTTTGCTCTATAATATAACTATATACTCGTATATAAATGACAAAATATAAATGTCGTTAAATAAATGAAAACTGCAATAAAACAAACTATTTTGAAATAGCTTTCATTTTCCTGTGTTCAATCGTAATTATTAACATATTTAACTTAATTTAAAATTCTCTACTTCCTAAATCAAATCAGTATACAGACAAAATAGCCGTTACACAGAGACAAACAGTTTTAATAACACAGAATTATCGTTTATTATGATTATAATTTGTATGGAATTAGGGTTGTTATGGCTATAACTAAGGAAATATGAAATTTATCCTTTTTACTGACACTTTGCTCAGTTATTAAAAAAAGCCAATATGTTCTGTATAAACGAACCTCAACCTCTCTTAAGGTTTACAAAAGTAGCTCAGAATAGCGAGAGCATTAACTCATGCATTTTTCACGTCAACGTTCAGGCGGAAATTTGATATTTGAAGAGTCAAGTTTTGTTGCGATTGAATTTAAATTTTATTATTATTCGGATCAAATTTTTGTATTAAAAGTAACGTGTTGCATATTATTTATAGTAAATTAATAAACAAATTATAATTTTATAAAAATATAATGACATACAGTGTTTTCGAAACGCTACGTTCTAAAAACTAGAAATTAAAAAAAAATATATTTATCGAGGTTTTTATAAATTTGAAGTAATAGAGATCAGAGAAAATTCATTTCAAAGATGGGAGACCATATTTTAGAAATATTTGATACCTTATATTAAAAAGTTATTAATAGTATAATTATAATCTTTAGTTATAGAAAATTTTATTAATTACTACGATCGTGAGATCTGAATTACTTATAGTAATAATAAAAAATTCAAATAGTTTTCATTTTAGTTTTTTATTATTCTAATGTGAAGACATATAAACATAATAAATTATTGACGGTGTTATTTATATTTTACAATAAGAAAGTGGTAAACATTTTTCAAGTAAATAATAATAATATTTCTTACTCTTACATAAATTGCTCCCAAGAGCATACATCCGTCTGCCGGAAGCATTCAACACCATTTTAAATTCTAATATTATCATGATTATAATGTTATGGATTAATATAAGATATCCTTGCAATCACTTTGGTCTTCGCTCGTTTGTTTTATTTTTTTATAAATTTAAAATGTACTTGGGCTTTTAACTATTAAATAATCGGATACAGACACGGAAATTCGCCTAGATTAGACTAGTATTTCTTACCACCTGGCAACACAGAGGGCGGTCTATCTGATGATAATTGGTGTCATCGTCCTTAAACATCTGCGGAACTGAATATATCTTTGGTAACATCTTCGTAATAATGTAATTGGTTTATTAATGTAGTTAAAAGTTAATTTAAATGATACTTGATGTCCATTTATAAAATTATAATTACCACAGCCTGAGTCTGCTGAAATTGACAAATCTTTGGCATTATAATTACTTTGGTAAATTAAATTAATATGAAATTTAGTTAAAAGAAAATTTATTGAATACATTTTTATGCAAATTATTATTAACTTAACTACAGGCAAATATCAGAAAAATGATTCATTTTATAAAACATGTTCCTATGTTTAAGTATAACCATGTTTTTATCTAAAAATAAATTAAATATACAATACTTTTAACTATAACATATTAAATTAATTATTAGGATTATTTTATGAAGAGCGTGTCTAATGTATTTGAACTTCAACCTCCTTTAAGGTTCACCGCTCAGGTAACTGAAGTAGCACAGAGTTGAGAGTGCATTACCTCATGCATTTTTCACTTTAACGTCGAGAAAGAGATGAAAAAATTAACATTTCAGCAGTACAAGTTCTGATAATACTTATATTATATTTTTTTCTAATATTTTTTTTAAATGTATAGTTTTTGCTAGTTTTATAAAGACATTAATTAAGTGAACTACGACTTTATTTATAGAATTCAAAAATGTTTTTTGTTTAACCTTATCTAGATGTTTCAAATATTTTGTTATTATTTACTAAAATATGCCATGTAATATGTGCCAGTGTGTCATGTAATTTTTACTCATATTCTGTTAACTCGTCAAAGTCGTAGAACAAATCGAATAGAACATACTATAATAAATCTAACTTACGATACAATATGGTTAATAATATCTTATAGTTACTATAATTACACTTTACATCATGGCTACCGCTACTGGGTCACAAGGAAATGTGCAATCTTTTAAATAACTAAACCCAAAGGGGTGGTTTAAGATCTCTTACTCACTATTCGGAACGTATCTATATTGATCGGTCATCTACCTCAAGAAGTGCAGAAAAATGATAAAATTTAGGCTCAATTTCAAACATGGAAAAAAATATAAAAATTTCACATATAATATGGTATGTATGTACAAATATTCTTCTTTTCAAACCCTTCTAAATCTCACGAAAGAGGTAGCCCTAACGACGATAATATAATCCTGTTCAAACAATGATAAACCAATATAACATAAAATTTTATACCAATTGAAATATTAGGGTTCTTCTTAAATTTTGATAACATAGTATAATATAATAAAATAAATTTAGTGGCGGTGGCCTTCTGTTATATAAGATACGAGTTATTGCAATATTGATCTATGTCTATTATTTATATTACGAATACCCGTTATATTTATTACTACAAATGTTTGTCACATGGAGATTTTTAAAAACTGAAGAATTATATAATTAATTAGATCTATACTTTTGACTTTGACGTAATTCGCTATCATATTGTATAAAAATTAGATTAAAAATTAAAATATGAAACGAGAATCCACCAAACAAGACAAACAATTATAATAGTCTACATTAAGGATTGAAATATTGAATGTATTCAGAAGACGTATGGGATATTGTTACTTAGAAGTCTGTAAAGGAAAATAATTTTTCTTTTACAAATAAGTGTCACTAAGGAAAATATTGTGAATAAATTGGTACGATATAAAAGAAAATGTAATTAATAACTAATGGAACATTATTGCTGAACGGTGACTCTGAATTTATACTGAGCGATGAATAATCTTCAACACAAATGACTGGAATAAGGAAAAATTTTTGTAATTAATAAATCCAAGAAATAATTATTACTTTTATTAAATTTAATTTATAAATCAAAATTTAAAATCGGTTTTATTTATATTAGTAAATTTTTGAAATACTATCTAAAAGTTTATACAATCTTTATTTAATACACCTACTATTATTCTATTCGAGAATATCAATAGTCTACCCCAAAAATATCGTATCTGTTTAAGTATGTAAATAATATTTCCCTTGAGGTAAATACAAAATGTAATAGAAACTACATTTTTTTCAACCGTAATCCAACATCGGCAACTCAATTTATTATAAGATAACTTCGTTCTATACCGCGTTCTAAAGGGTATTTTATTTAGAAATGCCAATTTAGTTAGATACCTGTTCGTATATTGGCCCCGTCTGGGGATATTATAGAAGGCGATGGCTACCATTTTATTTTCGTCAAGATCCTCACTTCTATTGCATTTTCCCTTAAGACTTCTACGTGCGTCCAATATTCAAAACGAATGATGACAAGAATCACATTTACATTATTAATATCAAATTACAAGTTCAATATTCCGATCTAATGACGTATTTTGTATTATACTTATATGATTGGATAAATGTGAATGTGAAATTAACCTTAAATAGGACCGTTTGTTCAAAGAAGTATCTAGATAGTATAATATGATTACTACAATACAAGAGTAGATAGCGAAACAGAACGCACATACCATAAGCAACTGTAATAGAATCCCCAAACTTCTTGATGACAAGAGAAAATCTGCAATATGAACATTTTTTTTTTTTTATTTATTTATTTAAAAAATTCTTAAAACTATATACATGGTATACATATCAAATATGAATTGAATTTATTGAATTTTGAAAACTACAATTTTCATTTGTAATCAAACAAACATATATCGTAAACGACTACAAAAGTATAAACTGTATCGCAGCCGTTTACGCCCACTCCGGGACTCCGTGTATGTTCTAGAATTATATAAGATGCAAATATTCAGTAAATTAACAATTGCTTTTGTTTTTATGTAATGAGAGATGGGAGATTCTCTCATTGAATACAGTAAAACTTAATTATACATTTTAACATGATAGGAAATCATCAGGTTTCTTCAAGGACTATAAAAAAGACAACAGAAATAACTTTTAGCAAACCCCGGCAAGCCAAAAAATAAACCATAATACGTTATCAATAGATATTAACGTTGTCTGACATTCAATTCCGGTACAACCTAAGAAGAAAGGAGGGACAGCTGAAAAGGTTTGGGTTTCAGGCTCTTTCTAACTCTCTCTCTCTCTCTCTCTCTCTCTCTCTCTCTCGGTCTTATCAAAAACAAAATATTTTATATCTTATTTTGTAAAACTTGTAATCAATTATATACATTATTAAAGTACAGTAAATAATATTACTACTATATACTTTTCAATTGATTATCATGGATTTAATGTAGGGTATTAAAGAAGTAAAAAAATATTTTTCTTCCCGAAAAAATGATATTCCCTAAATAGTTTGACTGTAACAAAACTATTTTACATATATCCAAATCCGCTAGGAAAATCTAATAATTCAGTACAATTTAATCCTAATATGAATATCTGAAAATTTTCTGTTAAAAATAACTACGTTGACATTTTGTTCGCCCATATTAACAAAATATAAAATTATATTGGATAATGAAATTTTTATATGATGAGAATTTAATGATTACTTATCTATCTACAAATATAAGTACAATATTTTTTAATATTTTTATTTAAAATAATCTAAAAATGTACAAACATAATATTATTATAACTTTTAGAATTTGGAAAGGGTCGAACAAATAAAAAATAACCAATATTTATGAAAATTGGAAGTTTTCCCAATTTCCTCTTGATTATATTCGTACCTTTCTTTGTGTTGTTTTTAAAAGTAAAGGAGTGAAACGCCAACGTGACAAATGAATTATTCAGGCCAAAACGGAACTCGCCTATTTACATAAGAAAATTGGGTACGACGCTACACTAGCCAGCTCATCGGTGAAATGTTTTAATAATATTATACTTGCTTCCACGCCTATAAATAAGATTGGGATTCATTTATCGTAAATATCTATATAACGAACCTGCGCACCGGCAAAACAGCAGAAGTGTCCAGTCGAGGATCATACCTACTACTCGACAGATGCAAAACTCGATTTTTCTTTCTTTTATTTATTTATTATGGCAATTGAACGTGTTACTTGATACATATCTTACATAAGTATTCATTAGCAAAATTGTTTTTAAGGATTGTCAAAGAGTTTTACTATCGTGTCCCGCTTTCATCAGGAAATTACAGATATAGCTAGGAAACCATTTATGAAACGTGATTGTAAATACTGCTGTACGCATTATTTATTTTTACTATACTATTATAATGAAGCTCTTTGCTAGTAATTGTAAATGTAAACGTAAACTCTCATCAGTCATCAGTCTTAGGAATTATTCTATCGCGTGCCAACTCACTTAAAGGAACCATTGGCTATGAGTCAACGGTTTTACAAGCAAACTTAGATGAATATATATTTATTTTTATTCTTGGTACAATTTAAGGTTATACCTTTTTAAATGGCTTCTAATAAATATTTTGTATGATGAAAAGTATGGTGGTGCAACTTTTACACATTTTAATGATAGTCGAATAATCAGAGAATCATAGTTTTTGTATCAAATAATTATTAGAAGTAAACTTTCCATCGGGTTTTACTCTTCATATAATATTTGAAGTTTTTTTAAGATTAGCAAACGGTTTCTCTTAAATAGAATCCTATTTTCATTTTGTTTCACCATTTTTTAATATGCTAGCGCATGCTAAATATAATATAACATAGTTAGTGATATATATATATATATATATATATATATATAACAACAATAAGTCAACCTAACTACTTTGTTTATATTATTACTATTGTAAATGTGTTGTTTAATATACAAGCGTGTAGAAAATTAAGTGTTACAAAACCGGGCAGTAGAAGATCGCCACGCATCCAGGTGATACGGATGTTATTGCAGATGATGACTTGCTATGCGGAGATGAAATTCGGTTGCAGGCATCAGGTCAAATAGGTCTTCGGAACACTATGTTGTAAATGCGATAGAAGCCGCACAAAGAGGTCACGTCTCTAAACAATGCCAAAGAGTCCAGTCGTTCACATATTACCGGGACCGCGACAACTCGAATGGCTAGGCGTTGTACGCGGTCAAAGGGCAGAAGCTGATATTAAGTTGATCCGAACCAGTACTTCATATGTGATCGGAATTGCGCCTTATATAACGCAAGTCTTTAGCCTGGCTTGAAATACTTCCTCGCTCTATTCAACACTCCCAATTTCACATATTTGTAGCACTATTTGGTAAATGCCATCTCAATCCACTCCACTTACGAACGTCCAAGGAAAACGGAGACTTTGCAATGTATTATTTACTGAAAAACTATTACCCATATTGAGCTCTAACACTGCGGGATGGTAGGCGGTAACTCTCCTACCAAACTGAGTTTAAGACAAAAAGAATAACCCAGAGATCGGCTTTTTTTGTGTGTCTCTTTTGCTGTGTGCAGTGGCGGTAGGGACGGCTGGCACAAGTTTCTTAGAGTGGTCTTAGAAAGAGCCCTGAACTTACACTTGCCTCCATGACCATGATCCTCAATTATGACGAAATACTTGAACTTTACTCTAAGAATTTGGCGCCCGAAGAATCTAAAATCATGGTTATATTTCCTTAAAATTTTAGATTTCGGATTCTTAGTTGCGTTGAATCGACACTTCTCTCCGTACCAATCAGTGATCTGAAAGCAGGTCTGTAAAAGCAGTTTGTCGTCAATTGGACTTGGGCATGCCTTACGGATTCTCTTACTCACCGACGGGATATAACTAAATAAATTTGATGACTATACGTTGGTCTTCTCTGAGAGTGAAGTAAATATAGTAAAATATAATTAATCTATTTAAATTAATACTACTTTAATATTACTAGACGTAAAAGATCGATAAGTTTTTAACACTAATTCAATATTAGATTATTTTTAAGATAACCATATTTACTAGAGCAATAAATACCAAAAAAAAATATGTAATTAATAGTGTTAAAATTTGCAACAACAATCTTTGCATTTGGCCAGATTCAAATATAAAAATTAGCAATAAGTTGGGTAAGTACATTAATGGGCGTCAACTTTTTTGCAATAATAGAGAAATCTCTCCAAATTTATTATTAATCACGGTTGGGATAAACCTCACCATAATATAAAAATCGCCTTTTAAAATAAAATTTGTTTTTCAATTGTGACTTAAAATGTGGTAGCTATATTTTGTAAATTACATTAAGAGATGATAGAGATAGAGAAAGGCAATTTTTAAATTTAACATTTAAAACCAAATGCACTTAACGTGAATAAATTTGCATTAATGAGATTTTTTTTTTCAACGCATAATAAATCATTACAAACTATGATACTGTATCGTGATTTATATTTCACAGTATTTTGATTGTAAGTGAAAAATATATTTCTCGAAGATTTTTTAAAGACATTGTAACTAATTAGTATTATATATATATATATATATATATAATAGTAGACTACATAACTTTCTGATTTATTTTTTGTTACTTGTAATCTTCGTTTTGTCAAAAATATTATAAAATCTATATTCTTAATATTCTTTATTTGATTTTTTATTTTTTAGTAGATTTCTGTTAGATAACTAGATTTTTATCCAAAGATTATCTGAAACTTACTGCCCTTGTTGCGGCAAATGGTTTACAGAATACTCCAACTGAGAACTCACTTAAATAATGAGTCCCCAGAAGCGTTTCCTTGTAACCTGTAAATGGAATTTAAGAGTTTTAAATGAATGCACAACATACAGATCCACCACAATTTTTTATTCAACATGTGGCTATTCACATCTTTAAATTTGTAAAGAAAAAAATTATTTAAGATAGTAAATATATACATTATATTTATTATATTCTTGTCACGTTACATAATTAATTTTTAACATATTCATATTAATTATTATCTGGTAATATTTTTGGTTTACAAAGTTCTTAAAACTATTTCTAAAAATAGAAATGTGCCGTCTAGGGCATCCCAAATCAGTCGTCAAAAATATAATTTATACATTACTTCATTAATTAACATTCCCTGATAACGTTAACGTTAATAACAATATCAATTCAAAAATTCAAATCATTATGATTAAAATAAAATGTAAAAAAAAAATTAAATACCAAAGTCATAACAATAAATTTAATATTATATACTGTGTTAATTTAATAATACTCGTATAACCATATACTGTGGTCTAATACTGGTAAAGGTTAATAACAGGTTTTAAACAACAATTATAAATTATCTCAAGGACATTGAATAACTTTATTAGATATTGTTTTATAAATGTGTAAGAAGTGATTGGTTATTCGAGTCTTTAATTTTTATACATTTTTCTTGGCAGTACAAAAATAGTCTGCTGTGTTTAATTGTAAAAGTTCAACTCTTTAATTATTTCAGGAGCTTGAAGTTAATTATTTTTTTATAAAATATTAAAGTATTTCAAAATATTATTGCATATGTAAATAAATTAGAAAATTTTGCTTATTTAAAATTTTTGAGATAATTTATTATTTAAGCAACTTTATATTTCTAGCGGAACTTATTTCTTATTATGTGGCAAAAATTTTCGTGTAATTTTTAACTCACGTAAAAGAACATTATCCCCACAACTTCCACCTTCTATATTATAAAACGATATTTAAAGACAAAGTATTTTTTTAATTTTCCATTTCTTTTGCTCATTTAATTGCACGAAGAACTTTAACGACCCTTGATTTGGCACAATAACATTCATGTATTGTCTTGATTTTGAAAAGTAATTTCTCGGTTCTAAGACCCAAATCTTCCGTATGTTTCCCTTTTTTTTCTACTTCTTTTTTGCTTCTTTTTGTAAGTCAGTGTCAAGTTTGTATAATAATAGGTTGTTACCTAGGCCGTAGAGCCGTATAAAATGTAAGTCAAAGGAAAAAGACGTGACAAAATTTGAAAAACCGAGCCGATTACAAGATTAAACTGATACCGAATAAAACTGGAATTGTAACTCCTTCAGAATTACAATAGATTGAGCTTACTTAGGATCGCGAAAATATTTCTCAGTTTTGCTTTCTCTTTGAACTTTATTTTTTGTTGAAATAATAGAATATTTTTCAATATTCATATTATTCACGTAACTCATAAAACACTTGTCAAATAATTAAAGTTGTAGTAATATGTGTTGTATAATTAAAGTATAAGAATAGTTTCGCTACAGGTAATGTAGCAGAATTAGAAACAATTTTTTTTTATTATTTATACGAGTATATTATATTGCATTGTCAATCATCATTATTTATTTTATTGTCAATACCTTGTTAAATATATATTAATATTATATATGTTAAAAATATTTATATTATATTAATATAATTATCATTATATTAATTCCTTATATATTTATAAAAACATATTTTAAACAGTATTTATTAGTTGAAGTAAATCAGGATACTTCTGTCAACAGTATCTTATCTTTTGCTGACTTAAATTTATAACTACATATATAACGGTATAATTTTAGAAGATATTAAAACATTACATATGACTGATATAAGTAAGCAGAAACTATTGTTTACTTACATTATTTGAGACTGAATATTTACTTGAACGTAGTAATTGAGTAGGATATAACGTACCGTATAGACGAGAAAATGTAATCTCAACGGCGAAAGTTGGGCTATGGCGCATTTACGAAATTCTTTACAAAATCTTCGCTTTGATACAAATTCTGTAAATCTCTTACATTCTTTAAAGCTCTCCTAAATAGGAGGTAATTTTTAAATCTTCTAAAATGAATTTAATTTAATTTAGGTTATAACTATTTCGGCACAAATTGAATTGGTTTTTTTTTGTTAAACAACTCGTTTTGGTAATTCACCTTTAATAATAAATATCGAAAGCCAATATTAAAATGGATAGTTTATTAGTTGTGTATGGTAATTTTTACGTGTGTGAAAACAATATATATACATTTTTTACGTCAATGAACAACAAAAATAATTTTCTTTCAATAAGCATTCGTAAATATAATACTTACACATATTGTTTTTAGTATAATTTTATAACTTATGTAGTAATATTCTAAATGACTTTAATAAATCCATATTTTCGGCTTCTGGCAAACCTAAACGATTCTACGAACGAATTACTAATCTTTAATATAAAATATATTTAACAAACTGTCATCGAATGTAAAAAAAGGACAAAACATAAAAAAAAATGGAGGAATTAAGAAATGTACTAAAAAGATTAATGACATTTGCAAGAAAAGGGTATACTCGTACTCATTATAAAGAAAAGAAATCATTAATTTCATTCGATAAAAGGTTTTTTGTTAGCAATTTCCCAAAAAAATATACAATTTCCGGATATACGATGAAAAGGGTATGTACTTGTTAATAATTTAGCATAAGACGTCAATTTGCCGTAAATTAAAAAGAAAATAAACATCATACCATCGTAATAAGTTATATATTATATATTTTTGTAAAAAACTTGTAGTGGTCGGACAAAAACTTATTTCAGTATATTATCCACGATAATAATATATTTTTTATTATTTTCTTGATGACTTTATGTTATGCAAACATACCATAATATTTAGAGAATGAAAACTTGTCCTTCTGATGTTCAACATAAAAATATTTCAGATTATATCTAATTGCAAGTCTAATATTAGCAAATCAAGATTTTTGAACACTTATACTTTTCTTTTATATAAATTATACATGAGTAATATTTCTTTCGCAGCTCATTTCGATTAATAATCAGTAGACCTATAACCTATTTTACGCTTACTTTAGTCTACTTTTTCTCATACTGCACAATCATTGCAGACCTGTTGCAAGGTGGGGGGGTTTGCATCTATTAGACGTGGTGACCTAAGGCCACGCTGGCAAAATTTTCAGCCCTTAGCTCATCTAAGTCTAGGAGAGGTGAGAGAAGAGTTTCTCTCACCTCTCCTAGACAAGGCTGACTTTATCAATCTTGATCTATCTGTGGAACAGTTAAACAAACTTGAGCGTCTTCAAAATATATCAATTACTCAATTCTTTATAAACCACATACTCCCTTTTACTTGAAACTACGTTTCTCTTATCTGACTCCGATATTGTACGGAAAAACCTTAGATCATGTTACTCGCTTGCTAAATCCTTCTAGACTCTCGGGATATTTTGATAACTCATTTACTTTTAGATCGGTGGTAGTGTGGAATAATCTCCCTTCTGAAATTCGGCATGCAAAATCACTTTCAATCTTTAAAAGTCATTAAAAAGTCAAGAACATTTCCATATTTAGTTCCAACAATTAGTGGTTTTAGATATATATCTATCTATTTGTCTATTTTTTATATAAATAATAATATATATTACATGTATGTATCTGTTTATATTTATCGTACCATAATTATGTTTGTTTTGCAGTATTCCGCATTCGCTTTAACAACTCCGTTCTCGGAAAGGTTGTCTTTAAGAGATTGCTTTAGCAATAAGACCGCCTTTGCACCCTGCTTGCGTAGCTTGTAGCCTCTGATTATTGTATGTTTTTATATTTTGTGCGTGCTATAGAAATCATATCTATTTATCTAACAACGTATTTTTAATACGACTTTTAGTTATGCGCACATTATGAACTTCTTTCTTTAATTATAATTTCAAAATTTCAAATCCATTGCAATCATGTTTTAGATCTAAGCACTATATGATCACCTTAATCTTGTAAAACCTTGATCTATCAACAAATGTGCTGGTAAAATTTTAAAATACATATATAGAAAATATTAATTGTTATAACAATGTCTTCGTTAATTTGACGTAAATATTACCGATTATTATTATATCAAAACAATTTATTATTGACGACTAATAATATTACCATTCCAATTACAACCCTGAATAAAACCTTTATTATTTGCGGCGAGGCATTTAATCATATCACATAATAAATATAATTAAACATTCATATAAATGGAATTTATATTTCAATTACATTTATTAATCTAAAACGTAGAATATGACTATTTCGAATTTGTAAATGTATGTAAAATAAATGAACCTGATTACTAATATATTATAATTCCGTAATATAAAAAGTAATTAATTATAAAGTTATATTCAAATCTTGCAATCTGTTTTTCTTCCACCTCCAGGTATATTTCTAGTACTCTGGATAAAAATGAATAAAGTATAGCAATTATAATATATTTAATATTATGCTAGAATTTAATAATATTAGAATGTATCATTATTAAATTCTTCCGTTCTTTTCTACAACTTCAACCTACTGAATTGGAAACTCTGACGGAATAAAGGACGGTATATCAAAGTTTTGGAGAATTTCTAATATACCATTAAAATACTCTTATGAGACTTTGACCATTTCTTTAGAGTTATTGCCGGTTTTTATAACAGATGTCAGAGATGAGAGAGTCAATGAACATTAATGAAATTTTTCACAAGTACATCGACAAATGGCCACGCCAATATTTTAGTGATTGTGAATGTATAGTCTCATTAATAAATATATATTTTTCCAATTATAAAACGGCTATTTCATAAGTAAGATCTTAATTATAGGAAAAATCAAGTCATAGTATATGTCAATATTCTAAGATATGATTAATTCACATACTAAAATAAGTACTATGGTATCCAACTTATAACTTAACGGTTATAAAAGGACTTGTTTCCTTTTTTTTAAAGGATAATGTACTAAAATGTATAAAGGATATTTATTGTTCTAAAAAGAATATATTCAATTCAACATTTTAATTTAATTTACATGTGAAAATAAAAGCGCCCAAGAAAGCCAGAAACCCAAAAGGTTACATCAAAAATCAATTTGTTATTTACTCTAAGAATGCCGAGGTCCACCACTATCAACTTGTATTTAACTAAGAATTAACAAATTAAACACTAAATGCCTTAGAATCTTTTATACCATAACCGATTAGAAGTACAATTCTGTGTAGTTTCGTTTCGTAAATAAAATAATACTTAATAAAAATGTTTTGTTCTGTAAAATATTCACGGAATTTTTGTTTTAATCTTTTTTTTTTATCTAATCTAATGTAATCTAATATTTTTTTATTCTCCTCAATTCTAATATATAATTCTACACTTTAAACATTTTCTTTTTAGAATGTTTTAATCAACTCGTTTATTTTATTAAATAAATAATTTTAACAATTAGCGTCATATTTTATATTACGTATTTGAATATACAAAAGGGTATTTATAAACTATAAATAGTATGTAAATGTACTTTTTGAGACCTCTTTAATCAAAAATAAAATTTGTTGTTAATTATATTAAACGATGTGTATTTTTATTTATATTTGGTGTTTTAAAAAATTTAACGAAGATAAAGATAAGACACGGCCTTACTATCCTTTTCTATACCATACTTTTTAAAAAATCTACGAAGTTCAAACTTTCATTGACCAAGAGGGTATTATATAAATACATATACTTTCAAAATTCATTTAATTTGAACCAGTAGTTTAAGAATTATTACAAGCCAAAGTTCCTTTATTTTGTCATTGATTCATTGACTCACTGACCATAAAAATAAAAGTGGTATTTCGCGTGAACCTAGAGAGCCGAAATTTGGTACACTATTTAGTTTTTGTATCAACATATTTTTATTTCAGAATAAAGTATCTATAAAAAATTTTGATTGATATTGATAATATTAATAGTTTAGTCTTTTGCTGTGTGCGTTTTCCAAATCACTCTATTCAGTAAAACGTTCAAAAAAAGAAATATTAATAAATTTACAATAAAATGTTATTAGTAATCTAAGAAGATATCAATAACGACACAGTGGTTATACAACCAGCCAGCCAGTGGTTATACAACCAGCTATACAGCTGTTCCTATAGAAAGATATACTGAACCGCTTTGGTTTAGATTTCATAACTTTTTTACATGTTATGTTGTTGATAGATATCAATTTTGCAATTTATGAAATTACTTTTAAACTTTAAGATCATTTCCAAATCCTGTCTGACATCTATAATTCGCTCAGTAGTTTTGATTCCGTGTTTAGGTCAAGAGTGTTGTTAAAGTCCAAGGCATGCTAAAAAAAAATGAACTTTAATATTTTATGGTACATTTACCGCCAAAAGATTTATTAAAAAATTTATATCCATATTTTGATGATAACCAAAAGCTTCTGTGTTTAAATAGCATTTTTTCAACTGTATGTTTCTAGTAAATTATTTCTCACGATATGTTAATGCGTGCTAGATGTTAACCAAAAATAAACATGTCAATGTACCGTTAAAGATAACGTTCGTAAAATAGCAGATATAGACAATATTATAAACAGATTTTACCACCCCAAAATATTTTTTTGTTATTAATCTCAACTGTTAGGGTGAGTATTATTTTGTTATTTATCGGACGCTCCGAGGTTATTGCTATATTTCATTAATCTCCTGTACTCTTGAAGGAAATTCTGCAAAAACCTTTGTTATCCTAATGATAAATGTCTTTCTTTTCTCTTACAAATCTGTTTTTTCCTTTTAAGAAATGATACATTTATCAACGTTCTTAACACTTAATAATTTATATGCGAGAACTTAATCAATTAAAGATATTGGGAGTGATAACGTGATAGGAGTATGATTACTTCGGTAACTTAAGTGCTTATAAAAATGTTATTTTAAATTTATAAGTTATATTATCTTTTTAAAAACAAGAAGTAAAAAATATCCTTGTGTAGAGGTAAAACTCTTAGCTATATATATATACATACTAAAGGAGTTCATTAATCAAAATATCTACATTAATGAATTTGGCATTCAAATTTATCTTTTATTTTACTTTATAATCTTGTTTTAAAGTTTAAGTTCTTAAAATGTAAAATCCTTAAAAATCTTTATAAATACGTGAGTTAAATTTATTAATAAAGATTTTTTTAACGTATAATAATTTTGAAAAACTTTTTTTATTTTTTTATATAAAAAAATAATTTCCACATTGGAGAATCGTCTCTGTGTCATGGAGGATATTACAAGCATATTGTATACAAAAAATAGACCTAGACTCGAAAGAGCAGAATGTAGATGAACAGAAATGCCCTATATCAGTACACACATCTTTTTTATATCTGTTTCTTAATTCTGATAATGATGTTAATCTTCAGTAAGCTTGTATCATGAATTGACTCAATTACCTTTGTGGACTTTAAATGTTCTCATGGGACCTCAACTTTTCTTTTTGAATATTATTCCACTGTAAACTTATTTGGGTTTTAATCGGATTAAGATTTCATAAAAAATAACGGAAATGTTCAAGGAGTACCGTTTCAAAATTATCCACAAAGACGGCATAAAGGAAAAGGTCAAATCACGTTCAAATTATATACGTTAGTAAGAAAGGAGAGGATTTAGTTTTTCATTAAAAAACCGGGAATCTATTCACTGAAGCATATAAAATGAGGAATCATCCTATACATAACGACACTCTTGTACTGAGAGTTTATGCATTACCTCCAATGGAATATATTGTCACTCATTGTCTCCTTAATAAACATGAAGGAAAAGTATCTTTAAATTATGCCAATACAAAGTTATGACTGCAAATACTAAGACAAATTTTAACTTTCTCACTCCTTAGACTACGGTTGCGTTTAGATGGCTATTTTTTTTTCACACCATTGACGATGTTTTATACAAGAGCTTAGAGCTTATAATATAAATAAACTGTTAAATACATTTAAATCTGTGGGCAATGAAGTATTCAAGTAATGTTTTTTTATTGTACACCAGAGTTCTCATCAAGGAGAATGGAAATGGTCCTCGCGTGAACGACTGTATCGCAATTACATAATCCCCATCCATACGTACGGGAAATAATTTGAAAAGAAAAGAAAATTGTCGGTTTTTTTTACAGTTATTTAGACTCAGCTGAAATTTTGTATAATATGATCAATACTAATATTATATTTTGTGTTATTTCTTGTTCCTGTATTTAAATTTTCGGACCACAAAGTTGGAGTTTCGATAGATTTATTTTCATTTAAATTGACGTATTGAGAAGAACGTATATAAATATTATATTAACATTCAATACATGGATTTTACAAGGCAAGTTTTCTCGTTAGGTCTTACCAAGTTGAGAATTATAGCTCAAGTTATAAGCCAACATGACACAAGTGGAAGCTGTAGCAATTATATGTTTTCACGACGTGTCTACTACTTTCAGTGTCCTTGCTTTTTAGATCATACATTTTTTATAATTTTTGCTTAGCAATGCTGCAAAAAAATATAATTGAATTGATAAATAGAGGGTAAATGATAAAGATTTCTTGTTAAAAGTATTGTAATAATGCTTATTGTTTAGATGTGCATTGGTCAAATTATATATTATTTTTATATAAGACTAATAATCTCAAACGAGTAGCAATCAATAAATTGTGAAATAATTGTAAGGGACCACTATATAAGGGAGTCTATATTTAATAGGATTTAGCCATAACCTTTATTCTGTATTCGTCAAACAATAATGGTTGGGTCATGAGCAGATAATATATATATTTTTCGGAGATTTAAGTCAGATAGAGAATTGGATACTAGCACCGTATTTCAATAACGCACCGATCTAACCAGTCATTATATATGTATAAAATTTAGGCACATTATGTAAGTCACATCATGTAACTTTAAAATTACATTATTATTTAATTGGTAACAAACTTTATTTCAATAACTTGAAACAATTTTTTTTTATATCTATTAAACCACTTAAAGACATTACAACAATTCAATTTTTGTTTATTCAAATAAAAGTAGTAAGTTCGAGGAATGAGATATGTTGTTAAATATATATATTTAAGTTTTAAATCAAACTGGAGTTCAATTTTGTGTTTGGTGCATTATAGTTAAAATTTTTTGGAGTTTAGCTGGCCAGAGCAGAGACGTACCCAATTTTCTTATGTAAATACGCATGTTCCGTTCTGTCCTGAATAATTCATCGGAAGACGTGAAGCGTTTGACTCCCTCACTTATAAAACCAACACAACGAAAGGTAAAAATATAATGTAGAGATTTGAAAAACTTCCGCTTTCCGCTTGATACTTTGTTTTATTTACGGTATTTTGTTTCTTATTAAAATAGGAAGTGTTTTTTAATTAATTTGTTTGTTCAAATTCAAATGCTACAACAAGATTAGTAATTAATATTGGTTTTCTGATACTTTGATATTTTACAAAACCAATTTTATAAGTATTAAAAGATTAAAGATTATTTAAAAATAAAAGATGATACCCAATTGTCCAGATAACAATAACAATAATTCAATTTAAATTCTCTATCTTATTTTAAAACCTAATATTCATAGAAAATTTTAAACTAGTGCAAAACAGATTTCTGCCATCATTCCTTCTGAATATTGGCCTCACGTAAAAGAAGTCCGTTGGGGAAATTGCAATACGAGCGAGGATATAGAGGAAAATAAAATCGCTGCCATCGACTTATATAATATCTTCAGACGGGTCTAATATAGGAACAGGTATCTTACTAAATTGCCATTTCTAAATAAAATACTCTTTAGAACGCGGTATGAAACGAAGTTACCATATAAATTGAGTTGAAGATATTGAATTACGCTTGAAGAAAACTGTAGTTTGTATTACATTTTGTTTCTACCTTAAAATGTATGATTTGCATACTTAAAAAGATACGACACTTCAGAATAATATTTTAAGATTTGTGAAAAGTAACGACAGATATAAATATATAAATTCAGTTAAAAAAGAAATACTTTATAGGCAATATGATATATTATATATATTATTACTTATGTAAGTACATTTTTGTTACTTATGAAATCTTAAGATTTCAAAAATGAAATAAAACTTCATTAATTATATATATATAAAAGTATATAGTAGGCAAATGTTATAAAATATATTAGTTAAATAAGAGTATCATACATCCTAAGTAACAACCTTAAATTGAACTATAGATATAGAACTATAGATTGGGTTATATAGAGTTTTGATTCATAACTCCTTAATGAGATTGCATTATGATTTGTTAATCTTTTTTTCACATTCAAAAAGTTCGGATGAAATATTACTTTTAGATATGTAGATATGCAGAGATATTTTGTAAACACTTTCATTTCAGCTTCGTTGTAAATAAAACTTCTAAAACCAAACTTTTTGTTTTAATTATCAAACTCCCGAAATGTACGCAAATTTACTCACGTTACGACTTCATACTCTAAAATGGTAGATGTAAAGTCTATACATGCATATAACGAAATATATGCCTTATTTATAGTTATGGCTAAAGAGATACAAGTATCGAAGGCATGTAGAATGCAAAAAAAATTTCTAGGCACACGGTTCCGTTAAGATCGCTGAAGAAGTGTCCTTTATACTAAATATTATTAGATATTACATATCTTATAAAATTTCTTAACATATACCTTTTAAAAATTATAAATCTCTTTATTTTACTTTCTAAATTTCACTTTTAATAAAATTAAATTGCTAATAAAGAAATATAAATATACATGAACGTAGTAAGAAGTGTCAGATTGAAAAAATGTCGTAAATAGGATGATAGAGATTTAACCAGGATGTTAAAAAATGTATTCGGTAAAGTCGAATAGGGAGCCTCTTTAATTGATATCGGAAGTCTGATAAGTAATGAAATTTACGCAGGTTGCTAGCAGCTCTTCTGTAGCATCTTAATGATTTAGGTCGGCGTCATCAACAAGAGGTAGTATTATAATAAAGATTGTGCCAAGAGTATTTTTGCAGGCGCCTTAAGAAATATAAATTTAGAATGAAGACGTTTACTTGCAATCAAGATAAATTGCAGTAATTTGTTAAATCTAAGTTTTTTTACCTTTTAAATAATAGGATTGTAGTGAATTCATATATGATATATGTTATAAAGTATCAAAATATTGTTTAAAAATTGCTCGGGGCTTCTCGATTGATAAGGGGTTTCCTCAAGGTATAATCGTAAGCACATTTCTCATCCTAATTTATATAAATAATCTGCCTACTTTTACACATAATGAGATAATATTGTTTGTTGGTGATAGTTCTTTAAAAAGTAAATGTAAAGTTAAATGATATTCGATAATGTCTGACCATGTCAACAAGGCTCTCTCTTAAATATTGCATAGGTTTTGTTGTTAAAAAACTATTACTCTACAATAAAAGGAAGATTTCTCAGATTTACAACTCATAAGGTAAAACACAGGCCAAAGAATACACTGTTGAATGAGAAAACGATGGAAGCGGTTGAATTCAAAGTTTTTCTTGAAATTACTGTAAAATCATTGATGTTATATTACAATGGGACCCTAATATCGCTGGATTGGCTAATAAACTTACTTCTGCCTTGCATACTATTGAAAAAAAAGATCCCTTACTGACGAGACTACTGCCAAGGTAGTTTGTTGTAGTTATTTTCATAGCACAATGTATACTTAGTCTGGCCATAAACACATTAAGAAATAAATAAAGTATTACTTTTAAACTTGGAATCTGACATTTTTAAACTTTGTTGTTTGTGTTTTCTTATTTTCACGCCAATATACTCTAAAATATTGTGTGATATAAATCGGAATGAATTGATAAAGAAAGCCGAATGGCCGTGATTACATTACATAAAGCAGGTATGGAGCCAATTGCAATTTTTAACATCCTCCCTACGATTGGTAAAAGTCAAATGTGTAAGCGTTAGGCTATTTCAGCGTTTCATTGATAGATACAATGAAACCTCCTCTTTTCATGACAATAAAGACCTAGCCGTCCACGAAATGTTCGTACGAAAAAGGCAATGAAAGCAAGAAGGTAAAGAATTCAAATAATTTTGCTGTCCGAAAGCAAATGTCGGGAGAAAATGTCACATATTTCAAAAAACGACTTTGGACTTGCAGTCAATAGACACACTGGTCATTTCTTAACTCAAAATTAGAATAAAGTGGTAAAATCAAAACAGCTACTTAAGTGGTACACAAATGGTCACAGAAAAATGTTGTTTAAGGATGAGAAAAAATTACAATTGAGATATATTTTAAGAAACAAGATTACCGTATTTATGCTGCAAACTCTTAGGAAACTTGCCAATCAGTCAACACAGTATATTGTGGGCACTATCCGACTTCAGCGATGATTTGGGGGGGTGTTGCCATGAAGGAGTGACGGAGCCATATTTTTATGAAAAAGCTATTAAAGTAACGGGACAAGTGTATCAAGATATAATTTTTGAGAAAGTAGTTGAGCCCTTTAACAACAACAAGAATGGTTCTCTCAGTGAGTGTCGATGTTGGGGCATAAAGCTCAGTCTACTCAATTTTAGTTAGAAAAGAATCTTCTGGTTTTCAACAGAGCTGAAGACTGGCCGTCATCTAATCCTGATCTTATTCAAATGAGTTAAGATTTGTCAGTTTTAAGGAATAAAGCTTTCTCTAAACGCCATGATAATTTAAAGCACGCAAAGTAAAAATAGACAGATTTTATATTTCTTACTGCAAAAAAAATATTTGATGCCCAAATTAAAACTGTATTAATAAGGATTAGTAGCATAAGGAAAAACTATACCTAATAAGGATTAGATTTATAAATATAATAAAACTAGTACTTTACGACTTTGTTTGTATGACTTACACTGGGATTTCACCCACTGGTGAGTTTGCGGCTACAGGTAGTTTTTTAGGCATTAAGAAAGTTGCGAAGCGAAAAAAGTCATTTTTTTATATTTAACAATTAGTTCTAAACATGTTTTTAATAGTCAAAACACAAAAAAAAATTCTTAGAACCATATCTTTATTTAATACTATATATTAATATTTATTATATAGTAAAATATGTATATATATTTTAATATTTTATTATTTTAGGTTATTTAAATATCTTCTTTGTAATCTTGGAGAGTATCTAAATTAACCATAATTTTTTTAAATAATTATATAATCATAAAAGTTTCCTTGTTTTCTTTTCACAACAATATTATTATGCTTATTGCTGTGACAGCATAGTCTCGCTTAGCACATAAATCTTTTAGTTTGGCAATATCCTTAGTTCTTAGTTTATTTTTCTTTATCTTTCTTAAGGTCTTTCTATCTAAGTAATATCCAGTCCTTCAATGAGTAATGAAACTTAACGTTATTTTATATGCTTCTTGGTTATGAAATACTTTAAAAAAAATATATTTTATAAGTTTGTACAATTGTACAATCACGGCCAAACACGGTTTTCATATTTAAAATAAATTATTATAAGCTTTTTGTATCATTTCATGCTATACAATAAATGTACGAGTATATATATAATAATTTAGTTTATTGAACATTTGTACATTATAATTAATAAGTAACTAATATTGAAAGTCCTTTCCCTTTATTGGGCTTAACTCTTTTAAGCCGTATTAAATAATGGTCAGTAACAAAATAAAACAGGCTGACTCTGTTGGTTTCAAACGAGAATCCAGAGTCGAAAGAAACTTTGTGACCGTAAGTGGATATTGGTTAGGGAACTTCCCTAGAGGATTATTGTTTAACAAAGTCGGCGTTTTGTGGTATTACTTCGAGAATTTTAATCAAAAGGTTTATTCACAATTGTGCATTTTCCTCTGTTCTTTAACTTTACATTAGTAGGCTTAAAAAAAAACTCAACTACTCAGAAATATGTGGATGTTATGTATTTATTCCCATTTTAAGATCCAGTTTCTGTAAAATGAAATATAATTTTAAAGTATCTTTTATAAGTTTATTATAAAATGATATTCATATATGTCTGTTTACTACAATTTATAAAATCGTTCACAAAAGTAAGCAAAATTGTTAGTAAAATTAGTATTTAATAAAGTTAATTAATTTCATACAATATTTTTAAAAAGTTTTTTAGAATAAAATAAGAGAAATCAATCGTAATATTAATTGTATTTAATAATAATTAATATGAATAGTATTATTAATTACAAGAAACATGGAAGAGAATAAACATAAAAATGAAAACACTTTTTAAATAAATTTTATTTGCGAAATATATTGCTTGTATTGACTGCTTTTATATATTTTACTTTATAGCCTTTGGATAGCAGCATTCAATGCCATAAGTACGCAGCTTAGCAAAGGACCGACCGTATCTTCCCGGGGGTCCATAAGAACTGGCTAAAAAACAAAACAAACAAATGGGTATCAACCCTTCACCACTTATTCAAAAGGTGGCAGAAATCCCTCAAAACATGCATTTCCAAAGAGGATTGACGACAAACAGACATCTGATCCTAAAAACTTTATCAAACTCCCTTGATATATGTTAAAAATAAGTATGAAAACGTTGCTAAAGTTTATCCCATATGCGACACGCAGAATTGGAATCCGTCTCTTACACACACCGATGACGTAGATGTTAAATACAGGCCCAAAAAAGAGTGGTTCGACTTTGCAAATGCAACTTGGAGTATAGGGAATGTTAGAATGTTAATAAAGAGAGCTTGTGATTTTATTGAAGAGAAGACAAAGAAATGAGCAAATGTCCAAAAGACAAAATGAATGCAAGACATCGGTTTTTAACGTGGGAGATGGAAAACGGATAGATATGAAAATTCATTCTCCTCTCTTGTTTCAAAAACAAATCGGGACATTTTTACTTTTCTGTCTTATTTTCAAAACCTTTTGACTTTCATTATTTTATACTATTCCAATTCTTATTCCATTAATAGTTTTATGGTTTAAAAAACGATAAGTAAAATATTCCTATTTAGTAAGATGTTTATGAATTATTGCACCCACACCTATGCAACTAATCGTTTGATGCACAAATTTATTGATTTATTACATATTTTAAACTTAATATTTTGTAATTAGTATATTTGAATCAGTTATTTCAACTCAATATTTTTTTTGGCAAATATACTAATGAATGGCATACACTTTTAATAAAAACTGTACTGTCAACTTTATTTTCTAGTTAGCGAGGCTTGAATCAAAGCAAGTGTATTAAAACTTAAATTACTTTCTTCTGATTACAAGACTTTTTTACAAGTAGAACTTTTACTTATATATTTGTAATATTAAATAGCGTCATCTTTACATAAATCTCAAATATTATAAAGATATAAAATACGATATCGATATATCTAAAACATGTTAGTCTGAAAAGCAAGAGCACTAAAATTATCAAGCACGCCGTGAAAATAAGTAATTGCAGCAGCTTCCACATGTGTCGTGTTGGCTTATAACTTGGGCTGTATCCCTCAACTTGGTTAGAACTAACGAGAAAACTTTCCTTATAAAACCCACGTATTGAATTTTAATATGTCTATTAGTTGAAAAACTCAGTATGTTGTTTTTGCGTAGTCTCATAGCCTCTAAATGAGAAAGTTTACTTAAAGTTAGATAGAGCAAAACTCTGCTAAGAGAACAGATTGACGATATTTAAATCATTGTCTATGCAAATGAGTTTATCTATTATCGGACCTTAATACCCTATATGGGTATAAGAAGTATCTTATAATACCCATATGAGGTATTATATGATACTTCTTATAATTTAAACCTTTTTCTCATTTTATTAAATTGTATTAAAGTAGTTTATTGTTTCAGCAATTGTATTTTATATCACCGAATGAATAGTTTTTTTTATTTAAAAGACAGAATACATCAACTTGAATACGTTAAGGTGGTTAAAGAAAGTCATAATTCTAACATTATTACTTATTTAAATGGTAAATAATATTATTTACTACTTGAATAAATAATAATATTATTATATAAATCTTATAAAATATTTTACAGAAATAACCTTTCTAAATATAAAGAAATCATTTTATATCGGTACACCATTTGACAGTGGAATATCGTGAACCAAACTGACCCTTCCATATTCGGCAATTTACGAAAAAAGGCTTTGTCAACAGGCACAGCTCTCACCAGCCATCGATCTTCAAGCTTCCATCGCGTGAGAACTCACTTAAAGTTACCCTTGGCAATGAGTCAACAAATTTATTTTTGTTGAAAAGCTGAAATATGTTAATTTACTAGAAAATATTTTGTTACTTTATCAAACAAAATTAATACTACATGTTATACGTATAATAAAAATTGAAAATTTTAACACTAATTTTGTGACGAAAAATATTTATAAAATATATTATTCTTATGCTTTCACTGCTTTAAAGTAAGGACCCTCCTTCCTAGACAAAAATTGAAATTTTATTCTGTGGAGTGAATTTTTATACTCATTACACCAGTTGTTAGTAGGTATGCTTGTTTTAAGTTTAAAAAATTTAACTAAAACCAAGTCCACAGTCAATCCATTTCTCTTTCTTTTTTTTTATATTATAGGAGGGCAAACGAGCTTGCTTGCTTGCTTGCTTGGTCACTGTTAATATGTGATCACCGCCGCCCATGAACTCTTGCAACATCGGAGGATTCACAAGAGCGTTGCCGGCCTTGGAGAAAGGAATATATGCCTTTTTTGAAGGTACCCATGTCGTATCGATCTGGAAATACCGCCGAAGGAAGTTCGTTCCACATTTGAGTGGTACGTGGGAAGAAAGTCCTTGAAAACCGCACAGTTGAAGATCGCCACGCATCCAGGTGGTATGGATGGTAAAGGAGGCGATGGCGAGCTGTGCGTTATTTCAGTTTAAAGATAATAATCTATGAGACCGGCGGCTATTTATTACATTTATAGTAAAGATTGTGGCAGCATTAACTTTATATAATAATCAAATACGGCTTCAATTATATCATATTATGATACATTATTTTCTCAAAACCTAATTAAAATTAAAGGTTTAAAGAGTACAATGGTAATGGAATCGTGAACAACTTCTTTTTTGAAAATTTTCCTTATTGTCAGATTATTTGATATCGTTTAAAATATACATTACGGATTTTGCCCGAAGCAATCTTATTTCATTGCCAAATAAATCATTATTTAAATAAATAAAACGACAAAGCCTTTATCAACATAAGTATAAAGATTTGAAAACAGATTAATTAAATCACAAAACTTCTAGTTTCGTCACTACTACTATTTGAGAGTCATGTCATCATGACATGTTCAGCAATTATTTTATATAACAAGAAACTAATTATTATATAATCATACCGCATAAACATAATAAGCAATTTAATTCCACTTTTGCCAGCAGAACGTACCGACAAGCGTATAACGTACATAGTTCAGCTTAGAAAACTTTACTTCCGAACTAACTATAACTGGTGGACGAGATCCTAATTCCTAAAGTCTATAACAAACTGAGTTGGTTTGCAATTTCAACTAGGTATTTAAATGATATAAGCTTTTGAAAATAATTTTCAATTGTATGGAACAAAAAAAATATGTTATTAAAAATATAATAAATTAAAGTTTTCATGTGACAAAATTCAAAGTTAATGTTGATAAATCCAGAATTAATCCTATCTTAACGAACATTAATCCTTTTGAGGGAAATTGATATATCCACATCAAAGGGATCCTAAGACAAAATATCTAAAATTAACAGCCCAGCGGCACATAATCTTGCGAGGGTAACGCACGTATCGCCTCATACAATGGCCTGTCCCTTCATATTAACTCGGGCCCTTAGTCTAGGGATTATACGCTCTTGGTAACGAAGGTCGTGTATTTCGTACTCTTGGGTCGTGTATTTCGTACTCTTGAGTAAACGGACAGAATAAAGCGATGGTGATTAAAATGTACTTGTGTACTCCTAAGATTAAAATGTACTTGTGTACTCCTAAGACATGCCTATTAACGGAACAATACATACACTGTTTTATTAAAACCTACTTTGTCATTAATTCGTCCTTAATCATATTTCTATTGTAATATTATATGACTGAAATTAACAAACAAATAGCCAAAATTTTATAAAAAATTGTAGGAAAATTTTCAAACAGAATGGAATATACATATCAGTTGGGCCTGCTACCAGATGAATTCAAAATTTCTTTAATTTTGTTTATAATATAGTGTACAACTTATTCGAATAACATTTTATATTTAAATAAAATGTATCTTAAAATAATATATAATAAGGCAAAACACACAAGTTCAGAAATAAAACACTAAATTTAATTTATTACGTGTATAAATGTCGAAGTAAATAAGTAATATAGCATGAGATATTTGTTTTTCTCAATTTCAATATTTGCGTATAGTACGTAGCTTGTTACAAAGATATTGGGCTTCATTCAATCGGAAAAAGAAAGAAAGCCGCTTTGTTACGTTACGTGTTATTGTTTCGGAAAACCTTACAGGCACTTCAAAGTCTGCTTGAAACGCCAACGTTATATAAAACATATTCGTATTGAGGCTTCATTATTTTCTGCCTTCATTCTTTAATAAAAACGTTATATTGTAATAATAATATATGTTACATTTCAGTAGCTGACTCGTATGGAACAGATTTAATTGAGGAACTATAATTTATAAAAGGTGTAGTAAAAAGGGAGTTTTTATCAAAATTCCCTTCATTGCAGATTGATTATATCCTTTGCTCACTCTCACTATTGCATCTAATCTTTTTTACTACCTACAAAAAATAATGTAGGATCAATATTTTTGACAGAAAATATTAGAAGTAAGTAGCGATAGCGATTAGTTTTGCAAGTAAAATCAGGACTGTCTTTATGGAAGATAAGAATAATAGAAAAACCCACAACATAGTTTTATATGAGTAGGTGGCAAATTTGGTATGTGTTCGAATGTGCACTAATTGCTGGCTGATCCGTGGATAGAGAAAATATGCTAAACTGCAATTTTAAGTTTATTAGCTCAGTTCTTAATTTTTAAGCTTTTTTTTATATCTATAAAAATAATAATTATTATTAGTTTGAAACTGGCTTTTATATCGTTTTTATTTTAAGATTTATTTCATATCCAAATAAAGTTTTTTCATTTCATTACATTAATTTAAGTATTACTATTATAAAATCGCAATGGAAACAGTTACAGATCAAAGGTTTTCAAACATCTATTTGTTTGTTTTTCGTATTGATAAGCAAAGACGAAACGAATAAATTTGATCCGGGTGTGGCGTAATATGTAAGTTCGGTTTTATTAAGCTCCATTGAGTAGAGTCAGAGTTTAAATGATTTTAACGCACAATATTTTGAGTTGATTTTATCTGAACATGAAATTATAATATTGTCATAATTCTCAATATTATAAATAAGTCAAAATTTTAAAATGTTTAGTGCCAACAATTTAATTGAAGATACCAAGGTAAGTATGCGTGAATATACCTAAGCTAGCTGTTTCAAGTTTTATAATATTTACTTTATCCCTCTTAAATTTTACAGATCTTTAAAAATTTTAGCTCGTTCTTCTTTGCCATATTTAATAACGCTGGATCTAGTAAATGCTTAAGTAAAGTCATAGTTTTTATACATGTTATATACAGATATATTTTAAGCTGTAGTGATTGTTTTTGACTATTCCACTATCTGCTGGACAACCAATCAACAAATGCACACAAATACACAACAAATACATTTAAACTATCCGCTACAATTTGCTTTTCATTTTTTGTAAAAAAAACCAATTCGTTTCGAGGGACATGCAGATCTTTTGATGGACAAGCTTTTGACCCCTAGCCAAGGGTATTGGCGTTTGCTCGCATTTAATACATTTCACAGATCTATGACCGGTGAGTTGCGGTTGCGGCTAGTCTAGGCTACTAGACAAAGCCTTGTGCAGAGATAGCTTAATGTAACGAGTGATTGAATTAAACTAGTAGTTATAGTATGTTGTATGTATGTTGTATGTGTATGTATGTAATTTAAGATAATTTCAATTCAAACATCGCAAATCAATTAATTATTAACAATTATAGTATATAATAGATATATATACATACGAAACAGTCAGTGCGTCAAGAGTATTGCAATTGAGAACTCAATGAACCATAAATGCAGACGGTCAGATGCGATTACTCCATTACAATGAGCGGTTTATATCGACTGGTCAATACAACCACAGATTGGAAATTTCTTTAAAACATTTAATATATAATATGTAATAAAATACAAACAAAATAAACAAATATAAAAATATAAGCTATAATAATTTGTGAACTAAATTCTTCAATAAAATATTTTAGGAAGTTTATATATAAAAGAAGCAATAAGGCTGGAGAAGTTTGTGATCTGACTAAGCGTGTAAAAAACACCGCATTTTTACGATCATAAAGAACATGTTAATATTCAATACGTGAATTTTATAAGGAAAGTTTTCTTGTTAGTTCTAACCAAGTTGAGGACTACAACCCAAGTTATAAAGCCAACAGGACACGCGTCGTAATTACTTATTTTCACGAACACATTAAGAAGCTACTCTTATTGCATTTAGAAACTGATATTATCTGATAAGTTGGTTTTCTTTTCCTACAGCTTAAAATAATACATTTTTAAGAATAATTATTGAATAGTGGATTATATTGTATATTTTGTTAAATACGAAGTCAAAGTTAACTTTTATATTTTGATTATTACAGCATGTTTTTTTTATAGTAAAGTATATTAAATTAAATTTAATTAATATTTATTTTTGTTTTAAAACGATTCCATTAAAACCAATTATTGAAGTATATTTCGATTTATTTATAAATACTAAAAAGGGCGTAAAACTAAATATAAATAGTCTATTAAATCTATATTTATTACTATGACCAAATTACATACAGACAAAAAATAGCAGCTGTATCATTGGAGGATTCACGTACAACTACTATAATATCATACTAATTAGTGCGTTTGTCAAAGGATTTAGTATTTGATGTTTAAATTGAAGCTAAATGGAATATCAATACATTGTATAATGTATTATTATTGATAAAAACCGTAATATATTTCTCATTCATTATGTTTCAACCAAAACAAGGCTTCGTTATATAATGAGTGTTTATCTATTTTAGTACTACGTAGGTGATCGTCTGATCTACCAGTTAAAAAAGTATTGATTGTCGGTTCCCGGGTTTGATACCCGGTTGCAACGAAATACATAATAAATGTTTAACTATATAAATTGTGTATTTGACATTGATCTTATATTTTATTTGTATGTAACAATTGTCAACGTATAGAAGTGAGTGTAATGTGTTTTTACTAATTTAAGGTATTTCTAATCCACATTATATTTATATAAAATATTAGCTGCACTCCTTCTCCTTAGAAACTTTAATTGTGTCGAATCTTATGTTCATCTGTAAAAAGGGTTACAAAGCTTATACTTTACCTATACCTTATATTAAGATTGTCGCAGCGAAGGCTCAGAAGAAAATAACGAAAATAATTAATTTTCAAATTAAAACAAGTGATTTCATGCCGAGGTCGTAATCTGAACGATAAAAATATAATTTAATTATATTTCCATACTTTGGATGCACCAGCACTTTCTGCTGGAGATATTCAGTGAAATTATGGCCAATGAATAAAAAAATTTGAAAAGGCTACAAAGTACCAGATTGAAAAACAAAAACTACATATCTGATAGTACGTTTTCAAAACTTTAAAATGAGTCTTCTGATACTGACAAAAACATTAAGGTTTACAGGTATAATTACAGGCTTATATTTTAACTTTTACCATGCATACATATGTGTGTAAAATTTTAAATTGTAAAATTCAATTCCATTTCTCAAAACCACAATCAATACAGTATCGAATATGCAATACTGTCCGCAGTTTTAATAATATGTAAATGTAAATAAAAATGTACTCAACCAATTTGGGCTGGCTGTTTGGGGTCGATTGTAACCACAAAACCAATTACAAAGATGGATTATAGCTACGTGCAGCATCAAGCTCCAATTTATAGCATCAAATATTTAATTCCGATTTATGTACGTACACAAATGAATGATTCAAAATTCAAACATGGTAAATTTATGATGGTTAACACGGTTTAGTCTACAAATATATGTATGATAAGCCTATTTTTTTAAAGAACTTTATCAACAAATTCTTATTGCTTTCGTTGTGTTTTTAATAGTTAGTTTATTTTGCGTTACCTAATAAAGTTTTTTCTATGATATTTCACTTAAAATATTACATACTAAATTACCTCTCCTAAGAAGGCTATAAATTAACCCTAATCATTATTATAATTATTCTGTAGGTTTTTAATATAAAACCTTTTTCTAAATATTAGGTTCTTACATATTAATATATATAATACACAGACTTATCCGTTTTCAAATCATTAAATTTTCCCGGGACATAATTTTTTTTACAAAATATAAAAGTGCTTTATTCACAAATATGAGATCTACTCCTGCACCAAAACTGTAGAAAATAGCTCAAAGAATGATTGATGTCTATGGAGAAACTACTGTAAAAGAAATACGTCCCTTTGAGTTTCCAACATCCGTAGTGGAAAATTTGCGAGGCTCTAGATTTTAATTAAGATATTACATTATTACAGATAATTGTTAAAGAGAATCCATCGCAAACTATATTAAAGGTAGCAACAGGCTTTTGATGTGAGTGGTAAAATGATTGAAATCTCTTGAAACAATCTGGAAAATAAAAAAGAGAGTGCATTAATAGAGTAAAACACATCAACAAACACGCATTGAGCGCTTCGTTACATTACTCAGCCTTCACAATGACGTGGGAATTTTTAATCGTATCGTAATTTATCGATACTTGTAATGAATAATGGATCCTGTAGGATAAGTTTAACTGCTCATCACAGTAGTTGGACCCAGGAGAACTGTACAAATCATGTCCCAAGGGATAGTTGAACTGTAATTAATGTAAGTGATAAAATTTTTATCTTTAAACTGTAAATTTTAAGGAGAGTAAATCTAGACTTAATGTCTTTAGAAACAATAGCCTATGCAAAACTATCTTTAGATTTTAATGTAACTAATTGAGTTTGCATAGAAGAATTAAACTTTACCAACTGTAGAAGATATATCATCTAGACCAATGGTTTGCTAGTCCTTGAGTAAAGATGATATAAAAATAAAATGAAAAAGAAATAAAGTAATTTCTGAAACTATTCAACAGAAACATATAATAATGTTGTTCACAAATTAAAGATTTTATATAATTAAAACACATGCTTAAAATACAACTACATAAAATAATATTTTTTGCGTTTTTTATAATGGTATTCTATCATTTAATTTATTATACAATTATAAATAGGTCATTCAGTGTCAAAATATTTTAATTAAATTCGTGTAGATACTTTAATTCAATTTGGCTAGAAGAGGTAAAATACTAAGATGTTCATTGTTAAAAAAACATTGCTCTAGGTAAACTTTTAACATGAAACCCCATCCATATAACAAAAATCACAAAAACCTTATTAGAAATTTTTACATATAATTGTATGATGTATATGATATAATGTGGTGTGACAATTAAAGCAGGAAGTTAATAATATATACATTTTTTAATATATTTTCTATACGAGGTTTCCCTGCCCATTCGAGGTGTATTTTGGGAAGGAGTTCATGACCCCCTAGGACCTGTAATTACCTTACCTTTCTCTAATTAACCGTCAGAAGCACTGAAAATCGCTTCCTGAGACGCATATACTTATACAAGATAGTTTTTAATCTATAAAAGAAAACTATGTAATTATTAATAAAAATTTCCATCGTTGCATTTTCTTTATACAAAGTTGATTTAACATTTCCCTCTAGGTTTCATAAATTACCCTTTCTACCAAAAAAATGTCGCATTTAAAAATACACCGTAAGAAGCAAGTCACTGCCGTTTCATTTATACGCTGTCAGGGATGACAGTTTTGTTATGTGGATTCAAAATAAATTTAGGAAAATGAACGACCTTATATTTTCTAGCTTAAAATAATAGAGATGTCAATCACTTTTACGAAACGAATATCATATACTTTTGTAACCGATTTCAGTTTATTTATTACGTCAGACAACACTAGACTTTACTTGTAAAATTGAAAACGTATATATAAACTTTCTTTTCACAATTTTCATTGCTTGCAATAAATTTTATTGTAATAAAAATAAAGACTTACAAATTAAAGTAAAGACAGTTTTTCGTACATTCTTCATAAATCAAATTTATAACCTTTTATATCTCATAAAATGTCATGAACCATTGCATGTGACATTTTACGCGTTCTTAGCAAATTACTTTTATGCGGCAATGTTTTACTAAAAGGTTTGATGAAGGTGGATTTGAGTAGTTTTATTTGAATGCCAATTTATAAAGCACTAATATAATATTCTCATCTGATTTATATTGATCTTCTTTTAGCTGATATTTGTACTTACTGTTACTTACTTACTTACCTACTTATTATATTTAAGTGTTAAATTTATTAAATTTACTATTAAATTATACGAAACTAAATTGCCAAAGCTGTAATTATAAATAGTTATTTAAATATAACTTTGATTTGAACAAAAATATTTGTCTCTAAAAATGCGTATTCACCGTTGAAGATAAAATAATACTTATAGATAAGCAACAAATTTGTATATCAATAATGTATATACCGTGAAGCTTACTTTATTAAATTAATAATCTTTTTATTAAAAGTAACAGACTTCGAAATATGGAACAAATTTTTTTGATAAAGAAACTTTACTAATAACATTATGGGCGCAGCTTCATGGGGCTCGAGTAATGACAACATTAACGCAAATGACAGGCAAAATTAGAAAATTTTCCAGAATTTGTGGCCCTCTAGTTACCGATCAAAATAAACTTTCATCATAAGTTATCAAATTTTTAATAAACGTACCAATAAAGGTGCCATACCAATTTTCGATAAAAGATTAATTAATTCATTTCATAAGTCGCATAGTCCACTTTTTAATTTGCAGTCGTGGTATTAATTAGCTGTTCAATAATTATTTATTGTTCAATTACTTCATTGTAATAAATTTTCAACATTTATATAATTTAATAAAGATAAATTGTCACATAATAAAATAGTGATTCGATCATAACTTTGAATAATTAAAATTATTAGATCTCAATTAATAATGTTAAATTCATTTTAAAGTTGAATGATATAAATGATATTTATTCGGTGTAATGCTAATTCTAATAAATATCGATTTATAAAACTTTTATTTACTAAATTATTATATTTTCTAATATTATAAGGATGCTATAATAATTTCCGATTAGTAAACGTTTTTATTCCACAACTTATGCACGAAGATTGAATTTCAAGGGCCTTTAATGGCCTCATAAATCACACGAGTCTATTTCCGATAGTAACATGATGCTCTCGGCGGAAGTTACATTTGATATTTCCACTAAGAATATTTAACTATTAAAGTTTAAAAGAATGATATAGTAACTAAAGTGACTTTGAAGTTAAAAAATAAAATATTATCGTTACCTTCAGCTGTAGATAACACCAAACAAAACATTTTAGTTTATCTATTTAACATCCTTGAAAAGGATTATAATATAACTTAATTTGTTAAATAAACTTTATACAAACACAATTTTATATGAAATACTTTTAAAACAATTAAATGAATTTTATTTAAATTTATAAAGAATAAAATATTATATGTTATCTGTTAAATAGCTGTATATGTTATTATTATATTATATATATTTATATATGAGATATTACGAATACTAATAAATACTTAAATCAAGAATCAAATTCAATGATTTTTGTATCAATAGTATAGTATAGGATGTCACCCGTATCATTGTAGTGTAATTTTATAAATTAAAAATATACATAATAACCTGTAGCTTTATTATAAAAATATTTTAAATGACTTTTCCTATGTATAATTATAATAGGATAAATTTTATACTTTCAATTTAACCTATCTTTTTCCCCTGAACGCTATTGCTGCATAGGATTCGAAACTTTGGGTTTTATTTAATCGTAAAATTCTAAGAAAATATTGAAACCATAAAATTTATTCAAAATAAATTTTTTTAAAATGAGATTCAATTATTTGTAGTTTCCATGAAAAGGAATTAAAATATATTGGGCCACAAATTGTAGGTCGAATATGTAGCCAACTAGCGTAATCCATCTTGTTAATTGATTTTGCGGCTTTGAAGTCACAACCAAATATGTATGACTTCACAGCGGTGTGTGTGATATTTAACGTGTTTTAATAGTTATAGAATAGATCTTAATGAATTTTTTAAAAAGATACACAGGTAGAATTTAAAGTAAGAATAAATATAACAAGTTTTATGTGGCCTTAGGAGAGAATATCGTTATAAATACAATCACTTCAACAGCTCTCAACAGCAGCAGATATGTTATTTACGGATCGAAGTTAGGAATGGTTTAAATTATCTGTTAATCGCCAAAGTTTAACGGTTAACTCGAGTTGGGTCAGTAAATAACTTCTAACCCTACAATCAGCCAACGTCTATTATAGAAGTTAGATCAGGTATAAACTTGAATGCCAAATTGATAATAATTTAGCCTGAATTTAGAAACATATTATATAGAATCATGCAATAATGAAGAATAGACATATAGTGATATAATTTTAATATAAAGCTGGCGTTAGCTTTATATTAAAATTATAACACTATGCAGAAAACAGAGTATCAAGTACTTGAATGCATTAAAACTTTATTATATGTAAGATCATATACGTTATTAGCAATTAAATTATATATACATATGTTTTGATAACAAAAAAATATATAAAAAAACATTAATCACAGGCTATTAACTTACGCATAGTATAAGATAATCTACTTGAAGCGCTCTAGCGACACGTGACTCTTAATTGCTAATTTCACGCTCTCAGTCTCCCCAGGCGTCTATTGAGATGGTCTGAACTCAAATGTCACGCCTTATAAATCATATTTAATCGTAGGGAATAAAGAGGGTTAGTATGTAATTTTGCATTGTTACACGCTCCAGTATCACGCTTAAAAGATTCATATTAAGCGCTGTATGAAATCTCCAACATGAGATGTTTTAGATGGATTGTGTAATTTTCATAACAAAATCCTACTAAAGTGAGCTCTTTATTGCTATTTACATATTTTTATAATAATAACATTATCAAAATTTTAAATAATAATAGTTTGTAATAGTTGTATTAAGAAGTGTTGTTGTTAAGAAGGTATTTATGTTTTTGGCAATACAACTAAAACCAACATATATTTAATTAAACTTTCATTATAAAATTATTCATATAATATAAAAAAATCTGTAAATTTATAAACGTTATCTTTTACTTTTTTATATGAACAAAACACTTCAACTTTTAAAGACATATGTCATGGTTTTGAACCTGTAGAATTTTCAATTGAGCCGCCTAACCAGATTTAGGTAGATAACAATCTGTTTATTATGTTTTTGATTCAAATAAAAATACTTAGTATCTTATTCTAATACCGAGGTTCGATTTACTTAATCATTCATTCGTTTGTGATTACGCAATTTGCAATTACTGTGAAAGTCTAAATTAGCAACTAGATTAACAACGATATAATATTTCCATATCTATTATGTAAATAGTTGAATTATTATACATAATTATTATATCATTGCCTGTCACACATTCAACAAAATTAAAATGAATATATTTAAAACAGTACAAGTATAATATAAGAGTAAAGTTATTTTTTTAAGTATTTTTAATATTTATCAAAGATATTTTAACTTTTATCCATAATCATAATCTTTTGGAAGTTTTAAAAGATGTTCTGAACTTCGCGGGCAGCTTTAACAAATACCTAGAGGGATATAAAAAAATCCGTTTCCTTTAAGGAAACATTTTATTGCTTTAAAATTGAGTCTCAAAATGTATAAAAGTATTATTAATAAGAAATTGTAAATGCATGCTTGTTGTATACATATATTTATAGTCGGAACACGCAGACAACATTAAACACAACTGAAGGAACTTACAAATCACTCGATAACCGTACCGATAGTCATATAAATGCATGAACCCAAAATAAACGGCACGCATCAATCAACACGAGTGTAATGAACCGCAGCTTTAATATCGGGTGCTTTTGTAATAAACGTGGATAGTGAAAATAAACGTTGATTAACACGAATAATAACTTAACAAAGAAAATGTTTTGCAACTAAGCTGTTTGATCGTCACAACTTTAATTGCAAAAAAATATAGAAAAACGTAACAAATCAATCTTTTATTTTTATTTCATTGTTTTATTTGTAAACTTTGTCTTTATTCCACCATTATTGCAATATTTTTATTTATATATCATGATATCTCAATAGCAAAACATTGTCTAATTATTAATGTTAAGTTATTATTTTACAAATGTTACTAAAATTGGAAATAAGTGATACATTTGTGTAATGATACTATAAAGTTATAAATTTATTTTAACTTTACCTATTTTACATAACAAATTACTAATGTTTCACCTTTTCGCACCTTATTCATAAAATTTAATTTGTATTTAAGTGAATCCGCAACGAGATTTAACTCGCTTTCTTCGTAATTTATTTCATTAAATAGCTAAGCATCTCCATGTTGCAGCCATCAAAACATTGTAAATTGCTTCCTCATTTTACGTATTCAAAATGTATTGTCGTGTTTCTGAGGATATTGTTCGTGTTTATATTAATAAAGGTAAAGAGTTTATTCTTTTGTTTTTTGTTTTAAGCTTTTGATATCCTCTTTATTGAGGAGTGATATGGCCTATATTACATCACACTACGAGTCTGAACCATAGCATCAAAAGTGTGTTGATAGGTCAGATCAGGAACGTCTTAACAATTTGACCCATTAAAGCCATTTTCACATTATAAATTTAAACATTTCATGTTAATTAGAACAGAGCTAGGAGCAGACAGATATCGCTGTAGTCAAGTTATTAACATTTATATTTATGAACCAAAATGACTGATACAGTCGACAATTTAATACGTTGGATTAGTGCCAAAAAATAAGATCATAAAGTATGGAGTCGAAACGTGGCATTTCAGTAAATATATTAATAACAAGCATTTGCGTTGCTTTATTTTACTCATTGTATTGATAGAAATAGTTTATCTAACACGGGAACTTTGATTATCAAAAGGTAAAACACACCTTACACACCAACGCCATCTTGTAAACTACAACATAACTGTATCCTCGAAGGCAGCATCTTGTTTTAGATGTCAAATTGAAATTGATCGAATATCCTTATTATCATGAATTTAAACTGCATTTTAGTTTGAAATCACTCAAATATACAAACATTAATAAAAGAAATGTGATTTCGTGATCTTTTTTAAAGCTTTTTATCCTATGTATTATGGGTATATAGATTTTTGTGGACGAAGACGAGAGTAAAAACTGGTCTAGCTTAATATTAAATCAAACATATTAATGATATATTATATCTTATAAATATATTAACAATAACGATACTTCAATTTTTCCTAAAAATACTTTATCAATATTGAGTAATTCTCAAATTATCTCGCAAGTTATCCATTGCACTGACCCATATTTCATGACAGCTGATAAATATAGCTGTATCTTAGATATTTTTAAACATCCGATGTATTACGCGCGAGCTGGAATTTCTATATTAATATAATTTTAAAAAATGTTTGTTTTTCTATTTTGTTTGTAAAATTACAATAACAAAATAGCAGGATATATGAAATAAATCAATCCTACTTTGCCAAAGTAATGTTCCCCGAAACATATATTTTATTTTATTACAAATGAATTCTGAATTGAATGTAAGTATTTTTTTGTAAATTATTATAGTTATTACTGGTATACGATACGTTAAAGTATATACAACGTATCAGGGTTCACATTAAATCTTGTTCTCTTTTCCCTGAGGATTGAAAAATTTCTTTGCAGTGACGATTCCTGGAAAAGTAACAGAGATATTATAAAGAAACATCTTCAATACGAAAAGTTAGAAGCTACTTTCAAAACCAATTCCAATATAAAAATTTTATAAGTAAATGAAAAATGTAATCACAATTTACCTTCATATTCGCAGTAATAAGCCTATGTCGTGACCACAGACTCAGTGGTCAGTTGTTTATTACACAGCATTGACAGCTTAATTTCCAATGATTTATGTATGATATTACCTATCAGGGTAATAACGTGCTCTCAATCCGAGATATATTATAATGTTATGTTTACAATTTTAATATAAATAACTAACACATATGTATCACATCGTGATCATTAACGCTCTTTGATTCCGTGTTTTATATAAATAAATTATATAAAATCACTAATATGGTTTAAATATAGATAGGTCATTAAATGGAAATAAAACGATATCAGAACAAGAAAATAAATGTAGTTTACTTACTTAATTTGTACCGCAAGCTGTCCGGAAATTGACGGTTGGTCATTACGAAGATAAGATTTTGAAATCAAAGAGTATACCTTATACTGCGAAGTGAAAGTAACTTTCAAGTAATTTACGAATTACAAACAAATATTTATTTCCTATAAATGGGCTACAAAATATATTTAAACCATAATATAACTAATAACATAAATTACTTATTATAATTAAAATGTATCGTGATTTTAAAATAGAAACATGCGTAAGATACCGTAAAATTAAAAAGTAAACCTATGTTATAATATGTTCAGCTATTAGCGGAAGTGTTCTTAATTGCTATAAAAAGAGGTAAATACAACAATTTTAATATTAATTTTGTCGGCTGTTCTTTAAACGTACCAAAGCCCTACGGATAGAATTAACTTATTAAGGGCGACGTTTAATAACCAAATGCTATATATCATAGTTACTGCAATAAAAACTTGTTTCAACATCGTTATGACCATAATAGAAAGGCATAGATATGAACGGATTATAAAATTAATGCTACGTCATATTCTATAATAAATTTGTATCAAAATAAAGCCATATTTATTTTTGTTACCACATCGTTAAAATATAAATTTTATCAAAAATATATTCGTATTGTTACTTTTGACAACAAATAAGGATTCTTTTCATTAAAAAAGTTTTTTGTAAAATATTTTTAAATACATTCTGTTTATTAAATAAATAACAACAATATCTGTAGGAAATATATTACGCTATTTGTAAATAAAATGCAATTTAATATTGTAATATAGTCAAACTTATAAATAATGTACACTAGTTATTTTGTGAGATACGAAATAAATATTTTATCATAACAAATTGTTTAAATTATACACAAATATTGAAAAATTATATCGATTTTAACGTTAACCTCAGAGTTATAACGTCTTGCACTTAGAGAAGAATAAAGAAAAATATTTTATCGAGTGCAAAATAAAGATCTCAAAACAAACTTTTGCTTGAACTAAGTGAATAACATAAAGTTTGTATAAAATATTGACACTATCAACATGGAGTCTTATTTAACTGTACTTTTTGTCAGTGCCTATAGTTTAAAATAATATGTGTTTTTTACATTAGAACAAATATAGTTTTGATGAATTCAAGACTTGTTTAATCTCAAGACATAAGATGCTTGAGTTCGTGAACTTGAAGTAATGACGCCATCATATTCATGCTATTTTCATTAAAGTTGATAAACAATATATTTACAATTATTTGTTAATCGTCATACAATTATTTTAATGTATTTATTTTTAGATCTTTGTGTAATAAAATTTAATTTAAAATGAAACATGCACAAGTTTTTAAATTATCATTTCGTTATAAATTATGAAAAAAAACTGTAAATTTTATGCTTGGGTGGGGACCGCTACAATTGTAAACGGCGATACCACTATAAAACAAAATTTTATCACTTGGAGGATTACATGTTTTCATTGAAAAAATATGTATCTTTAAAAAAACATTAAATTTGTTGGAACATTATTTTAAAGATAGATTCAGACCAATAGGTCTAACAACTAAGAATAATACAAAAATTTGAAAGCACCTCATTCTTAATAACTCCACAATATATTTTTGGCACATAATATACACCTCACAATGAGCTCTCTTCAAATCGATTCACGTCTGTTTTTTTTCAGCCTTCCAAGCCCAATCAATGATGGTAATATTTTAGACTATAATACAATATTAAACGATAATTACTTGTGACTATCCGACTAAACCCTGGCCTTATATCCTATTCAGAATCCTTAAATTTGATTTCGTATTTTTAAACGATAAATCAAGCTTCATCATGATTTTTATATAATCTTTCAACGATTTAGTTGGCAGAAACTAGCTGTGGCTGAAAAGGGAAGGACCACCTTCTCACAAAATATCAACGTATAGTAACCAAATATATTTGGTTATATTACGTCGGTGAAAAAGAGAAATTGGAAGCCCAAGACCTGTGACCCGACGCTTTTTGCAATACAATTTAGTGGATTTTGATGAAATGCAGTCTTTTTTTGCATATTATTTAAAGGGCCAGTTTTGTTTCCCTTCCAATGATACCTGTGATTGCGCCTGTCACTGATGTAATACTAAATTATTTGTACCAAATTGGTGTTAGATCGCGGCTTTGGTTTAATGCATCTGTCTGGGGTACAGTAGCCAGCAAACGGCAGGCGTAACAAGCTTGACGTAATGCTTTAGTCACTAAGGATCTGAACTAAAATATAACAGTGCCTCCAGATTCAATTTAATTACTTTTACTTTAAGGCGTATTTCCGGTCTAAGGGAAATGTGCCCTTGTCAATCCAATCTCAAAAAAAGTGATAGCTTCGAGGATCCAGCTGACTAATTTCGAGGATTATCTGTTGATCAACCACCTGCCATATGGCTGTCGTCATAGTCAATCGGCTGGGATCTAGTGTTATATCTTATACACGGTTGAGCAGCTGTTATTGAAAGTAAATGAGGATATCTAGCCGATTCTGATAGTTTGGATATGGCAAAAGCCTTCGGTCATAGCACCAGGGGGCTACTTTCAAAGCTTCGTGTCTATGGGCTTCTCGAGATGTTATGAAAGTGGATCACCAACTTACTCACTGGGCATACAGGTCGTTCCCAACGGTTTTTGTTCGGATCGACCGTGGTCGCTGGCGTACCTCAAGGCTACGTGCTATCCCCAACTCTGTTCCTCCTACATATCATATGTTGGATATTTCCAACATACGTAACAATGTGGATGACAACAATAGAAATGCGATATATTCCGGTCGTGCAGGGCTCTCTCGGGAAAATGTCGCGGAGTGCCTAAAGAAATCTGTGCCTTCTATAAGGACCTCCTTGGATGATCTTATAATGGATCTCATAACCCATGTATTTGGTTTTTTATTAGTTTAATTTCGTATACATAAAATATTTTGGATCTGACGTCAAAGAATGCTACACCATTTGATATGATTTGAGATTACACTGTATATTAATCTTAAGTGTCGAATGTCTTTGTTCACGTTCATTTATAGCTCTTGGTTCAGGACTTTGATATTGCATGCAAGCGTTAGTGCTGTAGCTGTACCATGACATAATTTATTGAAACGGTGATATCAGATAATAATTAATCTATCTATAACATAAAAGTAGCATTTTATTCTGACAACAAAAACATGGACTTTAATATTTTACATTTGCGATTTAATTATATTATCGATTATTCACAATTGACTTACAAATTAATGGCTTATTAACTCACAATAATCGAAGCAAAAATAAAAATATCTATTAACTATAAAAGATTGTTCTATACTTGACTTTTTACTTTTAGTATTGAAAAATAAGTTGACAAATTCATGGTCCAAAAGTATTATAATATGAGTATTAACATTGATGGTTTTAAGTAACATTACCAAAAATAAAATAAGTTAGAAAAACAAAAAATATATTTAATTATAATATTATTAGGAATTAAGGGTATCTCTAAAATTGTGGTGGGGATCTTTCTTTATAAGTTCGAACATCAGTGGTTGCTGGCCACTTTTCGTTCGAAGTCATTTCCGTGCGGAAGCGCTGTAGGAGTGAATAGTGATTGACGGTGTGATCTGTGAATACATAATCGATATATCTGACTGATTTGATCACGAATCAGTTTTGTTAATTAGTGTTAATGTTAAATGTTTAGTGATTTGATTTATGACTCTAATCGTTATTTAATAAGTTGAAGTACATAAATGTTGTAATTATATAAATCGTTATTTTTTTATGAAAATTCCACCTGATTCCTGATTCTGATTTTATATATAATATTTTTATTATATATAAAAACTTAGTATTGTATTGGAGAAATAAGAAATATATTCAAAGCAGGTTATATTTGCTGTACACTTTTTATAGAAACTATAATTTCCATGAGGCCACAGTGACGGATCTTTCCTAAATAGTGCTCCATACAGTTATCTGAAACTATTTGAATCAAATATCTAATAATTAAAGTGTCAATGGAATTAATAGGAAATCTCATCAAACGTTGTTTATCATTTACATATACACAAACAAGACAGAAGCCTTCTTTTAAGAATTGTGGAAGTAACAGTTTATATTAATTTAATAAATATTTATTGCTAATAGTAGCAGCAGTACCTACTACTTATTAAAAAATATGTCTTATTTTATTTTACTTTTTTAATTAAATTAATTATTCAAAATTATTAGTAAGTGGGGATATGAAAGAAAAGACTTAAGTTAAAAAATGGCCGATTAGCAATTTGGTACTAACGAAACATGTTTCACATGGGTCTTCTAGTGTATAACTTAGAATCAATCAAGTAACTATAGTTAGTACTCCTTCTACAAATATTTTAAGCCAAGAGTAATAAAATAAAAATTTATCTTATGAGAGTATTTTTTGAAAATGAAAAATTTGTTGTTAAATTAAACAAATACACTGAAATATTACAATAATAACTTCTACCTGGTGGTATTGTTAAAATAAAAATAGAGATAATATTTGATGTAAAGGATATTCACTTATCAAATAAATGTTTACACTGAAATTATTTAAACGAAGCACAATAAATAAAACACGATGTTTGTAGCTTTTTGAATGAACAATACATTTTTTATTTCCAATATTTTTTTAGCACCATCTAGCTTATATCTTTAATAATAATATTTTCATATTTTGTAATATTATGAAAATATAAACATTTCTTAAAGCAATCTTTGTACAGAAACTACTAAAAACCAACGACGTCCAGAAGTTTTAAAGGTCGCTCAGTCGTTCCGAGAAAATTAAGATAAAGTAACAAGTTTTATCATTAAATATTATGTTAGGATTTAAACAATAGAACTTTTAATTTTTAATAAATCTTCCATTATTACTTCATAAAAAATTTATACTTTAATAAATCATAATACAAATAAAGTTCTGTTTTTTTATACCTTAAAGTGGTATTTAATTTTAATATCTTGTAAATTATACACAATTCCATATAATTATATAATTATTCACAATTACACTTGGGCTTTGCTATTCTCGGAACTGTCAGCGTCTCTCAGAAGGAGCTCTCAAAACCAGCTCCAGTGAGTGAAATGGCACTCCGCCAACACACAGTATCAGTATTGCTTATTGTGTTTAATTGAATATTAATTTCAGTACCTTGTCTCCTGCCAACATGCAAATTGAACGCTTGAAACGGTTAACATATAGACTAGTACGTACGCTTATTAAGTATGTTTGCTTAATAAATATATATGTATATAATCATAATACTAATCAATATAAAGTGAGTATTACTTTCGGTTACTACTTCCCTCCTGGTAATAAACTAAAGTTAATAGATCAGAAAGTAATCAGCCTTCTGATATATGGCATAAATCCTATAAACTATAGGTACTAAAACCAAAATGGCGCTCGTCTAGAATTAAGAAACTGATTGCTTTCAGGTTTATGATTCAATATCAAGATAGAGAGCTTTCTACATATAATCCGCGATTGCGAGAAGCCATAATATATTAGCGAGAAATGTTCTCGGCTATATTTGAAGATTATGGTTCTATAATATCTTAGAACCAGCTCTAGATATTCATACACCAGAGCTCTAGTTATTGCTTATTACGTTATATTAATAACCACACATCTGTATTTAATGGTGGCTTATTGTAATGAAACATTTAAACAAGATATTTCACCAAAACATGACTTAATCTATTTTTAACTAATTCTTTTTGTTAAGTAATTAAAACAAACTTACATGAAGTTAATCCAGATATATATAAAAAATGCATCAATCATATAAACCAAAACAAAAAAATCTATATTCGTGTACTGAAAAATTGCAAAGCCATGATTATGATTGCATGCATTTATCATTTTGCAATATGGTTAAAGCCATCAAACAGCGGCGCGTCGTGTCAGTCCGGCAAAATAAATATTTATTGAATGACGTAAAATATTGGGCTGGCGATCGTCAGTCAAGATTGTATTTGTTCATCTGACACTGAGGTTCGAAGTTTCGATTCACAAATGTTTGTTCATTTTATGATGATTATGGTCAAACAAGTTTATTTAATGGGCACTTAATAAAAAGGTGTCCTCGACAAATATTATCAGCAAAATTTTTATTTTACATTTAATACAATATTGTAATATCCGTTTATTCCTTTGAATAGGAGAAGACGGAACATTTTATTGCATGCAATTTATGCAACACGAATACAAAGACCGAGACGCTGTAAATGGTTAACTATAACAATGAATAGTTCAATACTCCAATTCGAAGATCGGCACCGCAGAGAATATAATTAGAGCACTTCCCTTTGAATAATAGAAGGTGCGGCAAAGGAAATGTATGCATTGGTCCTGTAATAAATTATATAACATCCCGTTTATGTAACTGGGACATTGACTCGGACTTATTAAACTGGACGGACAAATTGAATTGTGTGCTTTTGCAACATAATTGTTTATTGAGATAATTACTACTCTTCTATATAATAAAGTTGTTCTTATAAAATTGGAGATACTATTTGTTTTATGATAACATCCGGTGTCAAGCAATACAAGCTACAAGAAAGACTGTCGGTGATAGTGCTGCCATCTTTTTTGTAATTTGTAAAAGTAAATAATACTTTATATTAAAAAACCTTTTTTTTCTAGCTTTTACAAACAATATCTAAAGCTGCCATCTTTTTTGTTATTTGTAAAAGTAAATAATACTTTATATTAAAAAAACCTTTTTTTCTCTAGCTTTTACAAACAATATCTAAATATATTATCAGTTTCTCTGTATTATTGTTTTGAAATGTATAATATTAATAAGTAATGGCAGCTTGTTATTCTTATAATCTTATTACGTTATAATAAATCATTTTATATTTCCATTGACATAATTTATTTACCTTAACTTACGTCAAAGGAGATGTAAATCTACGTTAAGCTGCGTTTCACGCCTGTGTTAATTTGTTTTAACGATATAATAAATACTAATATATTTCAACAAGGTATAGGTACCACTTAGAAAATATATTATTTAATAAATTCGTTATAATCTGTTATATATTAAAGAATTTTGTCATATTTATTGAATACGTATTGTAGGTTAATATAAATAGAAATAGAATACAAATATTTTCGATATTAAATTGTGATCCAAAAGATTTAATAAGTATTTGTACAATTTTAACAAAGAAACATTCTTTTTTCTATAATTAAATTAGAAATTAAAATATTTTATTATTAAAAGAAATAGGGCTAATTGAATTCAATATAAATGACTTGTAGTAAATATTCATTTATTGTTAATACTTGATGTATTGCGAGTTATATAAAAAACTTTTTGCAGTATAATTTATTGTTGGCAGAACTGGGTCACTCCACACCACATTACATTGACATTTTACATTGACACGACAAATTCTTAGCCATGTCATAGTACGAACTAATTGAAATATTTTATACATCCGATACGACAACGATTTGATAACGATTTTTTAATATAAAAAGTACTTAATTATTGATTGGAATCCTAATAATATGAATAAATTTACAGATCATAAAGTATAATTTGTTTGAAATATGAATAAGTATTTTATTTAACTCCGAATAAAAGCTAAGAAGAATTGTTGAATCTAATTCGATTGGATTAAATTAAAGTATAAATCATATATTTTATTTTATATTACTATTTATATAATAAGTATTTTATTTCATTGTTATCAAAATATTATATAAAATGAGCATTATCTTAAGGGAAAGAAAAGTAAATATAAATTATCAATCAATAGTAAAAATATTTCGTATCGGTGTCGTATCGTATAAACGTCCCCGCGTAGGCGCATTAAGCTCATGTAAGCCTAATGCGACAATTTACCCTTCCCGTATTCATGTCTCGTTTCGTTCTGTCATTTGTTAGTACGTGGATGCAAAAAGCTTTTCTTTTATTTTATTGTATAACAATTGTAATTTATATTTAATTAAAATGCATGTATATTATAATTTTAATTTCTTTATAGAAATGGGACACACGGTTTTATAAATAGAATATATTATTTTATTAAAATATTCATATTCTTCAAAGCTTCATATCGTTCATAATATTAGTATGCACATACGTGTATGAAAACTGAGAATTTTTAAGCGGTACTAAGAAACAAACAGGCTGCGTCTAATAAAAATTGCTATGAGGCTTATACACTATTCATGAGTATACGTGTGAAAATAAAGTTCTCAAGAAAGTTTATTTTCTCTTCATAACCACGCTTTGTGTTTATAAAACTATTGAAAATACTTAATATTAAAATTGATTATGATTACAATAAATTAGTACAACTAATGTAAATTACAAACATATATCTTAGTAAAACTCTATTTTTTTTTGTTCTGAATTGGGAAATATATTTTTGACTTAAATTCACAATTTCTTGTTTCTTAAACACATAGTAAATACATACCCACACAATAACTTTTCGTGCAATAGAACATGATTCTGATTGTAACGACTGAATTTCTAAGTAAAACAAGTCTTATTTTCAAACCAATATGTAAAGGTTATTGTTAAATTATAAATCCATGACAAGAATTCTGACAATATCATTAATATGAACATAACGTAAACAAAATATTTATTATAAAAAAACCATGAAATTTCAAAATGGACGCGCGTTTAAATTTAAAAACAAACCACAACACTATTGTAGTGTGTTAATTGTTTAACGTCACTATTCCATAACATATATTCAAGTATTGTACTAATTTGTTGAATTGTACACAATCATTATTACATGAAACGAATTATCGAGGCCATCATTTTACTGGTCATTTATTCAAATTATCCGAATTAATTGTGACGAAATCATTTCCATAAAAATAATTACGCTAGTCTATATATACATATATATATATAAGCGATTTACCACTCACTGACTCATCACGAAATACATAGTTACTACTTTTGTTTACGTAGACGTCCACTAAGAACGGATTTTAGTGAATTCCTATCCCAACGGGTTTCAACTTTATGTATTTCGCCAAGCTTTAAACCTGTAGGAGCTTTACACTTAACGCGGGGGTAAGAGTTACTTTAGCAATGGTTACCATAGCAACGGTTACGATGACAACGAATAATATGACAAAGGTTATCATAGCAACCTAAGTTCACATCCAAATTAATAGTGTGCCCAGCGAAGCGAGAGGGAATAAGCTAGTTTAACATATTTCTGATATTTTTATCAATTATATAAATATGTAAAAATAACACATTAAATAACTAGTATATATATATAACTTTATTATAAAAGTGCTAACGAAATATTAAAACTTGTTTACAATTGTAAATTCATTCCACTTTCATGTTTTATCGATAATAACGATCTCTGAGCAGTCAATGGTAAAACGTTCGTATTATCTGCGTTTTATTGAATAGCGTAATTATTTCAAACGATCAGTGAAGTAGAGTTTAATGAAGTGTCGATTATATTTAAACAAAATGTCCTTTTTGTTTGGCTCGGTATTGTCGTTTTTATTAATTTATTACTAAGTTAATTCGTGTGTTTATGTCGAAGGGTATAAAGTGATTTTAATGAAACTTCGCAATCGAACTACGAAGTTATGAGTGAGAATAAAAAAAAATGTATCTGTCAGTCCTTTAAAAATACATTTGTTAATTGACTCGGACGTAGTCACGGCGCTGGAGGCGTCGTTTTAATCTAAATTGTCTATCCCAATTTAACGGATAAGGCGATCAATCAAATTATAAACGATATTAATGCTGTGACTGAATGTAAATTAACTTTAATAGATTCTTGGGTAGGGGACAGTAAGCTCATATCAAAACTATGCAAGAGCTTTATTGAATTAATTAAGTCCCTTTACTAGGAAAGCGCGTAAATAGGGAGCCCAGACTAATTTTATATCTGGTTTTATGTATTCTAATTAAAATTTACAACCAGTCATTGGGTTTGGTTTTAATGTTCATATTTGAGGAAGAAAATTACATTACACACTAATCTATTTATATAAAAGGCTTTAATGACTTTATGAAGTATTTATTAATATAGTATACGTTTTACGATTCGGGATACTGATAAATATAATGGAAAATATTATATATGTGTTTTAAATATGTTATTAATAATGGAAGTTATTGCACACTATTTCTACACACACACACACACACACACACACACACACACACACACACACACACACACACACACACACACACACAGTACACACGTACTCAATACGTCGATTTCTTTGTCTAACTGAATTTATATATAACTTAATCATATTAAAGTTTCAATTATTTTAATATGAATCTTTTTGACACTTCGGACTATTGCAGAGCATTCAGATATAACCTGACAATTAATATAATTGACTTAAAATTTCTATGAATAGGATTCTCTTGGACTCAAATTAATATTTCATTTAATTTTACAATAATATCTTATTTGAAATCAGTTATTTATTTTTCTCATAAGCTTTCAATATATTTCATTTAATATAAACAAAGAAACAAATGTATTACTATAATTATGTTATACGAAAAAGCTTTTTAGAAGTATGCATTAACATTATAAAAGCCACTTCAGATATTTGATTCGATTATCGGCAATTCTGTCTGTATATTTACATATTGATTTATATAAATTTACGAGATCATTGCATCCTCCGTTATTACCTAAGGTTTATTATTAATATCCAATATTCATAATTGCATTCCGTTTATCATGACATTTGATTATTAAACAGTACATAGTAGTTGTCAAATCAAATTATTCCGATAGACGTTAATAGATGGACACAGACTTAGTAATTGGCTTTCATTAAATTAATTAAACCCGACACAATCAATTTTACAAATGATTTATCAAAGTGTATATTTATTAAATTTTTATTTAATTAATTTCAACTTAACTCTTCAGTTTATTAAATGTAATTTTTATAGTATTTTATGCATCATTAATTATTGGCAAATAATATTTCTAAAGAGTTTTACGTCATTACTCTTAAAACAAATATTTATTGTAAGAAATATTTAAATAAAATACAATATTCTACTTTCATTCAACAAACAAACGGAAACGTAAATCTACCAAAAATCAAAAATCATTTAGCATTCAAAAGAGTTGCAAGTGTTAGCATTTATGGCAGCAAAATAATTTATTTTATTACTGTCATTTGAATATCAATCGTTACAATGTTGCTAAGTTATTCACAGGTCACTGTCGTCTATAAATATAATGAATAACATTACCGGAAATCATAAAATAGTATTTCTATATTTCAATGAAGCATAGGAAAAGACATAAAAGAAAGAAATTTTGAATTGCATAGTTTGATAAGATGAAGAAATCTTACTCCTTGATTACCGTCTTTTGAGGACGGGAAGCCATTTTTAATATTTAGATAGAAAAAATTCTTTCCTTTAATTTATACGACGACCGTCTATTGGTATCGATATAATTCGTTTAAGCTGATTAGATGGTGACATCGGATAGGATTGGGAACGTTAAAGTTTTTAAATTAATACCTTCCTGTATTAGTTGAAGTCTATTTTTATTAATCGAAAAGTTATGTTCATGCATTTAAAATTGTTGACAGGTCGTGTTTATTTTTATCTACATGCAATCTTTTAGGTACATTATTTATCCCACAAATATCACAATTATTAATGTTTCTTAATATCTAATGATAATGCAATTCGCAATACTGGAATTCGGTTGCTCTAATTCGTATAGACATAAAACGAACGATTCGATATAATTGGACACGAGACTTGCAAGTGTCAACACTGTGCCGTTCATAATAATAGGTTTCCAAGAAATGCAATCGGATTAGAATTAACACCTTGTAAAGTCGTGTTCGTGTTAACTATTTCATAAGCGATTTGATGTGATTGTGATATGATTTGTAAATATGGAAAAGCTTTTTTATGTTTAAAAGTATACAAAAGTGTTAATAAAATTAAATCTAGTTTAGTAAAAATATAAGTCATTATAAATAACCTTTAACACTGTAACTTTTAAATACTGTTTAATTTAATATGAAAATAAATAAAAAGTCTTTGTCAGTATGTTCTGCATAATTAATTTAAGGAACTTTGAAATTTATATTTATATATAACTATTTACAAAGTATTGTAGCTAAATTAATATTTTAACTTTATTATTGTGGTAAAGATGAATACATAAACTATTTTATACACTGTAAAGGTTAACCGGGTTATTTTATTATCAATACAGAATATATCCAAGGAAACGTCTTCTTAGTACTTTCAAGCGGTTACAAGGGAAATATTTAAGGCGACCATACGTGCTATCGTTGTTTATTTCGCACAGTTTCCAAACTGTGCACGCTCCTTGACCAAGTCGGTTTGACCTCTCGTGTCTTCTAATCTCGACTGAATATGGAGGAGTGTAGCTTATAATGGGGTGACGCGGGTGTCGAGTTAAGCCAGTCACTACTTGGCTTGTAGGGTAAGGAGTACATCTTTACGACCCTGGATGCGACCGCAGCGTCCGTAAACAAGGTTGATGTTCGATTTTACGTTCCACACTACACGGTTAATATTAATTTAACTAACACGAGATAATGTTTTAATAGTTTTTCATAAATTATAATGTTTTTTTTTGTTTTTATACAAACTAATTAATAATCTACTTATATATAATAAGTTTACATTTACAATTTCTATAAGGTATAAAAGCGAATATATGTTTTTGTGAATCTAGCAAAAAGTGCTAAATGGATTTGTACGAAATTTTCACACAGGTCATGACATGAAAAAGGAAACATTCACCACTTTTTATTCCAGAAAAATACAAGGTACGAAAAACATGCGGATACCATTAGTCACCAGTAGAATGATGGAGAGTGTCATTGTATTATTACTTTAAAATTTAAATAGTGTTTACTCCACACACCATTAAACGCAATTGAAGCCGCGGGCAAAAGCTTGTATTTGGATAGTTGGTATTTAATGACTGTTACTTAACAAATTTTAAACAATAACTATTGACATCACAACTAGAAATCGTATGAAATCGATACCGGCGCCGGTTAAGTGCTAACAAACATCAAGATAGTCAAAATGGCATGTCGCTGTAGTGAGGTCGCTAAAGTCAAATGTGCTATTTCACAACTTGCGTATTCTGAATACAATGTGCCAATAAATGTAAATTTAATCAAAAATTAATATTAATCAAAATAATTATTGTTTTATGGCAATGTTATTTTTATTTTTTAACCACGATCGCTCGTAAGGAAATTTTTTAAGTTGATAATTGATATTAAAGATATATTTATCTTATTATATATTTCAAATCATCAAATATTTTTATTATTTATTAACTAATACGTATGGGACGTTCTATTTTCGGTTTATATTTATATATTTTCAAGAAAACTTATTATCTCTCACATAACGCTGATTGCTGAGACTGGTCCCAGGGGAACTGTTAACTTTCCCGAAATTATGTTAAGGATTACACACAAGCTAAATTAAGAAGGTACTAACATCAACACAAGTTGCGCTCTGGTATACACGAAAACGGTGGTCATGATAGACGAAACTTTGGTGTTAGCGAATCTACGCGAAAATTAACTTTACGTACGATGAGTTTTAATTATGTTTATTAGTTCATACAACAGTCTTAACATTAAAAAGTATAAATTAATCCATAATATTAGATTTCATATTTATTTCAAAAATACAAAATGGTTTTCTAGATAAATATGCATGTATGCATGTAAATAGCGTTCAGCAACAACAGATAATTTTAATGGAATTTGACAATTTATTTTTATAGTCGATTCTGTGATACTTCCTGTATTGATATATATGCCATGATACCAGTGATTGAATCTAATTCCACGCTTTTCTAGTATATATGAAATTAATTTATATCCTATATAGTTACACACGTTATACAAAATAATATAATAATGTTATTCCGAATTCAATTCAATTACTATTATACTTATTTTCTTAATATGATCAGATATTTTAATGTATGCTCATAACGTATTTCATTGAATATTTTCTAAAAAAAGATTGCAATTAATAAAATACAGATAATAAAGTGTTAAATAACCACTTATCTAATTTTTCCAATAATTCCTTTATGAATGTGTTGGCCGAAAAAAATGTTTAAAGAAACCACGCGATTCTGGATATTGGTCAGATTGATTTATTACTACAATAGGATTAATATCCACTCAGTCATTTTTATCGAAGGCTCTGTGGGTGTAAGGTAGAAAATATTTTATAGGAAAATGTAATTTTAGCATTTTTAGCACAAATCTTTTTCATGGTATTTTGAAATAAAATCCTATTTGCCGCCCGCTATCGCACCGATTCGACATTTTTTACACGTACGTCTCGATAATAGCGTTTGTCTTTTAAATTACAAAAGTTTGGCTCAGTTTTGAGGAAATGGACTAAATATAATTATTTTTGGCAACTTTAATAAGTCAATTCTTTCCATTTTTAAACTAAACTACAGAAACGAATAATTTAATACCTTCTACTAATTTGCTCTTATCACTTCTAATTTATGTTCTTGTCCATATCTGTCACCCTAACGATCGATATTTTATATATAAAAATGAAGGTCATCTGGTGGTAAGAGATAATCACCCAGTGTGTCTTGTTAGCTATTTACCATTGTATAAAATGGAACTTTCACTTATACTTTTAATATTGTGATCTGTAATCGCTGACTTATCTTGTAGAAATACCTTTTAGGATTAAGACCACATTTTTTCGCAATTTCATTTGTAGTTTCAATTTACAGTAAAGTACGTTGTTAAATATATGTCACTTCGGTGGGTTTTGCGATAAATCGAGAAAATCCTGATATTAAAGTTATTATACAGTAACAAGTATAAGTTTTCCGTAATTCTCAACAACTGCCTACAAAAATTAATACAATAATTATTACTTTTACATTACGAATATATATGTCAAAAAGCTTTTTATAAACAATTTTGAATGAAATGAAATGAAAATATTAAGAGGAAGCATTATTTTTGTCCCATTAATAAATTTTGTCAACTTTACAAACATTTCTTATCAATAATTCTTTAAAGGTTTAGACTTCTTTTGGGACAGAAAACTTAATTAGTTCTATATGGACAATACATTGTGTTTATTAAAATGTGTTTCATTTATTATTAGTGAAAAAGGTTGCTATAACAGAGTAAGCAGATTAGAACATTCGTAAAATTGAGATTAAATTTATTTATTTTTTTTCTTCTTAAAATGAATTATATGCCAACTTAACCTTTATATAATAAAACACATTGCAATGAATTATTTCATATAACATATACTTTCTAAGTCCCCTCAGTATTGTTTATCGAGGTTGCACTGTATATAATAATAATAATTAGTTATACGATGTATAGAAATTGAAAAAATCATATCAATTACGACTTTCACAGCACATCTAATACTCAAAAAAAAAATAGTAATGAAAAGGAGGATCCAGTATTCTTAGTCGTTTTTTCTCCATTGAACCTTTTCTTGGAACTATCCAATTAAAGAGACCTTTCATAAGCAAAAAAACTTTGATATTGAAAAAGAAAAAACTATTGAAAATTATTCATTAATACCCTACCTATATTCAGAGGATAACTAAATCTCGACAGGGGTCACAAAAGACGTTTGGAGCGCAAACTCGTATACGCCATACGTTCACCCGTGACACGTTTCAACGTGGTCACAGCAATCAAAGTTGTAATTAGCAGCTAGTGAAACAGCAAATTAAACGTCCTTTCATGTGACAAATTTACGTAGGACTCTCGCTTTGAACTGGATGCTATTAGCCTATCCAACTCCAATTCGTCAGATGATTATTATTTTTTCCTACTTTATAATCCGTACTTACATCTAGGTTTAATAGTAATTATCATTTGTTTATAGAAAAACATTTGTATCAAGTAACCTATTATTTGAGGACAAAACAAATAACAACTTACTATACAGAATCATTGAATATTTCTGTAAAAAGTGAGTGAAAATCTTCTCAAAACAAATTTTAATTTTATTACAACAAACTAACAGGTAAAATAAAAATAATATATTATGTATACGTAATCCTTACTTAAATCTCTTAGGTTTATTTTTAATTTTATATACCCTTTTTCTTCAGGCAGCTTTATTAGTATATATAAGACAAAATATTATATTTTAAGTTTTTATATTGTAGTGCTTATTTATTATCAATCCATGTTTATTTCGTTATGCGAAGACAAAGCAGAGGTATAAGCATTGTTATCTTATTATTACTGGCTTTACCTCCTAAAATAATATATTCTTAATAAATTAAGAAACAACATACCTACTTTTATTTGTTGAGTTGTATGATATGCTGGATCAATCTAAGGATGCTTGACATGGTTTCTCAAGTTGTCTCCGATCTTAATTTGGATTACAAAAGGTTCATGATATTGAAAATATATGTTTTATTTTGTAGTATGTTAATATTGTATCTAATTTTATTGAATACAATCTTGTAAAAATAATAAAATTGATAATAATTTTATATCTTATTGTTGTATCGCATAACGTCGGAATAGTTTTTAAACTGTACAAATGCGGTCAAGCGATAATTACAAAATTAATTTTGAGAACATTTCGGAAATTAGAATCCCATTTCCCTTTGTACGTATTATAAGGTTTTGTTTTGCGAACGGTAATTAAGCACATAATTAAGCAATCATTTGTGAAATGTCAGATGGTTATTTTGCGGTGTACTGTGACAAATAGTTGATACAATTTGGTGGCTTGGCGCGGATCCAAAACAAAGTTAGCCTACAAATGAGTGCACTAAATGTTAAATGGTGTACAGTAAAGTTGATAATTTGATTCAATACACTTTGTTTGCTTTTATTTTTGTTATCATTATCGGAATATTGACCTTTTACTAGTATCTAGTGAACACATTTTAATATGATTTTATATGAATGGTGTCACATTTAAGAATAATAGTTGTAGATAATAAATTGTTATATATGTCATTGTATTTATAGAAAAATCAAACATAATTACGCATCACTGGCCCTTATAACGCTTGGCTTACTGACCCGTGGGTCGCTTTACGCTCCTACAGTATTGCATACATTCTATGCTATTCAAATACGCCTCGTTACATCAATATTTACTATTCTCTTTCAATAAACCAGCTCTTTAACGAAAGAGAAATTGATTGATACAATAACATCGATAGGACTGCAAGTCACCAGCTATCAATAGGCTTAAATGGAAGACGGTAAGCTTAAAAATATATATTTTTTTTGTTGCATTTTATTTATATATTTAGGAGGTAATATTATTCTATGCTGAATTTTATGTTATTAATATTTGATCTATGTTGAATGGACTCCTTGCTACTTGATTTGACTTTGAACTGAGTAAAATAAAATCAGAACGACTGGATTTTTAATTTCTCAAACCTATACACGCACGCTTTATACGCACACTAAACGATAGTACGGAAATACTCTGTGTGTATCGTCCCATATTCTAGCTCATCTCGCTGGGTTTATCATATCAGTTACAGGCGAAATGGTACTCAATTGTGAGTGGAGAAAGTTGCTTTTTGAAGTATGGTCTCATCGCATTGGAAGGGCGGTCGCGTAAGCTACAGGCCACGTGCACCTCGACAACTTGCGCTTAGTTCTTCACGAACTGTGTAGGAGGTTAGTACGCTACATGAATAATATGTTTGGTTAATGTCATGCGCCTTACCGCTCGCGAAAAAGCGTTTTACGCTGACGGCTCGCGAGTGCTACCTCCACGTGATTTTGACAGTCGCGACGGTGTGAACAGCCGGTGTTTTATCTAATACTCGCTTACCAGTGAAAGTGTTTTCATTTCTGATAAGAGACCGGCGATGTTTTGAACGATGTTCGTATAGTATCGAAGAAACTATATTAAGGGTGTCGCTGATATATTATTGGTAATTTACATGATGGAGCTTTTTCGGTAAGTTAACTAAATGTATATTAAAGCTTTGAGTTCGTGTTTATTTTGTTTTATTAAAATAAATACTCCATACTTATCATATAAAAGTCTCAGAATGAAAACAAGATAACAATTTATTGTTGTTTTTTGTTATCTCCTTATCTTTTGAAATAAATTTTTCCTTGTTGTTTGGGAAAGAAATTTAAATATTCATTGCGAAACTGTTATAAAAAGTGATGTAACAAAATATAAATCTTAACAAGTATTAATGTCTTATAAGTATAGATAACATATCTACATTATCTAGGCATTTTAATGGGCTATTTCGTCCTGCTCATTGTTTATGGATAGATAGCGCACTGCGCATGCTCCGACGAATGTCAACAAACTCAGGACATAGATTGTTATGGATTGATATAAATAATTACTACTATGGTTGCGGCGTACACTCTTTCAGACGTGAATATTAAAATAGACCGGCTTTGCTTAACCCTTCTATAATAACTCCCAGCTAAATATTAAGACAGAAAAACAAATCACTTCCTTCAAGTAGATATTTCAATATACGGTCGAAGGCGCCTCAAATGATCGGTTACTTGTCAAGACTTAAATCGACCAAGACTAATATACTACTATAATAATAATTCGTTTAATTTTATAGTAACATCCTTACTATATAATAATGACCTAATTGACTCTGTATGCACGCGCATCACTTATCACCCACAAATCACACAATAATGTGTAATACATCAAAAAAAAGCTATTGAATCAGGCTACAAAATAGGGTGGGTGCCAACCTCATACGTGACCTTTGACCCTTTCCGGCCCTTAGGGCCGGGAAGTTCCCTTGTATCAAATTACTGATTATTTTTAGAATAATAAATACTGGTGCTTGTCTGATGAATCTTTGAATAGTTGTTAGTCTACAAGAAAGGTATCAAGTTACAGCGGCTCATAATTTCTTTGATGACTCCGTTGCAAAACTTTTAGTAGCAATTCCTTTACAAAAATATATTTAGGTACTTAAACTCAGATGAGATGATGTTTGGTTTAGTTGATTGACTCAGTTATAATGTTGGTAATTTCTTGGAAGCTATGACAGCTGTAGACTAATTTACTTCTGACCGTTCGGTATTTGTGTCTGATTTTAAGTTATTATTTGTGGTAATAAGGAATGAGGACAGTTTAAAATAAAATTTAAAAAAAATCATAAATATTTTATGACCTTAATAATAAATATTAAAATTGTATAGCATTTTTAATTATTGAAAAGTTACTTCTAGCTGCTGTTCACTTGTTTTTAATTAAATTATTTAATGAATTTATGTAAACAATATTCGTTAAAAAGAATTATATACTACAAAAAGCATCAAAACAAAAGGTCTATTCTGAGTTCCGTCCAGCCCAGTTCATGTATCATACGAATATTTATTTTTCAAACCGTCAGCAAAACAATTTATCATATGTTACTATTCCCACGAGCAATTTTCTAACAATAGTTCGTATTAGAACGATATAAGTAACTATGAAAAATAGGATATCTAATAGAAATTAATTATTTTACTGCGTTACGTAAAAATTCACGGTCAGAGATTTAAATAAGCCCGATAAGCTACTTACCCCGCCCTCCATTAATGAAAATATACGACTGTTTCATTTGTGTGTTTTATTTAACTGGGTGGGTGTTTGTTAGCGGGGTGTTCATTTCCTTTATATTTATGCTACCGACCGCCTCGCTTTGCCACAAATAATTTGAAAAGTAGCACCTCGACTCTACCTTTTACAGTCATATCTATAACGCAAGTTAATTATCTGTTCTTCAAAAGTATCATTAAAGGCGCGTAAGGAGTTATTTCGTATAATTTGTATAACATTTGCATTGAATTATAGTGATGATGATTAAAATACACAATTCATAATTCGTGATGCAAAAATAAATAAAAGTTTACTGTCAATGCCTTCAATTGACAAACGCAAGCTCATTAGTAGCTTCCTAATCATTTAATCTGGCTAGGAGCGTGCGGTGCGACCACCCATAAAGACATTTTAAGACGCTAGATGTATTATCTGACCGACAATGCTCTGACGTGTGTTGGTTAACAGAACGTTCGTCATCATTAATGTTTACATATATGTTGCTACCAGCTATCCGTCACCGTCTCGTCTGCTCCTATAAATAATGTTCTCTCTATGGTACCATTAGCTCATACCATTTGTAATCAGATGGTTATCAAAGTTTAAATATAACTTCATCTTCCACAAACAAAAATTAAATGCCTAAAAAGTAGTAATGTAATGTAATGTCTTTCAAAATTATGTATACAATAAACTAATGTTTTAAGTTTTTTTTCTTTTAGAGATTTTGAATATTGTTATTATTAAAACAGGAATAAAAGATTTATAACTTTTTTTGAAAAAAAATATTAAAAACGTTTTACATTTATAAAAACAAAAAAATATACACTAAAAAAGGTAATGCTAGTTATTTTATTATTGTATATGAAATTGTTGAAAGCAAATCTAGTAGAGTACTTCCATGTAGCCATAGAGTGATAACAAGACCGGACATAATTAATTGCTTTATTTTAATTGCAGTTCTGGCCAACGACTGTGAGAGAAATTAAGCCTTAGAAGCTACTTACTAGAATTTATATTACTCAAGTACGTGAATTATACGAAAATAAATAATGATACTATGAAAAATATATTAATAGTATTGTTACATAAACTTATTTTGTAACAAAATACGCCTAGTTATAACTAAAGGCATATTTTGCTGACGTTGGAACATTCAAGGGCGTCTTTTGGTCACTTCTTATCTGACTTTTTATCTGTTTGTTGAGATTGGAGCTTTCGTTAAGAAACCACTAACCCGATCTGTGGGCGATAATCAAAAATATTGATATAAGCATTATGACTCTTATAAGCAGACACATACGTGTGTTATTGGTATGAAATGTGGTATAGTCATAATAATGGATATCGAAGTGAATAAAAGTAAATGCAAGGCAATTTTAAAATAATAAGACATTTTAAATGCCGCTTTTATCGTGAAAAATCTGTAAAATTGTCATTTATATTTATAAACTGTAACTGCCCGTTTACTGTGAATGAGAGGTAGCTTAACACACATAAAGTATTAAAAAAATGGGCAACTCGATTCAAATTTAATGCAATCATATCAAATATTGCCTATCTATTGTAATAAAAGAAACTGATGCTGTTTTGATAGTGAGCTTTAAGTATTTATGTGTAAAATAAATTTAACATAGGTTAAGTTAATTTGCACATTTAAATAAATATACAATAGAAAAATTATGAAAACTAAAAATCGTCATGGAACTCCGTCCACATTCCAGACGTCGCAAGTGCGATTCCTATCTGTATTGACGAGTTTTTCAAGATATAGTTATTTAATTAATGTTATTTTAAAAGCTAAACATTAATAACATCATAAAATAACCAATAATTATTGTTCTGTTCGAAATATTCGAATTATATAACTTCCTTTCAAGAACTTATAGACAGTAAACAACAAAATAAATTAATTAAATTCCTAATAAATAGTTTGTTCTATAAATTAAAGCGTGTAATTTATCGTGTCCCCGCAAATACAAGACGCTAACCAGGCCAGCCAAAAATGGAGCAGCGTAGCGAATGGGTTTAGTAAAGGGTGTGTGCTGAGCAATAATAGGATGGTTAGGAGTAAACACTTACGCTTGTTGTAGGAAGATGTCTATTTTGTATGTGTAAAGATTATTATTATAACGTGGATTTTAATAACAAGTCACATCGTTAAAATAAAAATAATTAAACGTTCTCATAAATATAATACATTTTTTATAAACATGTTTATAATAGTCAATTAAATGTGACGTTTACAAATTTTATGATTATTTTCTAAAAATCCGTCAGTGGTAAAATGGATAGACGTCATATTATTTTTATTTAATTAAAAATAATAATAATGAGCCTATGATGTGTACTAATAATAAACAAATATTAAAACAGATTTAGTAGTTTCAAAATGTTTTGATTACAAATAAATAAAAGACGTTTTACATTAAGTATTTGTAAAATATTTTCAGCAGTCAACATCAAAAATAAATGTGGGAACATTTTTTCAGTATCAGCACAATGTAAATGCCACACACGTTTATGGTAATATAGAACTAATAGCACTATGCATATAAAACGTATAACATCAATGCATGACAAGTTACAACGGGAATCGAACCCGGAACCACTGACATAGAATACTAGTGAAATTGTACAAGATACATTCTTCCATCAGAACTGTTTCTATCTCTTTATATGATATTTATGTGAAGGTTGAAAACGGGGCAATGTGTTTTATATATGTTGCTGTGAATGTGTCTGGTCAGGTTAATTTTGACACTCTATGTTGAAACAGACTCAACTCACATACATTCGAAAACCATCTGAAATTGATGCAAATATAGACTATATTAAATTGGGCAATACGATGATTTCATTCATTTATTCATTCATTCATTTTTTTTCATTACAGTTTTCTATTCCAGAACTTTACGATTTATGACTAACATAAAAATAATAAACTAAAAGTTGAAAATATAGTTAAGTATTAAAGTTTTTATTTTGTTATAAAATATATTTTAAAGAAATAATTTTGAGCAACGAATAATATCAAAGACTTGAGCACTCTTTTACGTCCCTGTTAAAATGTCGGAACTCGGCCATGACGAAGATTTATTATTTGAGATCTCGATTCACACAAAAACATTGTTCATCCCATGGTGCTGTAAACCTTCCTTTAGCCAACAAAAACAGTAGCAATACACAGGAATTTGTAGCAATTAATTCTGAGAACACTGTTAATAGATTTTTTAATCGAACATCCGATATAATGTTTGAATTAATAGATAAAATATAACAATGGCGGCCGATAGCTACTTACAAGTATTTGGATCAATGCATGTCATTACTTGAACGGATCAGACTTATGACAAACTTTATATTTGCTGGAGTATTTTTTTTATAACATCAAATTTTATTATTTGTTTCATCCACTTACTACAAAATGATTTTATTAACTTTTATTAATTAATAATAATATTATGATTGGTAGAAAGATATTACACTAACAATTTTTCTTGTAATATGATAATTAAAATGTTACTTTTCAATGTTGTACTTAAAATATTAAAATCATGTTAAATCAGCAAAGTAATTTAAGAAGTTATCAACTACAAACTATAAAAAATCGTCCATTTTCATTATAATATTAGTATAGAGATGCAACAAAATCGTTAGTGAGTATGGAAACTTGTTGAACATCAACGAATATTTGGTAATAACGTTAACAATAAGGTAGTTCTAGTAGAGTTTGAATATAATATCCAAACTCTAGTAAAACTAGCCGTAAAACTAAAGTAACGTAAATAATAGTTCACAGTCTACCATTACACCGATAATATCTGTGACTAATTTGTTATAAAAGCTGTTTAATGTGTTTCGCTTGTTAGTTACCTATATATTAGAATATTAACAATAGCGTTTATATCATATAATGAAGATTTATTACCCCAAATGTTTATCTCTATAACGTTTGCATTGCAATTTTAATACTAAAATTTATTTTAACAAAAGAGTTAAAATAATAGATAAGAAATGTGTATATGTTTTTACTATATTCTAAATAATACTTCTATTTTGTAAGAGCGTCTCGAAAATAAACTTTTTACATATGATTCTAGACAAAGTTAATTAAAATTTCCGTTGAGGCTTCCTAAGATGAGTCAGATGATTTGCTGCGGACGTGATGTGAATGCCACTCTCCGCTTAAATATTCAAAGTACTACCATAAAAACCTGTTTTTAGTGAAGGATCGTAATGAGTTTTACTTTTATATGACCTACTTTGAATATTGATTTGCTATGAGATTAAAGAACTTTGATTTGTAAGTAGAAATATTGGCCCTCCAAAAACCTTTTTATTTATATTACGATGTTCTCTTGGTTTTTTTCTTTTTTTTGAAATCTTTTAGTTAAAAAAATTTTTTGGTACAATACGAGTTGCTTGCTTGCTTCGCGCCGTGTTTCGTACAGCATTTCAGTAATTTATGTCTGAATAGACTTTTGACACCTTCAATTATTCAAACGATGATACTAAATGATTGAATCAAATAAATCTACTAAATTCTGGCACAGTAATGGGTTCTAATACATCATTTAGATAGCTAATGGCAATTCTGTAACATTACAATATTTGAAATAACTAATGAAAAAATATATTTTTGAGAGAGCTTAATCTTTCAAAATGTCTGAGAAGTCCGGTAATTCGTTAAAATCGTATCGTTTTTACGGTTAATAGATCTTCAGATTTACGTAACTCCATTTATATTCGGGGCACCCTTGAGTCTCATAAAGTTATAACAAGCAAACTTAACGATATGGAACGCTTTTCTGACAAACGATGACACGTCTCCGAATTCTGGTATTCGTAACCATTACTTGACGTGAAATAATAAGCAAGTTTGTGACTTTAATTAGACTTCTGGAAGTAACTTACAAAATATGTGTGAGGTAACATACCACTATATTCTACAACTATATTATATTTGTTTTAATAAGGTAAATCCTTTTAAATATTGTCATCTAACTTTTCTACAAAGTAAACTAGCGTGTTATAAGAACTTGAGTGTTCAAGATATTTCTTAAGAACTCTTGAGTATGTAAAGCGAAGTTGAATTGAAAAAACCTAGTAGTTCGGCTTTGGAATACTTTTCAATCCAGATAAGTTTTCTATCGAAATAATCTAACTTTATAAATTATAGCTTCGGAAATAGGAAAAAAAAATCGAATTATTTTTCTTAAAAACACTGAAAGCAAGATTCAATGTAGTAATCCCCTATTTAATGTTCAACTCAGATGTGAAGAATCCTCTCGCACATACTCACGATTGTCTTGGGATCGAAAGAAGTTGGCGCGCAGCTGTACAACAACATCCCCATACAGAATGGTACATTGCAGCAATTCTCAAATACGTGAGCTGCGTGCTTAGTTTCAGCCTCATTAGTTTCCACGGAAAACGCTTGATCAAGGAGGTATATTCTAGAAAAATAAATATGATAAAATTCAAGTAATAAAATCTATTATACTATCAATATAATCGAGATTTGAGTCAATGGCGTTTATTGTTTAAGAATTTGAGATACTATTTCGTAAAACATTGTTCAATCAGTTACTCTCCTGTGCATTTAAATCGGATAAGTGTCCTTAAAATTAAAGATGACTTACAGTCAACAACAAAGCGTTAGAAATTTGAATGCTTTATCTGTCTGTTCGTTTGTGAATCTACCTTTTTATATGTGATAAACTTGAATAAAACAATTTCAAAAATATTTTTTGATATATTTTCATAAGGTCGTAAGCGACAACCATCTTAAAATCTGCTTAAATCTCATCCTTATGAGATGTCGAGAGTAAATAATGAAGACATAAATAAACAGCGCTACAAGAATTATTATTACCATTATCACTGATTTGGCTACGTTTTCCGTATAATATAAAAAAAAAACATTTTTTTCTCAACAAAAAAGTGCATTCTACACGTATTTCTTGTCCGACAGAGGTTTTATTGATCATTAATTTTTTAAACGAAATCCCCTAAAAATATACACTTAACTACTCACTTAATGAGTTTCGATCATAACTTACTTACTTACGAGTACTTGTTAATAATTATTGTTTTTTAATAATATTAGACTTAATTAATTTGGGTTTGGTAGGTGTGTAGTTTTTAATATAAAAATAATTAAACCATTACACTCAGCTTGATGTTAAAATATATATTAAAAGTGTTGATCAAAGAAATGAATTATTATTTATAATTCAAATACATTAAAATTAAGCTTATAGAATCACATACGAGCACTCAGCATTAGTCACACCAAGACACTAAATTATTCATAAGTTCCAGACCTGTATTGCTAAATATCTATTTGCATTTCAAAATTACCACGATGTCAGAATGCTTCTATGTGTTAAGTACTAAACTAAAGATAATAAGGTTTAAGGTTAACAATAAAACAAAGAAAGATCGACATACAATTTATTATTAGATAACTAATGGTCGACTTTTATTTAATTATTTATGCTTATAACATAAATATAATAATAATTTCATTAATAAAAATCATTTACTTAAAAGAAATACTTTATTCGAATATAAATTTAATAATAAGATTTAATAAAAACTAAAGCTTACACAATTTTCCAATTTCGTATACAAAATTTATTTTCCAACGTTATATATAAACCGAACTAAAAGATATTTTAATGAAACTCTGAAATAGAATTGTATAAACAAATCTCCTGTGCGAAAAACAGACAAGAAATAATTTCAGTGTCGTTAATCCCTCGTTAATTAAAACACTAGGCATTTTGCGTCATGGCTGTATTTTGTGGCATTTTGGTTGTAGCTATAAATTCTATTTATAAAGTGACGTAACTATTAACATTGTTCATGAATCAGCTTCTCGTGACTTGGTATTTAAGACGTCTTATTAGCGAAAGTAATTTGAGCTGAGTGAAACAATTATATTAATATGTCTCTCAGCAAAGGGCTTTATTATGTATTTTATATTCTCCACCGATTTATTTTTTTTGTTATTTTTGTTACGGTGAATTCAAACGTAGCAACACTACACGGAATAAAAGTATAATTATTTTAATCGTTGAGCTATCCAGTTGAAATAGTGAAGCTGCATCAGGACACGATTTATAGGATTTTTAGTTGACTGGATCTACAGATATCGTGTTTGCATTTTTGTTTGTAAATCTTATTAAAAAATATATTTAATCATATATATCTACTCTGAATGCCTCTCTGAAAACCCTGATATCGCGTTTTTATAAAATTACACTTAAAAGATAAAAACAAACAGTTTATGATTGACTGTATGATTGACCGATTGAAAACGCACTTTAATTGATATTATTATAAAATAATACATAGTTATATAACAAATACTAAACTGATTCTAGTTTAACAGATAATATAAAATCACGCATCTGTTTATCCCACTCCCACGCGCCACGTGACAAAATTTACATTCACCAAATCGCTGATTACATACAAATGGGTAATAATCCCACGTTCCAAGTATCATTAGTCAATTTAAATATTAATATTATTATTCGTAACCTATTATTCAATAGCGTTGTAAATAAAACATATTCTAACAATTTTGTTTGATATAATTACATGTTTTATTACAGGTAAACACAATTTTAAAATTTATGTTATTGTTCTTAATGTGTAACATATATACATCACCCCATCCTGTGTGACCAAATATATCATGAAATGAAATACCATCTTCTGAATCACAAAAATTTTTCATTACATTTTATTCACGTTACATTTGAGCAACCACTAAACTATTCTATATAAACTTTAGAAACTCGCTATTTAAAATTAAATATGGATTTTATGGAAAATGTACTATTTTTTTATTATATTTAATATGTATTCAACAAAGAGCGCTATTAATAAGACATTTCTATAGACAGACAACATAAGTATAGTTATTTGTTTGGATATAAAAACGCATTTGGCATCTCACGCTAGGGATAGGATACTGCTGACTATGTATGACTAGAACAATTTTGGTAAAGTCCATAATGCACAAAATGTAACGTGATGGATTGATCGAATTTCATTCAATAGTTTTTATATTCAAACAAACAATGAGAAAAGAAAGACTCTTTGAGTTTCAGTCGTTGTAAAAAATAATTAAAATCGAAATAAATATATAACTTTCAAATAGTTTTCTTATCCCTTTTTCCATTATAATTAATTAAAAAAATGTAAATTAAGTTACAGAAAAAAAAATGGAGTGACAAGTTACAATTTAAGTTAATAAAACAAATTTGAAAAGGCAATTTATCACTTCTTCATAATATCATTGGACACAATGACAAATACTTATTTAAATGTACCGTGAAAGTCATAAAGACTTGTCAGTGTAATTGAGAATGACAGGAACATTACGAACTGAGGACAAGTAATAGTCGATCGATAGTAATTTGTGAAGATTATTTTCGAATAACTTAAAAATAGTTTAGACTTAACGGTTTAAGAATAACATATATATTTAGATTTGATTTAATATTTCAAATTGATACATAATCAATAAGTTTGGATACTTTCCTAAAAGTTATCCGGATAAAACATTTCATTTCACCACGATCCATTTTAGTTATGTTCCAAGAACTGACCAAAGTTATACGTGTTACTTAATATTCACAATGCATATTTGTTAAATCTATTAGACGTTCTGTTGTAACGGTTTAGTGTTACCTTAATAACATAAAATAACATTATGAAATAAGGTATACAAAAGAATACATGAGTTTTATGTTTACGCTGTTCCCTACACTATGGTAATTGTCATCCCATAAATTCAGAGATAAGCCTTAATGGCTGTAGGTAGTTAATTAACGGAGCTAATGTGCTATCACAGACATTAATGTTTTGCAAAGGTAAATAGATAATCTAAGATTATGACATTGTTAAGCTTAGCAATATCGGACTTAAGGGAAACAAATAAATGTTCCATTAAGATGCGCTTTGTATTAATTAGCAACATGAAGTAATAAAAATATTAATTTAATATAAAAAGTTAAATATAAATAAAATAATAGTACCTTGCGGCTATAGACTTACGTAAATGGATGTTGATTTAAATTCAGCAGATGATAAAAAAAGGATTTTCAATTATTACGACAACGAAATGAAAAACAGATATAATAAAACACGCATTATTGAGAAACGCGTGAGTGTAATCATGTAATGATCATTCATTAAAAATACCTTTTATTACCGACTGGAACCTTATCGTAATATCTTGCGTGTGAGCGGTTTATCCATTTAATGTGATTATATATATATATATATATATATATATATATATATATATCATTTATTATTCTACATGATTTTCTCATGTTTCCACATAAGTCATCGCGAAATAACACTATTTCAATCGCTCCTTTGTGACAATAGAAATAAACAAACATATTTAAGACATTGTAGTAATATCATATAATCTGCGATTATCTTACAACACTAAAAAGTACGAAAAATATTTTATGGGTATAAAAATATAAATCAAAATATTTTTATCTAAAAGCTAGTAGGTATATATATATTTTTTCATATTAAAACGAGGATTCTGGCTGGATTACTGTAGCAGAGAACTGTGACATAATGAAAAGTGACACCTCGAACACAAACCGCTAAATTCTGTATGCTGTTAAATTGTACAAGCAGCAGAAGCTGGAATGATTCGGCCCAGAGATGAGAGCAAACCTTAATATGTGGCCTGACCCGTATCTTAAAAGGAAGCAGCTCTTGATCCGGCGTGACCTACTGTCTTATACCACTGGACTTTCCTAACTTGTCAAACGAACGGGAAACTGACTATTGCAGGAAATGTTGAATCCCATTACACCGATACTCAGCAAAAAACATAGATAAGCGCTCTCAGAGATTGATAGAAGAGACGAAGAGGGTATTCTTACTAATAAATGTTAAAACTTATCTTCTGGGGATGTCATAGAAGAACATGTAATTACCATATTACCAAAATTATCCCAAGGGTAGTTGAAATTGAATACATAAGTTTATCTTTGTAGTGTAGTAGGCTTTAGCTCTGTCATCGAGGGATGGCAGGCGGTGGCAAAAAGATAATACGATGACCTTGGTGGACGGAAGGGACGGCTGACGGAAGTTGCCAAGAGAAACTTTTGAGTTCATCTAGAACTTTCGTATTCTGTTTTATTATTATTGTGGTATATTCTTAGTAATATGTAACACTACAATGTGTTATTTTATTCTTGAGATCCTATTCATAAGGTTCTATTGTCTACCTATTTCTATGTTAGATTAATATATCTTTTGAAGTTTATTAGGAACGCACTTAAAACTTTCGTTGAGTGTGTATTACTTGCCTGCTGTAGCAGGTTTAAAAAAAATATTGTGACATAATTGTAGACAAGAAAATAATAATGCAGTATAAAATTAAATACCAAGTTCGATTTCAATAAAACAAATATCCAAGTACACAACACGAACACACAGGAAACATAGGAAACTTGTAATGAACTTATACTGACTGAAAGCAAGGTAAAGATGTTTTGAACCGTAACCAGAAGATTTCAAGAAGTTAAGAATTAAGTTTTAAAGTGATATCCGGAGTCATTTATTAGAAATTGTACTTACTTTTTAGAAATGAAGTCATTATTTTTCAACAAAAAATTACAAACTTTAAAAAAGAGGTAAACGTATATCTTATTAGTAAAGCAAGTCGTGGGAATGAAATAATTAATGATGAATATGATTCATCTTAAATGTAAACGGTTAGTTTAGAGTTATGTGCCCTGCTTATTTCGTTAATCTAACCGCCTTCATGAAATTCATCAATCAATTTAAATTAATTTATGACTCTTGTAAACGTTTTAAATAAGCGTCATGTAAACAGGCAATTGCAGGGCTCGAGAAATTCAATTAGTTTTCATGTTTATTTTATCAATAGTGCTGTCGGTTTCTTAATCGTTTCTTTTGATTGTAATTCGTTAGTTGTTTGCGTTTAAGAGAAGATACTTACACTTCATAAGATTTTCAAGTATTAGAGTTTCAGATTATTCTTTTGTTTACCTTTTTATGTATTTAATGATAGCTTTTATTTGACTAGAAAATAAAATATATTAAATCTGAACATAGAACATTCAAATACAATGTGTCTAAAAATAATGAGAATATTGTCTTCCACAAGTCTCTAGTAACATAAGAATCGTTAAAGGTCAACAACGTTAGCAACGGAGGTTATCCCAAGGGTCAAAGGACAATTTCCTGAACATTCAATATACTGAAGTTTATAATAATAACCTTTGAAGCATTTCATTGTGATTCCATTCAATATTTCATCACCTTTATTTATTTATTCATAAAATAATTACTGGCATCATTAGCAATTCAAATCAGAGCCCGTAAGACAGTATTCTGAAAGACAAGACAAATTATCTGTCTGTCAACGCATTATTGGTAAAATTTAATTTGCTTACGAAATTCATGCTTCTCACGTTTCTCATTACTAAATAATATTAACATTCGCCGTAAAATATATTTAGTGACAGTTTACAGTTTATGAAACATTCTTAAATATTTTGTACTTTTCACTAAGATATTTATTTCACCACTTTAATTTTTATTCTATAACAAATTAATTTTGCAAATTCGTCAAATTGTTAACTTAAACTTCTTTTTAAAAATCCAAGAGAATATAATAAATTCAGTAAAACTTTTTACTTGACTATTTTATTTTAATTATTTAAAAATCTTTATTGTACTCTAAAATAAGAGACGTTCAGATACCGTAATGGCCACCTAATGCTCCTTTTCAACTTAATAGAAAAGCGTTGCACAATAGAAGCGAATCTGTGTACACGTTAACTAAGATTTTGTTGCATCTTAATAAATAAAAATGTAAGAATTTTATACTAAAACAAGTAGTATTTTCTTTGAACTAGTTTTTTGAAATAATAGTCCGCCTTAACAATGTGTTTTTTACGACTTATTGCAATTTAGCAACATCGTATACAACCTGAAAATAAAAAAGTAAATTAAGGATTTCACGAAAAATAAAGTTACAATATAAATGATGTTTTTTTTGTTAAAATTTTGTTACTCTCGTTCTAATTTACATGAATAGCAGAGTTTTGTCTCTGAAGTTGCAATTAACTATTCCACTTTATGTAAATGAAGGCTTGGACGCATTGAGCTTCTGTTTTTGCGACCACTACAAGTTTCCTCGCTGAAGTAGATAGTAGTATCTTCTTGTAAAACCTTGAGGAATTGGAATAGCATTTATAATTCAACATTAAGCAGTAAGTCCACCTTTTTGTTACAGTTCATTAATTCTCTTCATACAGTTGCACAAACTTCTTTTACTCCTTCGATAAGATAAAAATACATTTAAAATTATAGAACGGTCAATTTCTATACATATAAATAAATTTGAAGTGTCTGTTTGTAATTCCAAATTAAGATCTCTTTACTAAATGCATATGAAAGTAAATGCATTTAAAAATTGTTGTCTGTCTGTCTATATTTCTCTTTGTTCCGGCTACTCTGAAACGGCTGATGTTATAAGACGTAACTTAGGCCTTGACTAAAAATATATATATTTAAAAAAATATAAGCCGCTCTAACAAAGTCGTGGGCACAATGAGTCTTAAATAAAACTAACCAATTATCTGAGCGCTGCAATACAAAGGGCACTGACATTCCGATAACATCGAATGATTTCGTTCAATTACATTTTTTTGAGTTCGATTGTAAGAAAACAAAACAGTTGTACTTAATATTTTAATAATAAAATATATTATATCTATAATTAAATTTTAAAAAGATATTAAATAATTTATTATCACATGACATGATAAGAGGTCCGATGACTGCTATAAAGTGACATCGTCGGCTGATTTATGATCGCTTCTAATTATTTGGCGACGATCATCATAAAATATTACGGTCAAGTAAAATGCTTATCTTTAGAAAAGTATAGAATACAACATTCCTTACTTTAATGCCATATTCTTTTCGACTTGACTATAACTTTAGTTAAAATTTTACAGCGCACAGATGAAAACGTAAATCGTCATCTTTTGAGCATTTTTTTTAAATGATTTGAAACTATATATTGTAAGGTTATTGTGATTAAAGTAAATAATTTACCATACATAGAATACATTATACATTATAATTCTTTACTAATTTCTTTTAGGATAAATTAATTAAAAACTATGTTTATTCATTAAGTCAAATTATATTATATTATATGTCATATATTATCGAACATAATAAATTTATACGATTTAAGAACATGTAAATTAACGATGATATATTGATGAAATCTCATTTATACGACCTATAGCAGTGTAATTTATAACGCATGTGTTCGATGCCGTGATTGATAAGATCTAATAAATTACAAGACAATGAGTTTTAAGTGAACTCAGGTCGAAGGTGATATCACAATATCGTTCGATCGTTTAAAATTGATGCTGACTAAAACATAAATAGTGTATGAATATTTATTTATATTCCATTTTTATCACCGACCAACTTACTGAGTTATCTTGGGTACCTTCTTATCCGTATATGTCAATCGTCATTTCAGTGTTTAAACCGACTGTAATTGACAAAATATTACATATTTTTTGCACAATCTATCCAACTATTCTTAGGTGTTCCTCTTTTCCATCTGCCCTCCACATTTATCCTCACACACACACATCACGTGTTCCTCATTGGTCAGTATCATATAAGAAATGTCAAACCACCAACCAACTTACTGAGCTCTCTTCTCTTGGATATCCTCAAACACCTCTGTCAATCGTCATTTCAGTATTTAAACCGACTGTGATTGACAAAATATTACATATTATTCGCACAGTCTATTCAACTATTCTTACGTGTTCCTCTTTTTTATCAGCCCTCCACATTTATCCTCACACACACACGCATCACGTGTTCCTCATTGGTCAGTATCATATAAGAAATGTCAATAAAAAGTCATACGAAACAATACCCCATGCTACATCCATACATATATTTTTTTATGTTAACATGAATTCAATTCCATACTTATGAAGAAAGCTTTACAAATGTGGCAGTTAAAAATGTGTTTATACAAATTGTGGTGTACAATAAAATCCTATTTTATTGATGAAAACATATTATATATCTTTATAGTTTTATAATATATATATAAAGTAACTTCCTTTGTTAAATAGGTTCATAGAGTTCAAGCTACTATTGATCTTTCGCCGGCACTAAAACTGCAATTATCAGCAAGTCGCCCTCGATATATAAAAATCAAGGCAATTTGTCTTGTTCAAGAACCTGTTGGATCTCTGCCAAGTTTTTGCGGTTCTCTGTTACGGGTTGAAGGAATTTTAAACTGCCATCTCACCTTTGTCTGATTGTTTTACAATTTATACCATAAAAGGCATAACCGCTTTTTCCAGTGTAATTATGGTTCGAACTGTATTTAATCATTGGAATTCGAAAAATCGAAATAAGGAGTTATAAATTTTATAGAAACTACAAAATTTTTATTTAGTTATTACCACTTATACATTTATAAAGGTGTTATCTCTTTTATGTAAGAAGAAGCTTTGTTTTATGCAATGTATAAATATTTAACATATCTTACATATAACTATCATAGACAATGAGCACTAAAACTGCTTCTAAAGCCATGAGAGGGAGACAATATCAAATGTAAAAAACCAAAAACGTATAGAATACTTTAATATAGTAAAAAAACGCAGTTTAAAATACAAACCAACTTGTTTCCAACTAATATTTTAAATTTATAGTTTGTAAAAACCGTGAAGGTTTATAAATGGGTTAGGTGGACATTAATTTGTGTAATTAATGTAAAATGTAATCATTGTAACATCCTGTGTACATTGATGGAATGCTCATTATAATTATGCGCATTGTAATGTTCGACATATTCACTGATATGTTGTATAAGCATGGTCATATTACAGATGATATGATGCATACTTTTCTTAAAAAATAACTACACCAAAAATTATACATGACGACAGAATTATGATTTCAGTTAATATAATATAATTACCAATGAAAATTTGATTACGTTATTTATAGTATAATATAATTAAGCTACACGTTAGCTTTATCGGGATTGATTTCGAAATATTTATTCGCAACAGTAAAGGTTTATGAGAAACACCTACACATTCAAATTCAATAGAGTATTCAAATTTAACTAGTAAAGGTCATACCAATAATTATTACTTGGAAAACAATAAGGATTATACTAATATATCATTACTACGTTTATCTATTTATATTAATTATTGCAAATCATACAAAAAAGGTAATAAGAGAAACAAAACAATGCAATGAAACTACAAAAGGTGTATGGACAATATACATGTTTTTTTCTATGCAGCAAAAAAAATTAAGGGCTCTTTATTTCGTTTTTTCTTTCATTTATTTTATATAAGAAAAAAAATATATATTTTCTCTAAAATTATACACATGATTAAACTTTGTAACTCTTCTTCTCACTACACAAATAAAAGAAAAGTTTTCAGTCTTTATTACAAAGGTTTAATATTGCTGCATCGTAATTTTTTATAATTATCTCTACCTGTGAGCTTTTATATTTCATTGATCGTAAAATAGATAGTCTTTGTTCTAGTCTAGCCTTTGGCATGGCTGAGGCCTCGGCGCCTTCATTTACATGAATAGTGCTTTCTATGGTTATTTTAAACCAATCTAACAACTTTATTAACCATTTATTTTCATATTGATTTTTTAAATCTTATATTATTTATGTTATGAGGACAATATCTACACATAAATAGAATTGAAGTGTCTGTTTGTAGTTTAAAATTAACACTTTTTCATTAAATGCACATGAAAGTATATATGGTATTTAAATAAAAAAATATAATAAATTGTTGTCTGTCTGTCTACCTGTGTGTATGCTGCGGATAATCTTTAAGTCGCCTAGACTGATTGTATTAAGACTTTCATAGGCGGATAGCTATTACTATAAGGAGTTATTTAACTTTTAGTTTTAAAAAAATATCCCACACGAACGCAGTCGTGGTCTTAACTAGTTTATAATAAATCTGGTAGAATACGTAATTATATTAGTTGATTTGTTAAATAATATTTAATAGAACTTTTATTTATAGCAAATAAGATTTTCAATTCCATAAATCTCGCCCAACATCGACCCTAGTATCAAAGAAACGAAATTGAAAGCCGATCTTAATTAAATAATATGTAAAAGAAAATATATATTTTATCCATAACATCTGTTTTACGTTATCATTATTTCTCGCTTAGTTCAAACGACATTTTCATATCGTAAAATCTTGTTATAATGAATCCACTCCTTTCATACTTAATTTACATGAAGTGTCGGAGAACTGTTTTCTAGAACGATGTTTTAATAAGGAGTTATTTAAACTGGCTTTGAAGCTTATAACTAATATTCATTTTGCTACATATTTAGTTTGTTTGTCAGTTTATTCTCTGGGTATTGTGTTTAAAGGTTTAAAAGCTTTGGTTCGCTGAATTGTAATTTAATATTTATACATATTTTAAATACGAATGTAAGATATATTTTTTTAATTGGAATGATTTGTTTCCGACAAAATTATTTAACAAGGCCTTATCATCTAAAGCGTTAACTAGCAGCAGGTGTTCGACTATATATTAATTTGATAGAGCTTGCGAAACACGTGGAGAATACAAGTAAATATTAATTATGCTGTGAAAAAGAAAAAAATGTAGGTGTTTTATTTCTCTTAATATCCAGGTTAGTTTCAAAGCAAAATTGAATGTTAAATTCAACGCCACACAACTAGGTAGTTCTGGAAACATAATGCAGCTACTACCAATGAAAATGCTTTTGTGATAAATAATTCAAAGAACGGCATCGGTCGATAAACCTTTGTCGTGACTTTGCTGCCTCGTATGGCTTATTTAGGAATCCAGAACTTAAGTAACAAAACTATTGATTTTTTTTTATTTTGTTTAATTTATTCAATAGTTATTTATATAAAAAAGCCATCGGCAAATATGAATATAATTAAATTAAATGTAAATTATAAATATATAATGTATACGATTCGTCACAATCTTTAAAAAAATCTAAAATATTGACTATATTGAGTGTTGTATAATATCATACACGTATACATTATAATTGTTGTCTAAAAATGTATATTATACAATTATTTTAATATTATTGCATATTTAGAATACCATAATTGTCAGACTAATGGATCTTGTTAACGCAAAACCAAAAGTAAATATAGGTAAGTAAATTGAACGAGTGAAGTCGTAGTTGCTATGAGTTAATTATAGGTGCTAGTTAGTTTGTTGTACTTGGAAACTGATCTGTTAAAATCATAAAGTTACTATGGTGGACGAAACATCTTAAAATAAAAGTACATACAGACATATATTTAATATATATATAGTTTAATCTTATATATATTATATAATGTGGGCTAATGTTCCAGCTATAATATAATAGGACCTAATCGGATTGTAATCTCGTTCATTCTATTCTATTTAGTGTCCTATTTGTCTAGATTTGCTCGATAATCTAGACACAATACTGTGTAAACTAAGCGTTAAATTGTCATTTTATAACATATTATAGTATAATATTGCTAATTAGCTATTCTAGGTCAAAATTATTGTATTTTTTATAACATGAAGCGAGATATATTTTAGTTACTTAGCAGATTGTTTGACACTTAACTACAACTATATTATACATAGTCAACGATTTCTAACTTATTAGTATTAGTTACATTGTAATCTTGATATTTTAATTAGTTTCTATTTTTGTCTATATTTTTGTTACGATTTTAGGTTCATTTTATACCTGAAGTTTTTAACCACATCCATAATGATAAAATAATACTCGCTTTAATATAGTTGTAGTATCTATATCTTGGAGTCCCAAATCTGAGAGAAATGTAAGCAAATGGCATATCAAGTCGTTATATCGCTGCTCCATTGGACCAGTTTCCTTATTCTGTAATCTATTTACGTGCCACGACTAATAGTTTGTTTCGATAAACCAGGATCGATGTTCAAACTTCTCGTAAATGGTAAACACGATTTAATTAATTACTTATTTATTACTTGATAATTCAATTTGAATGTTGTTTAATGCTTTAAACATATATAATTATAAACTATTATTTTCTATACACTCTGACAAAGTATTGTGTATAACAAACAATAATTCATTGTTATAAACGAAATCTTAAAATCAGATTCAATTTAAATCAACATATTCTCCCTTAGCACAGTAATTGCAACATTACATTCATAATAGGTTCAGAACATGTTACCGAACCTTGTTTCTCAAAGTGACATTACAACGTGACTACACGCTAAGTCAGTTAAGCCAGAATATATTGACCTTTTGCTCCTTGTGCAAAAGCTGGCAATTAATTATCAGTATAGCATGATTGTTAGAATACAGCTTTGTTTTCTTTGTGGCTATAAAATAGCTTATAAAAGTAATTGATAGCTTAATACATCATATTACTTTAACCATAAGCTACAGACTTCTCTGAACAGCTCATTGAAAAATCGCCAGACAAGAAATATCTTTAGATATTAATACTCGAAGAGCAGTGCAAAGAGCAAAGATAGTTAGAACTTAAGAGGTTTGCACACGATTTTTATGATGGATTATCTTACTTTATATATATATTCTATGATATGTTGCAAGTTATTATAGAAATAACTTAAAAATTAAACAAGTTTACCAATATAACAAGCCATAAGTAATAAAAGTCTTTTGTAAAATAAAATACAACTAAACAAGTTCGATATTTCCATTGTAAACAGACTGAACACCATTATCGCTTCGTTGTGAACTTTATCCAGAAGCTGACGAACCGTGAATTGCCGATAAAGGTAATTAGACTTACCGTGCACCAGTCTATTATTTTTTAAACAAAGAAAACTTTTACACTTAAAAAAGCTTTACATATAACGCTTTTTAAATTATATTTATACACTTTTATAATGTTTAGATTATTTTTTATGATTTGGTTTTGTAACAATCTTTCAAATACATTATTGATCTAATCCTAAATTGAAAGAGGCGCATTCAACATGGTTCCTTATAAAAGCGAAATGTGCACTTGCAGTGTGAAATACTCAGACAAATTAAGACCAGCTGGCTAGTACGGAGTTGATTAGCGCGAGCGCATTAAGATTTATGATTAAGCGTTAATAACGTTTCCACTGAGAAATATTTTTTTTATTTATTTCACTAACATCAAAGAGCTAATTGACATTCTAAAAATAATGAATACACCCTTTGATAGAGATGTAACATTGCACTGGGGAATTTGATTTTAATTATATTTGAGATAGAATCGGATTTATGTGGAAGGATGTTGTTGTTTTTGATTTCCAAACCTTTTAAACATGTTATTTTACTCGGTGTTGGAATTTGGTTTTTATCGTGCTATAAATAGTATTTACATTTCAGTTTTATAAAAACAACAGCATTTTGTCCCTTTGAAAATGATATGCATTATTTTGAATGTTTTTAATTCTTTAACTACGGGAGTTCTCATCTTGTATGCATTACACATCTGTTTATAATCTGTAAGCTGACGTTAAAACACTGCTTAGAATATATAATTGATTTATTTCTATAACTTTCTTAGTAAACTTAATATCTAAATATTACTATTCCCAAAAATGTACATTTCAATACCTATTATATTGTAAGGAATGTGACTCTTATTGTTATGCATAGCCTGTCATAACGGATTACTATTTCAATCCAGCGATTTAGGACTGACTGAGACGTATAAAATTTTCTTTGTGCCTCCTTCGGGGCTCACTGTGGGTTTTATTGAAGGAAAATCCTCAATTCAAATGGAATTGAAAGCGTATTTTATTGTAAGTGTGTTTCTTGGATGTATTGCAAATAGAATGTAATGTAAGAATAGTTTGGTGGAGTTCGCAGAATAGTAAATCTTAAAGCTTATTTATTTTGTAATAAAACACGTGTTATAAATCAGAGCCTATTATTTAAATACGATATTGAGATTGGTAAAATCAAATTATTTTTGGTAACTTTTCTGACGATAATATTTACGACTTCATTTGTAATGAAGGTAAGAAATTTAAGGTTTTCAATTTGTTTTAAAACTTTAAAGTATAAGTTATTGGTTTACTAGCAATGGATATTATATCATAGTAGAGAATTTATATTTAAGTAAGTAATTTTTCACTGTATTCGTTATCGTACCAACGAAATTACCTTTATGGGTTCGAAATTATTCTGTATTCAAAGGCAGAAATTATATACTCACCTTTGACTCGCTAACGTACGCGAATGTAGATTTAGAATTTCCTTAAAATTACTAAGCTTTAAATTAAATCTGGTTTTATATTTCAAATTAAATTAATTTATTTTGTAATAAGAATATTTTTACACGTAACAAAATGAAAAATGAAAGTATCTACAAATTGAAATATACTTATGATATTTATATTTATTTTTACATTCATGAAAAGGATCTCATTTGATCTGAAATTTAATCTCATTCGTATCTTATTATTATTATATGCCTACAATGTTTTATCTTCGATTTACAATATTAATTCTCTGATAAATGACTTGACATAACTTGACCCAAGGCCCAAGGGCTATGTGTTTTGTCTTAATTAGTTAATGAAATATATACTGCTGGAGTTTACTTATATATTTGCATCTTTTCGTTTATATTGACCTGTATGTTCATAAATAACTTATACTAAGTAAGGCTTTAGAAGGGATATTTTCATAATTATATTTCATATATTAATTTGTGCTCTACATTTTAATATCAAATTTATGATATGCTCAACATTAATATTACATAAACATTTTGTCAGTGCAGCTATGCATTTAATGCTATTAATATAAGCGCTGGTAAACTAACAGAAAGTATATATGATAAACTCGGAGATAATATGATAAATTGCTTACGTCCATACTAGGAGTGTGTCGCATAAATAAATAAGACAATTTACGGTCCAAACAAAAGGTAATTAATATCGTAGGATTTGTAGGGACAGGTAATTATTAACATATTCTCGTATGCACATTATTCAGAAAACAATAGAGGCGTGTGGCTGACAGTCCATTAGGGTGAACGATCAAATACCGATATCAGTATATAAACGATACGGTGTTAATCATTTGTGACGAAAAATTATACTTCTATACGTTTCATTACCACACCTTTTAAATGCCTAAAAAGTAATATATATTTTCCGTTCAAATAAAATATAATATCAGTCTTGATTAAAAATTAAAATATTTAATAACTATAAAACTATTTACTATGTTTCAACACCTTTTTTATTGTTGTCAAAAGTGTTCTCCAGAGAGATATGTTACACAGATAGAGACACGTATCGTCTTAGATTATTTGTATAAATGATAGCTATTAACTAAAATTTGTATAACTGGCAACGCCCATTCATTCTTTTCAAACTTGTAAAGCTATTAGGCTATTCACATTTACATGAGGTCGGAGTAATTATGTCTCATATTTTATATGTCATAATAACAAAGTGATTACATACATTATCATTACCATCGATATGTTTAACATATTAATATATTTTATAGAAAATTTTATTACGGAGAAAAATATATCAATATACAGTTATAATACTTACTCGAAACCGATTCAGTTAAGTGTGACCGGTTCTATCAATGAACCAGCAATAAAATGGGGCAATACTCTGTATTAACAGATTAGATCAAAATGTTAATGGAGCGTTTTAATTTGCTTATCTATACTTAGCTATAAATGTTTTTATATGCAAGCTTCAAGAAGACGTCGCTTTGAAAATGATTATCTTTTTCTGGTTTTGATCGAATCGAAACCTGGTACATTGCTAGATTATTTTGGTCTGAAATTCATAAAAAGTATTACTTGAATTCTAGGACAGTGTTGTAAAAACCCTATTGATTATACTATAACTACAATTATTTTCTCTTTAATGTATAATATAACCTAAAATTTAATAAATAACAAAGAACAACGCACAGACTAAGTAATATATCTTAATATTGATAATGAAAACAAAACTTTTATTATTTTAAACCAATACTTATTATCATTATTTTAAACCAATACTGGCTATTATTAAGTTGTATCCAATTTAACATTTATGTTTCTAACATCAATTAAGGGTTCTTCCGCACTAGAGGGTTTTTAAATTGAAATGATGGTGTGGTTTAAAATTTGAATGCAATTTAAACTATCATATAGATTTAATCTTTTAGGAGCCAAAATATTTTATTTATTTGTTTATTTGGTAATCCAATAGATTACGAATTTAAGATCATACAATATTTGCTTATAAGTAAGACCAAATAGGATTGAATTAGTATGTTTTTTTTATGTTATTAAAAAAAACTTAATTTGATGGAAGATGAAAAAAGGTGCATCCATAATGTTGGCTCGTCTATAAAGTTAATTGAATTACTCTATTCATTAAAATGTAACTAAAATAAACATAAACTTAATATTTTCTTAGACTATCCAGTAGTGTGTCAGTTCCTATCAGATTTCAAGTGAAGACCTTAGAAACAATAGATCTTTTGTTTCGCAGTCGTCCCAGGCGCTAAGTCCATTACGTACATACCAAAACTTCCAAACTTTCTGAATAGAGTTTCCAGTTAATTTCACCGCAAATTGACTCTGATGAACAATCTTGGAACAAATTCTCCAATGTCGCGTTAAATTATATTATCAATATAAATGAAAATTTTAGATAAATCTGCCCATCCGTGAAATTCAGACTTCTTGTGTTTCGTTAATTCAAAAGAACTTTTTCTTTTGTTTCTTTCTTAAATTTATATACTTATAAATATTTAAAGGTAGTAAACATTGTTTGGATATATATGTAATACTTTTACGTCAAATAAATTTTCATATATATTAGACAAGATTTATTTTACATCAATACAATGAATTCACAAATTTACCGTACACCACTCGAGATATCCGAAGATTTATACCAGATCCAACTCTTTACAGCTGGTAAAACGATTTATGAATCTTGTTCAAATGTGATAAGGGATATATTTGTGTGGCAAATTCATTCGTAGTTTATTTCACCTATATGTTATAGCAACCTCTCCGTTGGTGACATTGGCCGTTGTCACCAAAGATAAATGGTTGACAGCATTTAGTGACAATTTTGTCCGTATACTACGTATCAATTGGTATTAATAGAAATATGAATAACGTTTATAAATTACAACTATAACTTACGACAACAACAATTTTTTTTTTTTAGATTTTAATAATTTTTAAATTATTCATACAACAATGTTTTGGTTTGGTTGTAATTCCATTTGCATATTAAACAAGCATTATCTGAATAATTAAGTAACGAATATTCAAATATTCATAATTAAATCACATGTTAATATTAATAATACATTACCGAAACAACATCAACAACAATTTCGAACATGATAATAACAATCGTAGTCGGAACGTAAATAATAGAATGAGAAAGTAAAGACCTCCCACGTTGTTAAAAGATAAGATAAAATAGAGCGTCACACTTTTTGACACTATAATAATTATACGTAAAAAGATATATTCTAGAATCTGATTATACAAGATTGTATAAAACTGTATAAAAAACTCAATTGTATAATTCATCATCAGGTTGCGAGTTGACTTTCCTATTTTAGCGTTATTAATTATTTCTCAGCAGACGTCTTCAAAAATCCAGTTATAAATTTCTTTCACATGTGTAAGCTGGCGGCACTATAACTATAGTTCGTTAATATAATTTGTCACGGAGTCCAAGATTATTATAATCATTTGATATTCTCCTGAGAAAGTTTCAAATCGATGCCGTAAGTTCTTGTGGACTGTGTTGACCCTTTTGAATGAGCCACCCGTTGATAATATTTGATTGATGACTCCACTACTGACCTTCGGCTACCAGTATAATTGTTGTTAAGGGTATCTATACAAGTTAATAATGGTTTGACATGTATATTATATATTGATATCGTATAAATAATGCTTATTATTACAAAAAAAAATATCTTTAAAATTATTTAAAAAAAGTTTTTTTACATTAATTTTTCATTAAAAAAAAATTATTAATTTTGATTTTTATCGAATGTTTGTACTAGCCCTAAATGATTCAGAGGCTGCAAGTGACCGTTGTTTAATAGCGTTATTTCCGATGGTAATGAAGAAGTCATTATTTACCGTTTATCTTTTACCATTCACTTCTTATGAACTTTCAATCTTCATTACCCGGTACTATTATAGGCCTTTAACATTGCTAGGGGCGATCCAATCTTCCACGCGGTCTTATATTAAATTTAAAATCCATTACCAGTTATCTTTTAGTGCATTAATAAGATCATTTTCTATTAAACAAAACAAAATAATATATTTTAATTATATAACGCGTATTTCTTACTATTTACAAACTGACATACATAAAAATAATGAGTATTGTTTTTATGTTGTCATACTTTGTAAACATAATATAAATACGATATTAAAATATTAATTATGGAAAGGCGGAACTGGGGATTGTAAGCTTTGTACGTCACCTTTACTAGTTAATTAAAAAAAACAATTAATTAATTAAATAATTATTTTATATGACTAAACACAAAAATGTATATCAAATTTTCTTATTACATTAATTACATAAAAGAAATATTATCGGAATTAATTTATACGTATGTGCAATATCTGATGTGAGTCATGTCTAACACGAGACAGACAATGAGTGTGTTTTGTGATCTTATCCCGATTTCGGGTCTATTTTCATACTTTCATTTCCGCCATGAAAATAGCTTCTAGTACGAAAATGACATTTGATTTAGTGGTGTCTAGTCGCGGACTAGTTTCTAAGTCTGTGGTTTGAATCACCTTCTTTATTTATATAATTCAAATTCCTGTTCCATAACGTATAAATATTTTTTGTTTATACCTTACAGATTTTCGAATGTTTTAGTTTTTTGGTGCATGATAATAATTATATATTTAAAATATAAAGTATAATTTTGTATTATAAACCCTTTCTATTATAGGATATAGATAACATATTATAAGAGATTTCTAGACTAACTGATAGTCGTTCAAAAATGTAAATGTTGCAAATTAAAATCGTTATGTTGAAAGATTGCATCGACTTTGAAATAATCATTATGATACTATAATCGTAGGTTCTGTCGTATTTTTTTGTTATATTCAAAATTGTTACTTCCATTTTGTACTAATAATAATACTACCATTTTGTTTTAAACAGAAACCATAAATTCCAATTCTTATTACAAATTACAAACGGTATTGAGAAAATTTACTTGACAAACTACGACAATCGGATTTATTTTCAAACACAACACATGCATAAAATGTAATCAAAATGACAGTTCTATAGTAGATTCTATGATAAAGTAACACAAATCGATTCTCATTTATATGTTTAACATATTTTCTTCTATTAACAAACAATGTAGGTTGAACGTGGGACGATTTTGTTGAATTTATTCGATTGACATCAATTACTATTAGTGATTGCATTTGAATACATGGGGGCGTAGCTCATTTTTTATGTGATAGCGTCATTTGTTGTTTTTTTTTCCTCAAGTATTATCCAAAAAAGATTAAAACCACATCTCTAAGTTATAAATGAAATTAGAAGTATTAGTTATAATAAAAATAAATTTTCATGTAATGATGTATGATTATTGACATACTTAAAACAATTATTTATTATACAAATATTTCGGATCAAACACTAGAGAATTTCTTTGTTCCCACTTCTTTGGTAACGTTATTACCTTTATTGACTTGTTTTATTCATTCCCTCATTCTATTGTTTGATGAATTTCATTACTAGTAATAAAATAAAGGAAAATGAAAAAGGAAAACAACGTTTTCGCTTTAGAAAATAAACAGAATACCTTTTCAAATATAATTATGATTTAAAACTAAATCACGGTTAATTTTCATTCGACTTTATTTATGAGTTGTGTAGATTTCATTCTTTACTTAACATATTACATGTGGACAATAATTTATCTTATTAGAAGTTGTTTAAAACAATAAAGTTATAAGGAAATTTAATCATTTGAATTAAATTAGTAAATAAATATTATTTTTATTATAATTATGTAACTTATTCGCTGTAAAGCAGTGAGTTAAGAACTGTACCCAAGAAAACATAGTTCGAAAGTAGTTTATATCACTTTGAGTTACTCGACTGGAGTTATTGTAAACAGTGAATAAGTTTACCAAAACTATAACACTTCAGCGCTAAACTATCCGTTTTGTACTACAGATCTACTTTATTATAAACCAAGTAATAAACCGTTGAAGCGCTTTATTATTTGGTGTTTATACTCAAAGTTTTAATCTAGAATGTCTTTATAAATTACATGATTATATCACCAACAAACAGTAGGCGCTGTAAGCTGTTAGATAAACCTCAAGCGGATTGGTGCCGACTAAATTAATAAACAACGATATAGAAGCTTAGTTTATACTTAATTAATCCACAAAGGAAAATAATAACAGGTAAGTTATTAAATATTCTATACAAATTATAGTTATATATTACACTGGTATCTATGGAATAAATAAGATTGTGGTTCTAAGGTATCATTATCATATTAAATACGTGATTATATAATTATAATGTAAATTATTGAAAAGCAATATATTGTAATGAATCCTTTATTATACGCTGTTTTGATTGTTTCAATTAGGTTACGTGTATACACATTGCTATAATAAAATTAGAAAGATTATATTATGTCATGTCAATAATAAATAATTACTGGCTTTTTAAGACAAAAACTTTTTTACATCCCTTAAATTAATCTATATATATATATATATATATATATATATATATATATATATATATATATATATATATATATATATATATGTACCACTCACTGACTCATCACGAAATCTCCGCAACTATCTATCCGATTAACTTAAAACTTTACAGAGTTACTACTTTTGTGACGTAGGCATCCACTAAGAACGGATTTTATGGAATTCCTATCCCAACGGATTTCAACTTTTTGCATTTCGCCAAGTTTTAAACCTGTAGGAGCTATACACTTAACGCGGGGGTAAGAGTTGCTATAGCTACCGTTACCATAGCAACGGTTACGATGACAACGGATAATATGACAAAGGTTACCATGGCAACCTAAGTTCACATTCAAATTATTAGTGTGCCCAGCGAAGCGAGACGGAATAAACTAATATTGTAATATAATTAATGTTGTCAAATTAAAAAATACAAAGTTTCTGTGGACCAATATTGTTTTGTAAGCCCACGTACTTAGTATAAACTTATTACAAAGTTATGAGACCAAAGTTTATTTACCATTACTTAACGAAAACAGCATGAAACGAAAACAATTTAGCGAAGTCGGTCAGCCATCACTAATATTCGTATAAACTACAATAATACCTATTTACATAGTAAATATGCCCTTTTTCTTTCACTTGTATATGTTGGGATCTTTTGTTTGATTTACAACAATAATGAATAACTTACTGACATACATTCATACTCGTACATTTACGTAATCATAATGTAATGTGTGAGAAATCATTATATAATTTAAAAAAAACAATTATTCTTTTGTACTTTTAAATGTTTAACGGTTTTCTAAATTAAAATTTTACACTTCCACAGAATTACACCCCTCTTAATCTGAATATCCCTTCACGTAACTTTAAATTCACAAGGGGTTTCTTGTTACAGAAGCCATATACGTAAGGTAGTTGTTTATCCTGTCTGGGCAGGAAATATAACCACACATAACGTTTAAAGTTTTTAACAATGTATCATTGGAGACACAACACACTTGTGTAGATGTACTACACATATGTTGTGTATACAATGGAATAAATATAAGAAATGAATTGAATCGTTACACAGAACAATAACACAAATCTTGAATCTAAGTTATAAACATTAAGTTTATTGATTTCAACGGCAAATATTTTATTTCTCAAGGAAACTCTTAAGAAAAATTATAGCTCTCGTTCCTGTGGAGTTCTAGTGAGAGGTCTCTAGAAAGTTTTAATAGAAAAGACGTATATAGTTGTATGAACGTGGAAAATGAACGGTATTAGTGTGCTATCTTTTACGCACACTAAGGTATATGTTAAGTACTGTCGGTAAGTTTAATCGTAACAGTTAAATAAATAATTTTTTTTATACAATATATATAATAAATTCAACATTTCACTAACTTATTCATGTATTTTATAGTTTTTTTTTTTCATAACTTTTAGTTTATATATCCATAATTTCTAACTTTTATTAACTGCAAGAAAATAGTTATCAAACTCTTGAACAGTGTTAGTACGGAAGTTTCAAAGAGAAACGTTTGAAGGTAACGTGGCGGAACACGGATTTTAGATTGTATAACAAGTGTACAGGTTGTAACGATATTGTGGGTTTGTTTTGCGGAATGGTCGCTTTATGTGCTTTTTGGAGTTACGTGTCGAAATTGTAAAAATAAAACTACCTCAGCCGGTCTGGCTGAATGTAATATTATATATTTCTTATTACGCTTATTTATTTATTTGATAACATATTATATTGGAAGTCAAAACATTGTATGATAAATTATTTTAAAGAAATACTACTACTATACTATAATAAATATAAGAAAAAACCTACTCAATACTCTTCTTGTTTTAATTATTTCATTTTGTTATTATTCTTAAATAAATCTTACCTCTAATTATTCCTTAAATTCCGTAACTGGAAGAGATAGAAAATAACGTAATGTTATTAATACAAACGATCGCAGTAACAATGATATTATTTCGCTTAAACGTTCGCTTAAATATTTAAATGAGGAAAATCGCTTAACACCGTAAAATCCCGTAGAGGTACAGCAATAAATACCTCATTTCAATCTCTTTGTGCGTCAACAAACATTTGCGTTTTGAAACAACAGTTTAGCGTAATCCTATTGGACACTCCAATGACGTTACCTTTGTGGCACGAATTTAACGAATATTGCAACACTAATTTGTTTTTAGCATATTAATTCTAATATATACATTACTGTCCAATTAACATATCATATTATGCCAAATTAAGTTATGATTTTCATTATAATAATACGCTCAGTATTCAAAACTGTTTGATAACGGATATAAAATTTTATTTATATTTAAAAAATATACACAAAAACGGTCACTTCTGATACCTGACGTTTTATCAGACGTACTGAAATGCGTAACACTGAAACGAAATTTCAGTATTTTCGATACGTCATTGTAAATACAGCCGGAAAAGATAAGAATTATTTGAAAATGAAGTAAATATTTAAATGTTTATTTTAATTTCGAATTGCAGTGTTTATTATATTGTTTTAATATCAGTGGTCATCTATCTATAACTTACTGTTCTTTAGACGTTTCTACATGCACCTTTACTATGAGCAGAGGAATCTGACTTTTGTTTAAGCAATCGACTTATAACTCAATCTTTGGATCTATTTATATATAATACAGTTCCACAATATACCTTATACTTTAATTTGAAATCTAAAATTAAAAGTATATTATTAAATAAATCTTATTATATCGTTTTAGGTCATCGAAATGTGTGGAACTTAGGTTGTTGACTCTTTTTCAGGGTTGATATTATATTATATACATCAAACATTGTTAAATTTTATAATTAAAAAAAAAACTTTAGAGTTTCTTTTGAGTTTCTCTTCCCAGGAGAGCAGCATTTCGAGCTGGTGGTAACTTGCTTACGGATTGACTACACTGACACGCCTGCACTAACCTTTTAAAAGTAATAATTGAAAATTTAAAAGTGCGTGTAAATGCCTACTTGAATAAAGATATTTGAAATTTGAATTTGAATTATCCGAACCGGAAACTTTTAACCAAATAAAAAAGTAATTCAGAATTTAAAAGCCCAAAGCAAAAATAATTTATAATAATCCTTACCCCTTTGTGGTGTGTTCAAAAAAAGGACGGAGTTTAGGGTAAAAAAAGAAAATATTGAGAAAAGTTTGACACACATCAAACCCTCCCAACGTCTCGAAGCGACAAAGTTACACACTTAACGCCACTTTCTTACCGACCTTATCTCATGTTTAAATAAATATACCGTGCACGCCATAGTGACGTCTACGTGAATAAATTAGGGGCTATAGTGGCGTGAAAAATTCAGGACCAATGCAGACTAATGCGGTTAGGTGTTCGATCGGAAACGGGCGTCTATACAAATATTTGTTCCGTTTACCGCGCGCTTGTTAAAACTACTTGAGGTAGAACTGCGAGTTCAAATTGCGTTAGACATTTAACGCCATTCGCATTCTGTTTACAGATGACAAAATTTTTATTCACGTTGTCACGCAAATTGTTGGTACTTTAACCAGAATTATACTTTCCAACTTTTACTGTTATAAGTTTCCCTCACCTCGATATGCTTAAATTTATTAATGTTCACGACACATTTATAAACATATATTTTGATATATATCATAACAGCTCTCAGAGTATAGATAGATATATATATATATATATATATATATATATAATATAAAATGTTATAAAATATCATAAATAAGTTATTTAAACAGAACATTGAGAAATTTCCATAAAACTGAAAGTGTTTTTTTATTGGTTTTTACAGACTCAAGGACATGTTTTAACTGTGAAGTGGACCACGGGATAATAGGATAAATGTTTGTGGTGTTTCCCTGGTTACACTAATAGTTACCTTAATGTTAATACTCCATGCAAGTTGTGGACGACATGCACTAGTTAAAAAAACAATACTTTTAAAAGCATTTATTCCACATACATCTAAATTTAAGTACAATTTTATAATAACATTATTTAAAAAAAATATAAAAGTTGCGATGATTTGATGAATTCTGATAAACTTCATTAATATTCATAAAATATAATACATCAAAATACGTTATAAACAAGACAACAAAGAATCTGATCCCAATTACATCCATATGCATTGAAATTTTGTCCCCATACATGGGAAGTCATAATTAACATCAATATGTTTAATATTTTAACATGTGTATTAAACTTATACCATTTAAGATTACATTAAAGGCTTGACATCATGTAGATGCGTCCTAGTTACATGTTCAAGATAAAAACAAAAAATATAATAACCATTGTAATTATTATTTTAATGACTCTCAAAAACATATATAACAAGTATGGTAAATCAGACTAATATATCAATAATTAAACTTTGAATACAAATACAACATTAAAATTAGTAATTTCTGACAAATTTTTAAAGAATAAAATGAACATTTTTTAAGGACATAGAATGTGAGAAAATAAACATTTAACAAATAGTAAAATTAGATGATACTTAAGAATAAATAAAATATCTATAAAATTAGTCGTAAATCGTTAAAAATGTAAAGGCAATGTGAATAAAACAATTCACAACAAGGAAATGTTTATACGGGTATGTTTATTTATAAAAGATACATAAACACGTACATATGTGGTGTAATAAATAAGACTTTCAAGTAGAAAGCGGCATAATACTTCAGGCGCGGCATTTAACGTATTCGTTTTACCAAACATGGTTCTAGACTTTCGAGGTATTACGGAACAAAACTAGAACTTAGCTAGATTTTAATTGAATCTTCCTCCAGCTTTATATTAAAGTATAAAATGAGATTTTCTGCAACAATAATTATATAATGAATATTTATTCACCTTCATAACACATGTATCTCTTGTGGCATTCGAATAACCCTTCGTGCCCGCAGGGTATTGAAATATACCATTTTAGTTTAATATATCAAAGCTTACCTTCAAGGAAATAGGTGTAAAACGTGTATCCATATAATATACGATGACGCTTTGGAATTCGGGTTATCTCGTTTTGACATGGCGAGGAAAGATGAAAGCGTTACCATACGACGGTGATGAAACGGAAATTGCCTAAATGTAATAAAAATTATGATGGTGATTGTTTTTGGTTACAATATTTTTATTTTCAAAACCATTTTAACAAATCATGAATCCGTATCAATTATAATCGATAAATACCTCAAAGCAAATTATAGGTTTATTCGAATGTATTTATTTTTATTAAAGTTGGTGCAATATAAATTTTAACATACCAGCTTAATTATATTCGTTATAATAAATTGCATCCCGGTGTTAAACACATAACGTAGGCTCAGTGAAAACAGAGGAAATTGGTAGAACGTGAAAAGGGGAGCGTGAATTTTCAAACAGGCCAATCGGGAATGAGAAAACGATGCTGTAAAATTTTATCTTTTGCGAAATACGGAATATCGGCGCGTGTCAGCATGCCTTTTTGGGTATCGTATATTATATATACATTGAAGGGTTACGTAATAAGGGCCTTCAGGTAGAAATATATTTTTTGATGATTCACAGTCAGGATTTAGCAAAGTTTTGAGTGCGTGTTAGTACCCTACTACTGAAGCTTTTTTAAGAACCAGTAATGTCAGTACGTTATTGTGCTTTACCGCTGTTAGAGTTTCGAAACGTGACCTTTAATCATAAAAGATATGATGAGTTCCCTTTGAATCTTGTGGTAGATCTCAATAGTAAATACGTTGATTATAATCAGACACACTTACACAATAAGACGTGTTTTGTTTGAGAACAAGCTTTCATAGATCTGTCTTACAAATCTTACACCTGTTATACAAAATGTAAAGCCAAGTACGCCCTTTATACAAAGTTCTGATATTGTTATGTTACCTGACAGATTATACAACTCATAACTTACCGCTTTAAGCTAGATTCACACCTCTTAATATTTGAATATATTACTTAAAAGTTTATTTAATTTTCAAATATATTTTTAATGTTGCATTCTCTCAGTTGCCGCATTCTATATTTTTATCTTCTCAAATAAGATAGAAGTAATCGAGGATGCTGTCTTGAATTTATATTTAATCGCATATTTGTTCAGTTTTTATAATGTTGATACATAAATTGTCTTTAAAATATATGATAAGTTCAAGTCTACTTTTAAAAAGGATTATAATAAGTAGGTATTAATATATAAAAGAGAAAAAACATCTCAGATTTTATAAAAATAACCAACACTGACGTTCCTACGGAGTTTCAGCAGCTAATTCTTCTTAGATCTGTAGCAATCAATTTGTCGAACAAGCGTTATATTTATATATAGATAAAACAAAACATTGATTTCGTGTTGAAATATATAAATCCACATGGAAATTGTTAAAATATTTTAAGATTTTTGGTTGAGCAATATATTTTATGTTGAATATATCTAATAGATCTCTTGTAGATAATTATTGCATAATGTCCATTGGTGGTAAGCTTTAAAATTTTTATATAACTTTATAAAACTGTTTCTTAAAACTGAAGTGGTGAATATTTCTCGTGTGCCACAAAATCTTTTCCTTATTAAAGTAATAAAACAAAAAACAAATAGCGGCTAAAGTCACTAAACCTAATAAACTGGAGCAGAGAAAATATCTTCAAAATATAAACATTTTTCAGTCTAAAGTTCTAATTTAGTTTAGTCTAGCATAAACCAAGTCTTATCCAAGAGCTGATCTTAGTCTTCACTTTATACATAGATATAGAGAAATTTATTATCACAGCTGTCTTTGTACTTTCTACTATTTCTTTTGTATTTTCTATTCTTAAATACTTAATAGCTGCATTAATTAAAGCTATACTAAATTAGTATATTGAAATTGAACACGATGTATATTCAGTTGCGCATGTTTATTTCCTAGTCATGCTTTAAATAATTATATTTACTTAATTATTTCCACTAAATGAGTATCATATCTGGAGTTGCAGACGTAACCGGGTCACCATGTGTGTGACGTCACAATATATCTAAACTTTAACCATTTTGAGTTGAACCGTCAATATTTAAGCGTTTCGGGTTTTCGCAGCTCCAATGATAAAAGTCAGAATTGATAAACATTCTCTGGCGGTTTAATAATCTCATTAAACAGTTTACTGACGTTTTACTGCTCGTTAAGAATTCACAACGTGACTCTATTCGTCCTTAAAGAAATATAAAAAGACGTTTATTCACAACAATGTTTACGACTGGCCCTTTTCTGTTTTTTATAACAGAATTAATTAAATTTTAAAAATTCATTTTGTAATTATAACGGTAGCTTAAAGACCGAGAGAGTCAGATATATATTAAAATTTTATTTTTATTGCCTAATACAAGTCATTTAAAATGACCTAAATCTTTTAGTTTATTTTTTAATGCAATAGAGTTAAGCTGGAGTGCCAATAATTCCGTTGGATCCGTAGCTGTATCTCAGCGGACAAACGTGTCTAGTTTCATTTTAAATTTAAAATGAGCTCGACTGAATCACCGTAGCAATTAGAATTTCCAACATTTCCGCTCTACCTACTGTTTATTCAAATCTACGTTTCTGAACTGAACTTTATTAAATTTGCTTGAACTCAGATTTACTCATCTGTTGAAAAAAAGATATAACGTTTAATTAAATGATTTCATAAATAGAAATCTAACATCATATTGCTATAAGATTTATTTTTCTTTGTTTTCTCAACATTAAATTTAACATTTACCATTTTTATACCTACTCAATGTTTCTCTTAAGATGGAAAAGCAATATATATTTTGAAATATAATTCTAATTAAAACTTTTTATATATTTTTGATGTTGGATATTTTCAAATAATCTAAAAAGTAATACAACTCCAAATAATAATAAATATGTATATTTATTTAGCAATTATTAATTAATATGGAAGATTAAAATAAAGTTTATAAGTGCTGAATAGTTAAATACTTATACCAGTAGTGAAAACTCATATTACTGAGAATACCACAGAACGAAATACATTATTCTACTCAATACAAATAACGAGGTATGCCAATTAGAGTTACTTTCTACGTTCAGAACGTGCCCGCAGTTCGTGTCAGCCGACAATCTATCTTAGTATACCTATCCAGACGCGGCTGAATATTGAGTCACTGAGCTCAGAATTATTATACTAATACATAAATTATGGTAAGTAGTATTATTCTGTACTAATCGTGACGGGGGCACTGAACACTCAATTACCAGTTACCAAGTAAGGTGGTAATAATATACTAGAATACTGTTCGAGTCAAAGTCGTTGTATAAACAAGGCATTAGAATTCTTGTTCCGGATTAACAAGATAATAATCAACAAGATACTGTTCCGTAAACTATAATTCCGGTAGAATATAAATATTTATTAAATACGTATTTTTTAATTGATCTTCAAAATACCTGTAAAAAGTTAAAAGTTAAAACATTTCACACTTATTATATGAGCATATTGCATAACAAGCAATTTATCATATTTTTTAGGGAATAAAGTATTTATTTAGGTGTATCTTGTATTAAATCTCTTCAAGTTACCATAAGTGACAGGATTGATGTATATTCAAGAGCCCGCCATATTAGGTGTTTACACAAAGTGTTCCTGCTTTAATATACCCGGAGTTATCACGACCTTGTTTGTGCAAACAATATTAACAGACCTTATATGTCGAGTTGTTCATATTAATACTCGCTTTTCCACCGTCTTCTCACGTGCCTTAAAGTTTAAAATCATGTTTGTCGGACCACCGTTTCAAAGCTGTAGCTGTAGATTTAATTCGTAAAAGACAAACAAATATTTACATTTGTATATAATAATAACTTACTGTTAAGCAAATACCAGTTTCATTGCATTTTATATCATAAAAGGCCAATATCAATTTCTTTATTACAGAAACAGCATGGTAATTAATAAATTAAAATCCCGTAATCAGATTGAAAGCTACATCCTTATATGACATGCCTTCAATCGTATATAAAGTCTACAATATAAATAATAGCGAAAATACTTAGCAAGAACCACAACATTTAGCATTTGTGTGAAAACCCTTCATTGATGTTATAACATAACACAATTTAATGAGGGATTTTGTTTAAAATTATCACAGAAACAAATTAGTTTCAAGAGTAGTTAAAGATACACGTTACATCTTAAAACTTTATTAGTATTCAATGCACTTAGTACATTGTTTTGTAAGCGATACATTCACTGATAGGTAAGACAAGCTATTACACTGACAATGGTTCGTCGGCTCCTTTTTAAACTCAACGGTTTCTGTGTATTGATATTTTTATTTTCATCTTTGATTGATTCTTGTATCGTACAATAAAAGATTATGGACATGAAAGTTGTTGTTGCCGGAAATATATTTCATGCGGCATTTTATATTTCTTGGAATAGTATGTAGTATGTATTGTACAGTACGATCTAGGAATTGTTAAGAACTGTATAAATCAATAATAACGTTTCTAGAAATGAATAATAGGTTCTAAGGTTTATTTTACATAAAAATATAACTTTAAATAAAATCTTATTTTTTGTTTATAAACTGTGAAATTTACTTAATACTCCTCCAGATAAAGTTAAACGCAGTATAATCAATGCAGATAAAATTCGTACAAATTAATTAAACGTTCATATTATCCGCTTTTAATACGCAATAAAATTTAAAATTTCACCAAAAATACGTTTAACACATTAAATATTTCGATCGGGATACAGCGTGTAATGACAATGCCCCGACGTTCCGGTATTTCGCTTAATTTGCATGAAAATAGCTTAAATTATAAAGCCCATCCCAAAGTCACTCATCCGATACGGGATTGCATCCCTGACACTGTACGAATAAAATTTCAATTTGTACATTACTCGCTGCAAATCATAAGTGCTAACCTATTCGATAATTCGATTTTAATTTTTTAAACCAATGAACTGCATTTCATTATGTTATTAAATGAAGCTGGAAATTTTGATTTGTTTATTGAAAAAGTTATATAGAACACAGGTAAAGTTTATTTCTATTGTAATTTTAACTTTTTGTTGTTTAACGTTTCACTGTTTAATATTTTACAACAATAGTTTTTGTCAGCCGCTAAGCCGTTATTGTGTGAGTTTAAAAACAATCATGTATCCAGAAAATTTTGGTATTTTTCATTCGTTGTAGTTGCACATGTACTTCAACAAACACCAATCAATACGTATATAACTACGTACTTCTTAAATAGAGATCTTTCAAATAGCCGCAAGGATCTGAAATTTCTCTCTCTAAACTAACTTTCAAAATCCGATCTTATTTTATAATGTATTAATACTCGTAATACTCAATACTTATTATATACTCTATACAGGCTCTGTGTGTGTATAAAATAAACAAAACACATCATATTATTTACTAACATAATAAACGCATTATCGTGTAGATAAAGATAATAAAGAGAAATTTAACACCATATTTTAATTCAAAGACTTTACCCATTGTGTCTTTCACTTTTATGAATTTATAGTGGGGAATGATTTATCATAGTAAAATAATAAACAGGCTACTTTTAGAAGAAATAACAGAAATAATTACTCAACTATATTAGAAATCTAACTTATAGTATAACTAGTTTATTCCCTCCCGCTTCGCTGGGCACACTAATAATTTGGATGTGAACTTAGGTTGCTATGGCAACCTCCGTCAAATTATCCGTTGTTATCGCAACCGTTGCTATAGTAACTTAAGGTTAAGTGTATAGCTCCTACAGGTCTAAAACTTGGCCAACTACATAAAGTTGAAATCCTTTGGGATAGGAATTCCGTAAAATCAGTTCTTAGTGGACGTCTACGTCACAAAATAAGTAACTATGTAAAATTTTAAGTTAATCGGACAGATAGATAGTTTCGGAGATTTCGTGATGAGTCAGTGAGTGGTAAATCGCTTATATATATAGATATAGTTAAGAACATAATTGTGTCAGTCATATTCATTGTAACCATAGATGAAGACTTAATAGTGGGAGCAATAACCAGTAGGCCAATGAATTAATTAGCATCACCTTTAATATGTGTAATTGATACGTCTTGATATCGTCTGTGATCTTCGTTTAACTTATACATGAGTCACTGAAAGGTTAACGACATTTTAATAGAAAGTCTGAAGTAATAGCCCGAATAAGCTCCTTATGGTTCACGTTATATTTTCTCATATATATTATTCGAGTATAAATCCTTTTATGTTACTTGAAGTATATTTAACATTTTTCTCCAGGTTAAACTACTTATCAACATTATTATATTATAAATAATATGACAAAAGAAAAGTTTTATTGAAATATAAATCGCTTTTTGTCATCCATTCTTGTATTAAAACTTCTAAACAGTTTAATAACCCTTGACCTTGTCTGATCCACGTATAACATTATATAAATTTTGAATACGATATGAGTACTTAATTATTATTACAAATATCTTCATAATTTTCGATTATTAATTTTATATAAAATATCAGATATATAAAAAATATAGATATATTAATGCGTTGAGTGCTTTGAGTAGAATGCAGTAAGTGATTGATGAATATATTTACATTTACGTTTGTGTGTATGTTTATGTGAAGTTCCCTTCATCCGAGTTGACTGAAATAGACCGCTGTCAAACCTCCTTCACCATTCGGTCTGATGGATCGGTACTTATGACTTTTGTTCTCTACAATTAATTCTCACTGTTTCCGAGCGGATATTCTGTTTAATTACGGTTTCATTAATTATCCGACTATATTGTTGAAAAATAATTAAATTTTATTGTTAACCGAGTATTTTTGATCATTATCAGTTATTTTGGTTTCTTTTATTAAATTATGTTCAAAAGTGTATTATAATTATTGTCATATCGTATCATATATTAAATTTACTTCTGTCCAATGGTTGACCATCTATGTGTGTCTCTTTTTTTATATAAACAGACTTTATTCCTAAAAAGGTATTTTAATCTTAGAATATAGAGATCCTATTATGATAGTCCTTTCATCACAAAATAATAAATTCAATCAATTATTTCATGATAGAACCACAATACACGTGAACGTTTTTTACATCGGCCCTTTATATAAAATTTGCTATTTGCGATGGATTACTTGGATGAATATGCATGATTCTATAAAGCAAAGATTATCGAAAATTTATTGGTTTTTAAAGGCTTCGGTAACAAGAGCACTTATTTAATACCTTTGTCAGTCAAAAGCTATCTATCATTATTTGAATTATGGCCAGCGTATTCAATACCCGGGGGCTTTAAATGAATATATTTGAAAGTACACTAATAAAGATTAATATATTTGTAGAACGAAATTGATGTAAAATAGATTTGTTGCTATATGTATTTTCACATCTTAATTAGGTATATAGTCACCTTTCCTAGAAGACCAGTATTATCTGGAGAACGTATTAATTAGATCAAAAAATTATGATTTATGGTTATATTATATTATTGTGTTTAGGTCCTCAAGACGCTTATCATTTATTTGTCCATCTGTCTCTCTGATGTAACCTTTACTCGGAACCACTTGCAAATTATCAAGTGGATATTAATATTAAATTCATTTTATGACGCAAATTTTATGGTACTTACTAACCATTGACCTATTATCATGTAATTTCACAAAAATCATGACCTTACAGTAAAAAGTTAATGATTATAAGTTAATGATTGTTACTGATGTTCCTTTTTTTTGCAACTAGAAGCTTAATGTTGTTTTTGGAGTTGACAAATCAACCATGACATGTATCAATGTAAGAGAGAAAAATAATTACTTAAGAACAATGTTTGTCATAAACCTTTGAGGTTCGATTCCCATAACAGTGACCTTTCTACTTAATACATTCAGAACTCTCTGTCAGATTGTATATGTCAGGTTTTTATTAAATCTTTTATTAGGATTATATTTCAGCTCCTAAATATAATTAATTTGTATTAAATATTTGACTCTACAGAATTGTAACTTATAAATCCTATGATCCGAGTCTATGAACTATCTGAACAAGCAGAATAATATATTGTGTGGATTTGACTTGCGTCAGATAATTTATTCAGACATTACGATGATGATGATATACTAAGCAGACTACAGAAGGATGATACAGTCTGGACAATTGGTGAAACCCAATCAACTAATAATATTATTTGCATATATGCTACATTTTTAAAAAGACACTTTTTAATACTAGTATGATGTTATATAAGCTTTTCTTATTAAATTTACTATCCTATACTATAACTCAAGTTCAATCTTAATTAACTTACAGCGAATAAATGGGACCGATACACTAAAAAATGTTTCGCATTCACTTGATTTTTAGGCAATTACGAGACATGTCAATTAAGTTTTACTTCATCGCGAATATGATCTGAATAGCAGATACTTCTTTCAGAGACACAAGCGAGTTTGATTGGAAGTCTGTCTCAATTGGTTGTAACACAGATAATTTTAACTTTTATTCCTTTTGTCTCGAAAAACTGTTTTTTTTATAAAATATTATTAAATGTGTATTACAAATTTAATTAAATTATATCATGTTCAAACTTGTATCGCTTAGAATAGGTTCGTGAAACTCAAATTATTGCTGAATGTTCTAGGAAACTTTCAAGTGTGAACTCTCCGTCAATAGACATAAGCGCCTTAATAAAATAAGTTCAATTTAACTAACTACTTTGTTTGTTTCAGGTACATTTGGCTAACTATTGTATTATATTGTACAATATGTGAAGCAAACGACGGAATGTTCGGATCAAAATATCCAAACGGTAAGATTATTACTCTATTTATTTATATTATTTATCTTATATTAAACCAAACAATAAAACTGAAAGAAATTAAACTTTAAGCGTTAGTTCTTCACGTAAAAATATTGTGTCAAAACAACAGTTACAATATCAGTTATTTATTTAGTTTATTTAGTTAAGTAAACAAAACCACGGGTGGTTAAATCTCAAATTTGTCGACTGGTATAACATGTTATTTTCTAGCTCGTGTTAGTAGGCAATAAAAATTTACATTAAAAATAAGGTAAGGGAGTTTGTTATCTTTAAAAATAGAATAGCATGTTAGTTTCAAAAATATATTTCAAAAGACATTATAGTGTATTGTAGTTATATTAAATCACAACCTATACAGATATATTTATTTAAAAATGTACCTAGGTTAATAATTCAAAAATAGTTGAGTCTGAACTCGCATATATCTTCATCGAATGTCAAAGCAATGCCACATATAGATGTAGAATAGAACTAAAACACCCGCATTTCGTACGTCCCGGACCGCATCGCCAACAACGCTATTTACTATACAAAGGGAGTGCCGCTAATTGTCTCCCTCATACCAAAGCTGTTGGAAACCTCATCCGCTTTAGATGAGAAAATTACGCATTTTCTATTAATGACATTAATTACCGGCATTAGTACAATATACTATTATAAAATGTAATAATAATAATCTGTAAAAATTATCCTGTTTGTTTATAATAAGAAGTAACGTCGTAGCATATCTAGTAGAAACGATTTTCAAAATGTAGTTTGTTAATATCCAATTAAATGTAAAAGTCCGTACTTTATTTTAATTGGATTTTAAAACGAAATGTGGTAAATCTTCAGAGAATAAATAACTAACAGCACTAGCATAGCGTAGTTAAACAATAAATTTCTCAAGCGAGGTGAAGATATTAACACACAAAAACCGGGAACTAAACCAAAGAAGCGCAGCAAAGTGGCTATAAAATAAAGATATGTTTATCGCTTTCCAGAAATCCCGGAATACGACTTACTGCACGCGATTGGAGTTCCATTCAGTAACCCAAAAACCCAGTATTTTGACGAAGGCCTCGACGGCTTCCCTGCATACGGCCTCAAACCTGGCTCCGATATTAAATCACCATACAGACTCTTTATGCCAGAGAAACTGTATTCGGAATTTTCAATAACAGCTACCGTGCGCCCAGCTAACAAAGATGGCGGTTTCCTCTTCTCCGTCGTTAACCCTTTAGAGACTGTCGTCCAATTGGGAGTCCAATTAATACCTTCTGGTCCTGGTTTAACAAACATTTCACTACTATATACAGATCCAAACATTTATGCTTTAAGTCAGACTATAGCATCGTTTGTTGTGCCATCTTTCTCTAAAAAATGGAGTCGATTTGCTTTGAAAGTAACTTCAGATAATGTCACATTATTTCTTAATTGTCATGAATTTGATACTCTTGTCGTTAAAAGAAACCCACTCGAACTAGTTTTTGACTCGGCGTCTACTTTATACGTCGGGCAAGCCGGGCCACTTATAAGAGGAGCATTTCATGTAAGTACGTTTTTATATATATTAATAAAACAATAATATATTATAATAAATTAAATTAGCCTAAAATTTTAATTATAATTATGTAAGCTTCTACAGGTACATTGTATGACAGCAATTTCATGTTATAGTCACTAAGCTGCTTCGCCACTACATAGGAAAACAGTTAATAGTATTGCAACGTACACACCATCCAATCTGACCGCAACCACATTAAAGTATATATATATATGTATATGCATAAAGATATTATTGTACTACACATTTCAATAGTAAATATAATTAATTCTATCGGGGCGACGCAGCTTTATGATAATTATAAATTTTGTTCCACTAAGTGACGGACAATTTATCGATCGTAAAATAATCTAATTTAATTAATTCATACAAATAAAATCCAATCCAATATAAAATGTCTCCAGATATAAAAACCTTATAAACCACGGTCGTTAAGGTATCAGTCATTTATCGATTGGATATCCATTACGAGTTTGAAACTTTTCTATTAAGACCGAGTTGGGGCCAAGAAAGTATCTTCTATGTTACCGCCAACTACTTTATATAATTACGTGATAACTAGGGACTTGGGAATAGAATTTGTTACTATTTCTATACTCTTATTTATCAATCAACGACAAACAAACTTGGTAGGAAAATTAAAAAATATCCTTTACAAGCTTGTGTTTCCAACATTCACTCTGCTATTAGATTCATATTTATGAAATTATGATCAGTTTTGCATTCCTGTAATCGACCAATTTATTTTTCTTCTTGGAATTACTAACTTAAAGAATTTATTGCGTTACAGCACTATTGTTATAAGGAAACAATTATATTTTGATTCACAGTTTTATTAGTATTATTTATAAACAGATTCAATATCAGAAAATAGTAAGTTATCAAATAATCAAATAATGCGCTTTCAATACTTAATTAACATAAAATACATCAATTATTTCATTATAGATAACCGGAATCAAAAATTTGAAAGTAAATCTTCTTTGTTCACAAATTGTCAAAATGGGGATAGAAACTGATTTTTATAAAATAAATTGTATTTAGTGTCAAGAAAGTGGAAAAATAGGTCAATTTATATGAAAAGTTAACGTTCGAAATTTATGACAACAGCAAGTCCCAAACACGCATTCCCCGGAGATCCCAAAGACAATTTGTTGAACAAGTTGAGGACATAACCCTCTTAAACTATTTCTTGTATAATAAACTACATAAATAACGACACCATCAATCATGGGTTTAACACGAATACTTCATTTATTTCAATCCCTACTTCAGGCTTGTTAGGCTTTGAACTGATATATGTTTTGTAGACAAAGCCTCTACAATGAAAAGAGACACAAAAACGGTCTAACAAGTCACATAAAGTATTATAAGAATTCTCACAGCTTTGAGTTAGAAGGAGCATATTAATTTAAAAGCGACGCTTCATACTTCTGAAATTTAATATAAAGAGAAAAATTTCTGAGAGACATTTGAATTGATGTTGTATTTTATATAGCTTTTATGAGAAATATACAACTAAGCTGACGTTTAATTCTACAATTGTTATGTGAAGGGAATTGAACTCATTATTTAGAATCACATCAGTTATTTATAAATAAAACATTCCCTTACAAATTGATGTCACCGTCAAATGTGTATGTAAAATCATTTATGTGAATTTCTATCATAATATTCGGTTATCTTTGCAAATAACAATAGAACTGATCGTTAACAGCTTTTGGATGCTAATTCAGAACATTAGTGGTAACATACATAACATTCCTCATTTCAAATATTTTATCAGGAATTCACTTCATGTTATTATTTATCGATAGTAATTTCTGGTCCGGCCATATATTACAGAAAATAAAATAGAAATTACAAACGAGGTATTTAGGTTCACATTCCTCGGATTCGCATGCGCGTGGAATCACCAAATATTTTTATGAACATAAAGAATGTTATGTTATTTAGATGGTAACTGTATGAGGGAAAGAAAAGAAAAGTTCATATTATTACTTGTTTAACCGAAACTAATCCAACAAACCTCATGCCCCAATTACATAACTAGTTAAACACTAACTCTAATCATGTCTAACTTTGTAACAAAGCCGGGACCGTGGGTTGTTTTTCTTGGCTCTCCATGGCCATCCAAGTTGTACAGGTAAAGTTTGTTCAGAAGTTTCAAGGAAGGAGGTCACGTTAGCATATCACATCTTGCAGTTTATGTTTGAGCCCAAATTGCATCGCATGAGATTGACTGTGTTTATATTTTATACAACATAATTCTAAAGTGTTATTTGTTTGGAATAAAAGCTTTTAACAAAAAAATACATTAATATTACCAAATTAAGTAACTTCTGTAAAGATATATGATATTTTTTTGTGGTTTTGTTTAATTTTACATTTCTTAGTATTAGTTATTTCATTGTACCAAGTGCGACACGTATATAAAGAATTGAATCATAATATTAGTAAGTAGCTTATTATTCTTGCTCTGTGTGATTTATTCTTGCTCTGTTATCCAATGTGCATTTAAGAAACCAATCTAGATAGCAATCAACAATCTGCCTGCAGATATTTACAATTATATAATTCAACGACTGCCTATATTTCTTACAAATTAGGTAAATAATTGGCCGAAGATTTAATTTTTGCCTATAGTAAATTAGACTTTGTGGTTTTAGAAATAGGTGAACTATCAAAGGTATTTTATACCGATACATTTGTTCTAGTAAAGTAGCTTGGTAAATGTCTATATTTACTACAGAGCTGATTATCTTGTTTCAGTCTCTCCTCGAGGCTAGAATGCTTTTAAAATTGTCCAAGTTGTTAAACACAACCTACAATTTGTTATAAAAAAAAATTGGTAGTTTATTTTCAACTATCGAGCTCTAAAGTTAAAATAAACTGATAGATTACTTACAATTCGCACGATTTATTGTAAATCCTTTGCAAAGTATTAATGATTTATAACTTACAGCAAATCAGCATTCAAACATGTAAAGCATAATTTTTAAATAGAATTTAAACTATCTTAAACTCGCTTTACTATAATATATTAATAATTTAATAATATCGACAAAGAGCTTGAATACATGAGTATACGGATTATGAATTTCTCATCAAGGGTTAATCATTCATTCATATCCCAATTATTTGGGATCGACGCAACACTATATACCTACTAATACAATACAGGATTTCATCTACTCTCTTCTATCATACATATTTCAGTAGAAAATTCTTCTTTACCATGTAATTTTTCAAGCAATCCATCCGTATCTCCTTCTATTATTTTATTCTCTTATAACTTCACATTCAAATGTAAAACTCTTTTCGTTACGTGCTTTTCATCTCTTCCTATATTTTATATCATCGGTGCTGCTTTAAAACTTTTCTTACGTACTTATTATCAACATCCACATTTCAGCGTCACACAATTGCCTTTCATATATTTCTTTCGTAGCCTGATCTATACAACACCACCGGTTGAATTACTCATTTATATTTTATCCCCTTCATATCGAGGAACGGAAGTCTCAAAAATGTAAGGGAAATCTTGAGCTTTAATTTCTTTAAAGTATTTTATGTAAATATTTTAATTAATGATAACATTACTAGTTTAAAAAGTACATTACAAAATATATCAGAAAATGCGTAACATTCCTTTTAATTCATTTCAACAAAATTTTGTTTATACATCACATTTACACTCCCTAGTTTTGAAATAACATTTACAAACACACGTCACTCAGACGCACTCAATACTTGCGAATATAAATAACAACAACAAAAAGTAAAATGGCAATATATTTTAAACTTTATGTGGATGTTATATGATGTAATTTATTTTTTAGAAATGTAATAATCTGTAACTAGTACGTACTAGATGAGTGGTGTGTTGAAAACTCTTCTCAATTAAAGTCGCTGTGGGTGTTACTTTTTATCCCCAACCTACTTGTGAAGTACCTTCCATTTCCAGTATCATTTATAATACTTTTAAAATTTCACTTTATTTGCCCCTTTTCATTCATACTACACATTATGTAGCAGTCAATGATGTCATCTACTATATTTTTTCTAGTGCATCATATTTCCAAAAGAAATAGTACTCTCCTTAATACTTGGACGAAGATAAAAACCCATTCGCTTTAAGAATCCGAATCCATCTTTGAACATAAAAAGCGGCGTATTACGAGTCTTAAAATAAGGATTGACCTCTACTCCACTGCCTCAAAGCCTTTGAATAGGCCATCTCATAAGCAATCTAGCCAGCTAAGGGTTAAGCTATTTTCTACTTGTATGATCACAAAAAGACTGTTCCAATTTCCTTTTAAGTTAGACATACTAATAAATACCAGCGGTTTTCGCCATTTATAATTAATGGCTATAGTTAATATTCATTACAGTTAATTTACTCTTACCAGTTCGTTCAACGTTAAATGTATATATACTTTAAGTTTCTTTTTTTAAAAAAGGAAAACGAGCATACGAGTCATCTGATGGTAAGTGATCACAACCGTCCACTGTCTTTCCGATAAAAGGAGAAGAATCATATTTAATCTTCGTTGTTTCGTATATTCATCATGTTTGCCTTACGTTATGGTAACACCAAAAGGGGTTAGTAGGAACGCAAGAACCTTTTTAAGATTCGGATTGATGTTTACTTGGTTTTTATCCTTGTCTATTTTCCAAATGTGAGTCGTGGCAGCTCATCTCAGTCTAGATTCACCGCTAGTGCCGCGTGCTCGTGCTACTTTACTAAACGTTACTGTCATTGTCAAACTTAACTTAAAATGACAGCCGCCGTTCACTAATACGTCATCAAAGCACATGGTTTGTGACATAACTTTTTAATACAATTGTTGCGTTTTAAAACTTCACGTGCATAAAAACTTAATGTGAATATTGTTAAATATTATTTATTAGTATAATTTTTTTAACTAAACATTAATTAGTAAGTATAAATATTTTTTATTCATAGATAAAAAAGTTACATTATATTCGTGAAATCAAGTTATTTTTTTAAATTAACTTAATTAACTTAATTGTTTATAATATATTACATTTAAATATTGTAGTAAATCCTTAACATTTCTACCATAATATAAAACAAAATACATTAAAGGTTTGGTTAGCTAAAATGCAAAGCCTTATACAAACATACTGTATTGGAAAAATAATATTAAAAGTTTTAGACTTTTCAGATGATAACAGTGATATAATCTCACAATTGTTACATGAGTTGACGGGCGTTAGGTTTTGACAGTTCGTGAGCCGAACACAAAAAGTCTCTTGCCATCCACAGGCAAAGCAAATATTTTTTATATCAAGATATTTTTAAAAGAAAAATACGTCTCATGTTTTATTTAGGCTGGCTTTTTATCTCCTGTATTGTGCCACCACATACAAAATACTCTAAAGATGATAAACCAAAATTTCAATAATACTTTTATCAGGACAAAAATATTTTAAGATACATAAAAATATCCTATTCAACTTTCTTGTTACTTGATAAAGACGTATTAGGGGCTACGACTACTACATAGTTCTAAAACAAATTACCCATTACAATCATTAAGTTATTTCTTTTATTATTCAATTATTATTTACCTATTAAATCTATTTGCGAAAAAATATTATTTAATGTCAGAAACAGAGAGTTCCCTAGGGTACCCTTTGTTTTTGACATTAAACAGTATTTTCAATATTTTTTTATTACAATTTTTTTATTGAAACTAGATACATTATTTAATGTGTTATGATTACTATAATGCATTATCATGACATTACCACTCTGAAAGGTTTATTAAAGAAACTGTATTCTAATTTCAACCTCGAAATTTGCAATGAAAATGTTTAATTTTTAATAATTAATATAATTTATTTCTAAAGATCAAAATGTACATAATTCATAAAATTATTTTGTATGAAAGCAAATACGCTGACTTGAGTGTTGAAGTTATTATTTTTTCAAAAGGGGACAAACTTAAAAATAACATGATAATATAATAAAATTATATAACATTTCCAAAGAACTTATTTTTTTCCTCAATTGCTTTGTCGCACTGACGTAATTTCGTTGGCAAGGACTGGACATTAAATATTTTGTTCCTTTTAAAATTGTATATTTTATATTACTCAAGTATACTTCAATTGCAATAGAATTAGAAATGCAACTAAGAATATTGGCTCCCACTCAATTAACTTCATAATTTTATCATAGATAATAAAATAAAGGCAAAAGATCTATCATAATTACTTGCAAAGAAACAAAACACTTTAAAAAATTCAAGTGTATATTATATTTAAAGTCGACACTTTTCCTGTAATTAAAGTATTGAATCCTGGATAAATGGAATGGGTATTAAAGTTATTGGTCCATTGCGGCGCCTGAGATAACGAGGTCAGACTCGCAGACTGAGAGACGCCTGACTGGAACAGCTACTACGAGTAATCGATTCGAACTCGAAATGATCATTTATCTTATTATTTTCTGGACACAATGTGATATTACGTAGTAATCAGTACATTTATTATAAGTTACAATATAATTTGTACTATTAAAACTTTTTATACATAAAAGGAATGATTTGATTAAAGATTACTCTAAGAAAATAAATAATCGATGTAAATAATTAATTTGCTTAAAAATATTTAAATTTTTTGATAAAATTTTCATAATTTTATACAATAATAAATAGTGAATTTTTGTACTATCTGTACTATTTAGGATATCTTTAATAAAGAAATATCATTATTTATTTTATTGTCACGTCATGTCTTAAATTCATTTAAAGTATATACAAAATACACATCACTGTTGCATCGAAGTTAGGCTAGTAAGCTCAAGGAGCTTACATCAAATTTTATTCAAGAGCTAATACGGTCGGATTACTCCATTGAAAATAAAACCCGCAGTTTCTTCGGAGGCAGCGAGATAACGAGGTCAGCTTTGCAGACTAGACGTCGCCAAAGATATCGACTTCGAAACAGCTGATGCTACCAGATTTTAGTAGCTTGTAAGCGGGCGATGCGTTGTGCCGAAACCGTGCTCTGAGGTCTTTTGCCTTAATTACTGGTAACTCTGAAGCAGAAGATCCGAGACTTGAAAGTTTACGCGTTTTTAAAAAAAGTGACGTTAATGGCGCCAGAAAACAACAGTGATATAGTTGTGTAATATCTAAGTTGTGTTTTATTCTCATGAAGTTGGATGTTATTATAAAGTATCTGCTTGTGGTTATAATGATTACATACACTGTCCTTTAATCACTGTATTTGACTTAATATTTGCGACTTCCAACCGGTGTGTCAGTAGCTATCATATACAATTAATATTAGAAACACTAAACAGTAAAAGTAATATCTAATCTAATATTTAATTAATTTATTAAATACTAGCAATGCCCCACGGTTTCACACGCGTAGATACCGTTCTTGTGGTAGTGGACTTTTGAATGGGATGTCCAATTTTAATAATTTAAAAAATAGTTTATAGGTGTTAAAATAAAATATAGCTTAATGGGATAAGGATTCGTGCAGAGGTATGAATAGTATGGTTTGATTATAGTCGGCACTTTTATTAACTTTAACATGTAAAAAAGTTGTTATAGTGGCATAATTACAGTAGTTGGATATATGGTATCGGGAACATTCTTGTTGAGATTAATACGTTCTATAATACTGTAGAACATTTTTTTGTTCTATCATCAATACTTTTCGCAGCGCACACCATGTCAGAATTTTTATAACCAATTTTTGAATACCTTGAGTCACATTATTGCATTTTTATTAGGGATCCCTATTTTTTAATGTAATATAACCTACGTCACTCAGCGAAGATGTAGTTTTTTAATGCTTAAAGAATTTTTGATATCTTTCCAGTAGTTTTTGTGTGAAAACATTATAAACATACATACAAAAACACAAATGTTTCCTCTACGAGTATAATATTAGTATGAAAATAAAGTATAAATTAGTTTTAAGTCAAAGGTTTAGATATATAAAATTTTCAAGAAAAGTTCTTTTACTTGAAAAGAGTGACATCTAATTCTATTTAATTATAATATAAAGTTTTTCTATAATTTGTTCACGTCATATAATATACAATATAAGAATATATTCTGAACTTCACATATCATAACAGTAATTGTTAAATGAGTGAGTTAAAATCGGTATGTAGTTTACGTTCATTAGTTGATTGATTAATCGATTTCGATAAATTATTATGTGTAATAAACCATTCAAGTTAAATCAAAGCAATTTAAATGAAAGCATCGATTTAGGTAAATCACGGTGCATTTGCATGCCTGAAATTCGCTTAGATATTTTGGTAAACGCCTAACGACGCCTGGTTAAAGGACACTATTTGTCTATGTGATGTATAATATATTATAAATCTATAGGAAATGTTATTAGTAAATATATTTCAATATTATGATTTATTAATTATTTACAAAGATATTTTTTTTTTCTTGGGAGTCCTCAATTTATCCTTTCTGAAGTTCCAAAAATATTTGGAAAAACATACTTCTAATTTTACTATAGTTTGATATAAGTTTATCCGATTGCAACCAAACCTTATATAAGTGGTTCACAGTACTGATAAAGATTTTTAAATTGGTGTTTGATTTGTACAAAAAATATACAGGAAATGGCGCGAGTTCATCGGTACTTTAGGATCCTATCTTTTCTGCGCATAAAAGCTTATCTTGGTAGAATATGATATACGGTAATATCGATTAAGATAAGATATGCGAATATATGTACATAAACACATTATTTCCTGAATGGTCATTGCTCTTCAGTGATAACATATTCCTAAAATATTCCATTTTAATATTCACCAAAAACTAGATTCTGACTTCAATATTTCAATATCATTCATTATATAATGACATGTGTGTAAATATTAATAGATACCATTCAATATGAAATGTAGTTCAAGTGGAAAATCTATTTCTGAGAATGAGATTACCTGAGAGCTCGTAGGTGGTCTCTTAACACGGCTTAGTTTTACATAACAAGGTAGAGATGCCAAATCCAACTCATTTGGTACGTGTTCGAGAACGCGTGACATGTTTTCTAACTTTTCATCGGCTTTTACTTCAAATTATAGGAATTATATGCAAGTCAAAGCTTAAACCTTAAAACGCTTTAAGGTGTTTAATATTTTCAAGTTTTTAACATCAAATTTTCTCAATTACAAGAACCGCAGCTAGCCGTAGGCTTTCATGGAACTTAAGTCCCTTAACATTTTGTATATAACACCTAAGAGACCATCTTATCCCAAATTGCAATTTCTTTACAATATTATATATTGTATTCATATATTATTTCATACAAAGTGGGTACTAAATCTTATTATTGAGTGATAAAGTGAATCTACATCAGGCGCCAAGACGTGAGAAATATTTACGAGCCAACATTAAACTAATATTGATATCCGAGAATATTGAACTCAACCAATATTTTGATATATTTATGTTTATCAGTTGCTTGAAATATTCTTCAAGGAATAGCATAATATATTTCATTGATATCTAAAGACCTATTATTTTTACTTATAATCACATTTAGGAATTCGTTATTTAAACGGGAAATATAATACTATGTAGATATTTAATTAGCATCACGTAAATAAAACTTTAACATTTTACATGGATATCTGACATTCAATAGATTAAAGCTACTCCTAAAACAGGCGAAAAGTCGCCAAAGTGATTAATGTTTTAAATTCAATTTAAAGGTGATAAGTGAAAATTCATCTTCTAGATTTAAGAATGAATAAAGTCGGGTTCATTCAACCTGTTTAAAATGAATTAACCCTCTTAACTCGCCTACAAAGTCAGTTAGGGAAAACCACAGACGAAATTACGCTCGCGACAACCAATTTCAGGAATTCAAGACTTGTGACCTATTTAATTGCCTTATTCGTGTCAGGAACTTTATAATTTGAAAACATAGTTTGCGTGTTCAATGGTAATAGACCTCAGCCAAACTTTATTCATAACAAGTGGCCAACTGTCACATCAACTGGTAACCGTTTATAAATTGTCGTACATGACTCTACCTGTCCATTATAAAATTAAAAGGTAGTTAGATGTTATAATACATTGTCATACATACATCTTAAACTTTGTAGCAAGGATACGAAACAAAAAGTTGCTATGAAATTTTGTGTAGGCGCATCTTTCAAACAATTGTATACAAAAATTTAAAATTCAGTTTTACGCTTTTATTTAACAAACTTTTATTTCCAGAAAAAAAATAATATAAAAAATATAATAATAAACTGTGCAGGTAAACTTTTCATAAACTAGATAAACGACCAACAAAGAAATTTTCTTTTGAATGAAAATGACATTTTTAATTTACCAGATTTTTAAATGTTCCCTTATCTAAGTACAAAGGAAAAATCATATTTAAGAGCAGTTGTCGCCATAGAAATATCCTGTCAGAGGAACGACTTTTTGAGTCGCTGGAAAGCTTAATAACTTTTTCAATAGAATCGCTTTTCAATGGGTCAAACAAATTTTTTGTTGTAAAACATCACTTAAGAATTTTTTGTAATGTTACAAATAACAATTCGAATAGAAAATGCATTCCATTGCACTTTATACCCAAGCATATTACTTACTTTTAGTAAGTACTTACTTACTTATAGTAAGTAAGTACAAAATAGTTCTAATTTGAAATAAAAAAACAGATAAATGTAATTGATAAAAGTGCATAATAACGATGTGTCAGAGAAGAAACATTAACACACAGTGACGATAGACTGAGACTTAGACTTTATTGAAATGGCAATGGTAGCATCAAACAAGTCAAAACTGTGCATATTTTCATTATCTTTAATCGTGATTGTGGGGATTGCAATAGCTGTTGTGTCTACTTTGGAACTCCTGGAAGCGAAGGAGCATCATCAAGTGGCAACAGCTGAGAAACTAAGCCAATGGAAATCGACACCGCAAATAGTGGACAGAGTGAGTATCCAAACTGTTAGCAAACTATTAATTAGAGTCTTCGTGTACTATAAATATATTAAACATAAATTCTATTATTATCCTAAGTGTAATTGTTATAATGTACATATATATATATATATATATATATATATATATATAGGTATATATAAAATTTGAGCCTTCGGTATCTATTGCTTTCTGTACTCGTAGGATGTTAGTTAAGATAGCTTTATATAGTATATTTAACAGTAAGATGAATAAACCATTGTCAATTCAAACTAAACATACTTAACTATCTTTGTTGCCGAATGTACCAAATGTCATAATGGTTGAGTTTATCAGAGGTTATATTAAAGGCCAAAAGGTTAATAATTTGAACTTTATCTTGAATGCCTAATCCCTTTTATTTACATTATCCATTATCAGAGATAAACTGAATAATGTTATTATTTTTTTAAAACCGAATAGAATGTTTGTTTAAACATTCTGTGTACTTAATTTTAATATAATATTGCATCTATCTGACCGCCTAATTGTTGTGGATGCTTAGTACAGGCATATACTCGTAACATTACACTTCGTAACGTCGTTCGTCATGTACTGGCGGACAAGTAATAATTGTAAGTAATATAATAATATGAATATACGTTACTATTATTGTTATGGATTAGGACAGATAATCTATAAAAATACAATAAGCTCAATTCAAAACATTTCTGACCTTTCTCCAAATCACTATTATCCGAACCAAACGGCTGGGGACTTTAATCTATTGCCTCAATTGAAGGAAAATAAAACCAGAATCCTATAAAGATAAATGATAACTCTTTTACGAGCAAAGTGACCGCTATTATTATAGCGTATTACAAGGTTAATCTTCGGATTGATCAAAATACTGTACTTTACTTTGATCTCACGTATAAACGAGGTCGAGTGTGAACAAAGCAGAGCAGACGGAGACACTGACAACAACTAGTTTAATCATTAGTAAAAGTATTGTAATAAATCAGGAGCGTGAGAGTACATTAAAAGACGGACCTATAAAGTTAAAAGTCTTCGTATGTTTTCTGTAATGGCCCGGAATAGCTTGTGATTGTTAATTTATGTTTCTGTGCACTGTTTACTTAGCTTTTAGATATTCCTTTCAGCAGTATGATCGTATGATAAGACAAACTGTTATCATATACATATTTTATGTTATAAAGAATATTTTACGTTTAAATCAATATGAAAACATAGCAAACAATTTTCTTCGAAGTGGTGTTTGTATTTTTCAGACAACACATATGTGTATCAACTTTTATGTGATTATATATGTACTTAGTGAAAACAATTATATAAGAGAAATAAAAGACTTGAAACTCTTCTCGTCTGTAAAGCATCTGAGCTAAGTTTGAGAAGAGTTTTCTCTGTGAACGCCCCAAAATAAAACAAGTACGTACAATAAGAGCTTACATTGTTTTAAAAGCCGCAATCAACTTGTAGGAAAACTCGTATATTAGAAAATGTAACTTCTTTTAACAAAGAACGAGCGCCTTAATGGTTTCAAATACAGGGTCTGATAACACTGTAAGATCTCTTGAGTTGAAAGTTAAAAATGATTGAAAAATAAAATTAATGATGTCTAAAGTTATAATATCGTATCACTGTAAAACTAAACCATTAATATTGGATGTGCAATTTAATTAAAATAACAAACTTTTAAAACATAAATCATTTTTTAGCTCGCATCGAAAACATCATTCGGTAAAAATCCTCAATATAAATTTCATTTTCAAGTCTCCCAATATTTCCACAGTTTTAGGATTATTCACAAAAAATGTGGACCTATCAATTTTATTTACATGTCAAATCCATTGTGAAAGGAAATGTATACACCATAATAAATCAGATTCGTTACGATATTAGTTACTTTTTTTGTAAATGGGAGCCTGTCATTTACTTTTATTTAGGGGTCAAAGAGATAATGAAAATATATTTCATTATTGTACAAATAATATTAGAAGAAGTATCTTAACCTTTTTGAATATATATTTTAACTTTAATCCGTTAAGAGCTAAAGATTTCTTTGTGTTTAATTTTATTAGCATTTATATTTTTCTATCCATATTTTCGAAATGAAATAAAACAAGCATTATACATTGTTTATTATTATTAGTATTGTTAAATGGTAAACAGAATATAAAACTAATAGAAAAAAAATTGAATTTTGAATTCGTTATCTTTTCATGTACTCTTGTATTATCAAAATAAGTTTCAGCTTTTCCTTGGTAGGGGCTTAATATCCATGGTGGGTTAAAAATTATTGTAATAAATAAAATCTGCGACTTTGCTCAAAAAATAATTTGTTAAGTTCAATTTTATAATATTGAGGTATCATTTTAATCGTTTTATAATAAAAAAACAAATGTACTCTCTCTCAGACCTTGAATTTTTATAAATTGTGTCAAATTCCAGTGTTACATGACCCTGTGTAACAAGGAATTTTGACTCAATCGAACAAAATGGAACCCCATAATGTCCCAAATTCCAGTTAATTTTTTTTTGCTTGTATCAAAGTAATTCTTCTTGTTAAATCTTTTCTCTTATGTAATAGATATATTTCTATTATTTCAATTTCTCAGTACAGTCCAGTCATAGTATAGTCATAGAATAGTCCTCAGTTGTTTAAGAACTTGTAATAATAAATCAAAATATACATCAACTATTAATAATTAATTTTTATGATAAAACGACAACAATATTGTTTTTTTTATCAATTTCTACAGTGAAACAAGACGGATGATACAAATAAAAGCAAGCGATGCTTCCTTGTCTATACTTTAATTATATTATAATGTTATTGTGTTCATAGCTTTAATTCTCCCTCAAAGCCTCCATCTACAAAGATTTTTGATATAAGATCCAATCCTAAGTAATCTGTCACGTCCTTCCTTGTCTCAGCGTTCATTTGTATTACTCACGTCAGCACGCCCATCCGCTCCAGCATCAAGGATCTGTGGTTAAGATGAGTAATTAATGTTGAGATAAGTTCAATTCAGTTCAGTACAGATTATATATAAACAAATTTATCCCATAAATAACGCACTTTAAACTTAATTTATGCGATAGATTATGGTTTCGTTACAGATAGAATATACAATTTTATATTTATTTTTCTTTTTGAAAAAGGTTTTGCTGTGTTTATAGTCATAACTAAAATGTAAGACAATGGTAAAGAGTTGGTAAGATTTTTATTTTCAACCGAAATGTTTATAGTGAGACAACAATTGAGTTCTAACGCAATGAGACGAGCCACAAAGGCTCTATATATATATATATATATATATATATATATATATATATATATATATATCTATATATATATATATATATATAGGCTTATATATATATATATATATATATATAAGCCAATAATCTCATATTTATCTTTATTCTTTTAATCATGTATACACTTTTCATAAACTTGCGCTTCACAATACAATTCTTAATTTCACATAAAAATATCTTTAAAAAGCTCATATTCGAATTAAGTAAATTGAATATATTTAATATTGAAGTCGGTATTGTGGTTTGGTTAAGCCGGGATCTGACCGATGTATTAATTAACAGACAAGCCTCTCCGCCAGATGGCCTCTGCGACATCCGTCCAATGATCTATATATTAAAAGGATTCAACTGTAATTAAATTGACTATAAAGTCAATACATATAAAACTAAATATAAAAACATATTAAATTTCCATTTCAGCTTTGAATACTGTATTAAATCTATTAATTCCCGTCTTAACTTCAATCTTAGTTCCTATTAAGTTTCCTCTAGGATAATTAACACTGCCAGTAGGCACAAAGTTTAAAACTAGACGTTTCTGCTCTATATAACTGGAAAGTCACTCTGAATGCACTTCACAATTAAATCGTCGAGTTTTTGCTACCTTTGAAGTTGTTATAAACAATATGGTTGCTTCTCTTTGACAGACCTGTTTTATTTTATCCTCATTATAAATAAATTCTATCTATTAGAATACCCCTTGAATTGTATCGATTATATAAATTATAAACTATTTTTAAAATATAATAACGACATTATATTTGAGATGATTAAGACATTATTTTGTTGGTATAATTGGGAAACATATTTCAATCATTACAAAAATAAATTCTCTCTTATGATATTACGAATTAATTACATATTTATGACAAAATGTATTCTTTGTTGGTGTCGATAATATTGCTAATTAAACGAATCCATCGGTTTAATTAATCAAAAATTCAAATAAGTTTTACACTGGACTGATTAATTGCGGTAAATAATATTCAATTAAAATTTACAGACGTCATTAATTGTTATAAAATATATTCACAATAATTTTATTAGTGTATATATTTTTATTGGACAACAATATCCAAAGGAAATTCGATTTGCAACGAAGATTATATTAATATTGTACAGAATATTAATTAGTCTGATAATAATTAATGAAACGAAATTAATAATTTCAATTTGCTCCTTAATATTAATATAGACTGAAACAAAACAATTAACTTGACATTCAATTAAAATTGTCAAATATACTAATAGGTTCGAAGAAATGCGTATGAATTTTCACGTATCAGTAAGAAACAATCCAGTATAAAATAAGTAATCTAGACACACTGGTAATTAGTTTACAGTGCAGTCAAAGAGCTTGCTGCAAATGAAGTCTTATCCAATAGTACTTGCCACCTGACAATTCCTTCATAGTTCTTGATTTACTTTATTCCCGGTGTAGTTTAAATTAAAACAATTACTCGTCCTTAGAAAATATGCTATTTCTTACCTGTTATAAAGTTTAACGTCTGACCTTTCTGAATCGTAGGAGTTATAATTATATTTTCTTGTTATTAAAGTACAAAAGCTGTAATGTTGTTTTTTGTTACAATATTTTTATTATATTAGGCGACAGGTTTCCAAATTGATTTATAAGGTTGATGTGAGGTCAAACTAAAAGAATTTTATCGCCGTTACTGTATGAACGCTTTTAACAGCGTTTTAAAATTCTTTAATAACCCTACCCTATAATTTTTATCCATAATTTTATATGAAATTATATAATATAATTAGAGACAGGTTCGACAAAAAAAATATTTAACACACACACGTGTGCAAGGAAACATGTTTGGTAACAACTGTAATAATTTAAGGTTCTAAAATTATATCACGTCTATAATCAAGTAAATATATAAATATAATATATAAGAACTAGTGGGACTAGAATCTGTGACCATATGAGGTGCCTTTCGCCGCTCTGTCAACTGAGCTATCGTGTCGGTACTAGCTGTAATGAATAGTATATAACATATTGTGCAATTTTATTGCATGAGTTTTGTATTGTGTCTTTTAAATTTCCAATCAACAACCTAACATTTATAGAAATGTCTAACGATTCTTTAAACATGGACCAACATTACGTAATATTTATTAAGATAATAAAATTACATAAGACTCATTTATTTTTCATCTTAAAGAAAGGAATGCAATGCAATCAATCCTCTTTATGACAGACGTACCGTGTAATTTCGCAACCAATATAAAATGGACTGCCCTTCGTTTATAATCCGCTGTGGATGAGATGCCTGTCATGTGGCGAATTAAAGTGGACATTATAACGATCCTTCGGCTAAGTTCGTTTTAAATTTAGTGCATCGCCGCGCACGCGTTGATTGACACGCACTATGGAATACCGGAGATGCTTTTTGCGAAAGTCTGAAAAACATTACTTTTTATAGTAATTGAAATTGTAATCCATTATTAATAAAATTATACTTAATCTAAAACCAGGGAATACGTTTAAAGAAAAAATACAAAGATATCGGTTTAAAAACCAAAAATAACGATCGATAAATTGGCCGTCAATATGAAATGGATTTGGATACGTTTTGTAACACTCGTTATGATACAGGGAGCGTTTCAAGAACTAAAACTTTATGGATCTCCTTCACAAGCGGAAGTGCAATGTGTGAATACATTCGAGGTAAGAGATTAATATTATTATATATAGTAGAAATAAGTTCAGACAAGTCTTAGGCTCTACAACAAGTTAAATCAATAATTAATTGGTATTTACTTTAAAAACATTTTTATTTCATTAATTTTTTTTTAAAAATAATAAAGTGTAAAGTTAAGTTTATGTTTTCAATACATTTACATCATTTGACAGGAAATAGGCAAAGGCAGCGACGGTGACGAAATTGATATTGACAATTTCTTGGTGATTATTTGATTTACTTTTATGTCTGCTTCATTTCACATAACACTGGTCTATTCTTCAACACGCTATACATTATTATTGTAACATATAAAATAAAATGATTTTCACATGAGCCAAATACTTTAGTAAATATATTTTTATATTTTAAAAAATAAGAATTGTTTTTTTCATTTAAGGCATAGTTCAGTAATAATCAAGGCTTTAATTGGAAGGTTTTAAAATGTGACTATATTTAGAGGCGTGTTAAAGAATAGTGTAGTGTGACTAACCTAGTTGTGGCGTCGCTACTAACACAATGCATATGTGAATGTCTAAAACTGGAATATGTTTATCGTTCGTCTAAAATTATGTTACCATTTCCTGAACTAACTTAATATAACAAGACATTTATTTTCATAACAACTTTATAAAAACACACAACACAAATTAAAAGTTAATATTATTAACACAAATATCTCAGTAACAATTTTTAAGTTTAAACCTCTTTAGATCAAAATTTTTCTAACAATTGACTCAGAACACCAGACAAAAGAGAATTACTGACAATTAACCATACTAAGGACAAATAGTTATTATCATCTAGAGATCGCGGACTTAAAGAAGATAAGAGCATTGCATGTGTCAATGAACGCTTTACTGTTTCTCATTGTGTTTGAAACTATTTAGTTTTAAAATACTATACTGTGTGATGGAAATGAAACAAAAGTTTTTGTTCCTATACAGTACCAAAAATAATATAGAATGAACGGGAGACAACAATCAATATGTGTGTATACGGGTCTTCTATTTATTTTATTGAATGGTGTTTTTTTATTTTTAGTACAATTCGAAACTTTACTGAACAAGTTAGATACGGGCAGAGTAAATAGAGCTGTATGAAAACAAAATACAATATGGAATTAAGTTCTTTTTAACTGCTTAACCCTTTAAGTCAAATATGTTGGCAGTTGGTTTTTGTCGTTCTTAATAATCTATATCCTGATAGATAGTCTTATTTGCTTAAGATATTCTTATCAGTTCAACGTAAAAAGGGTTGAATCTAGTTTGTTATTTAACTGATAAATATTCACAATTTTCAAGGTATGTACTTTTTAACGTTAAAATTATATCAAAATTTATTTTAATAGAATTTGTCATATCAATTTGAATAATATAAAAAATAAACATAAATTCAACAAAACCAAATTCATACCATATTAAGTGATCCATGAAAAGTAAAGCAAACACTTCATTAGGCAGCGCTACATAGAATTGAGGAATACGACATTTATATTCATACTCAGAATATCAAAATAATGCCGGAGTCAAATTTCGTATTCTCCGCACACACACCCTTTCTGTAATCAAACGTCTCAAGTCACAGCATTTTGAAGCAAATTCCACAGGGTTTGACAAATATACTCCATGTATCCTTAAACAAGGTTATATCTTCATTAATGTATGAACATTTTTGTTATGATAGGTAAACGTTTTAGGCAAACAGAATCAACCCTATTGACTTATGTAATGAAAACGGTTTAATTTACTGTATTTATAAAGCCAATCATACGGTTTCTGTAGCAAATTAATTATAACGCCTCCATTCTATAAATAGCTGCAATTGTTTAGAATAAGCACTTACGTTGCCGTCGGGAACTCCCTAATGAGTCTTCAACTTAGAGGGTCGTGTAAAGACGGTTTTATAGGATCGTCAATCATTTTTATTCGTTTCTTGATTGGACGTTCTTACGTATTCATACAATTCTCTCATTCTTACGAGTTTTATGAGTTGTTTTTTTTTATTTATTGTATTAATATCATTATAAGACTAAAATAAACATTTGCTTTAAATGTGGACTAACAACCAACTTACATTATGTAATGCATTTTCTGTTAAATTAACAAACATATGAGAACTTCGCTTGAGAAATAAAATATTAATAAGGCGGAAAATTCTCCTTGGAACATATAAGAAAAAGAATAATTAATGGTATAACGCAGGTGGACCAAGAAGAAGGCGATGCAGAGGGTTCGGGGCGGTATGGAACCATTCCACCGTTCCCACCACCGCCACCTGGCTTGGATGGTAAATTTACTTTCATATTTTATGCTTAAATGTACAATAAAGAGAAACACTCTAGTATTCTTGCACGATATACACGAAATACTGAAATTTGTGCAAAGTTTTAGTGGAGAACAGTTAAACTCGATATTGATTATTTGGTTTTTTGGTAAATTTAACCTAAAGCAGAACCTATTACATCTAATCTGAAATCTGTCTATATAAGACTAAATAACAATTCAAAAATGTCTTAAGTGCTTTTGATAAGAAGAAAAAATGATAAAAACAGACAGTGTTATAAAAATATCTAAACTGAGAAAGAAGACACACACAAACCTATATCTACACATATATATAATATATAATATAATAAACATTGCAAGGGCCAGTTTCAGACCGTGAGGTTACACTGTTTACTTGGATTAACGAGTGTTTGCTCAAACCGATAAGTAATTACGGGGGTGACTTATGATCCCAACTACAATATTAACAACAACTCTCTGTACATCTTGGGTTTAGTTTTAGTAAATGTAATTTACTTAAATATAAAGTACTTCATTGTGATGAAAGATAAAGCACAATCTATTAAGACAATACACATTATTAAGTAAGGAGGAAGTTATTAAAATAGCCTTTTTTTTCAGGATATCCTTTACGACTTCGAGGTGAAAAAGGAGAAAGAGGACCAAGGGCAAGAAAATATTATTTATTTGCTCATAAATAGTGAATGTGTTTATTTACAAATATCGCTATTGTTTAACTCTATTTAGTTGTAAGATCTACATGGAACGTAAAATATACATAAACGTTTCCAATAAACAAAAATCTGATATGAATGTAAATTAATTCGAAGCAAATAAAGAGCCTACAAAAGGAAGGAGACGTGCTCGTTCGGCAGTTAACAAACATGCGGGATTGGAACGCCAAATTCGCAGTTTTCACACAAAGGGCAGCCTCCATTGTTTTGCCACGGGATTTATTGTCTGTAGCGCCGCCTACCGTATGCCTGTTTAGAAACTCTGACACGCTCACGACACGACTGTTAAGGATTTAACAAAACTTAAAACTCGTTTATATCTTGTCTTCATTTATATACATTATAAAAATATATATTGTTTATTTTTTTATTAGTTTTCAGATACCAATGCTATGCTTAATAACAATCTTGTATTATTAAGCAAATATTAATACAATTAGATCAGAATATGTTAATTATTTCCTATTTAACATAATTCTATAGTTCAAAGTCGTGTGTTTGTGAGTAACACGTTCGTATCATGATATAGAGCCATTATAGAGCACTTAACACTGTTTTGATCATCCATGTACGATGATACTCGCACTCTAGCATGCTTGATTTGAAACGTTATTGAATAAAACATTGCCAGTAAAAATGAATAGGCGTACTGAATGAGACTTTCAAACGTTTTAAAATAACGTTATGTAATAAATTTATATTGTATATTTTATAACTGTTAATGCTGTTATAAATAAACGTATGCGAGTGGGATTTTTCAAGAGAGTTAATAAAGAAGTTGATGATAGAATAAATTAATTTAAATTGCAGGGTCCTCCCGGAGAATCGATACGGGGTCCTCCCGGACCACCAGGTCCCCCCGGGCTGCCTGGGATGAGCACTGTCACAGAGACCTCGGGTTCCGGAGATGACGTAAGTTAAGATTCAAATATATTTTAATACACAGTTTAATATGTTTAGATAATATTTGCTTTAATTTAGTTTCCATTACAGAAGTATACACAATAATAAACATATATTCATAATAGACTCAAACTATGTAAATTTTCAAGTAAGGTGAAGACCACGCACGTCTCTACAAGCCTTCAGGCCTCGTCTATCCCCTATTTAAAAGTTTCTATGCTCCAAGTGTAGAGAAACAACCGTATATTCAATGTAACACGTACATACTTCAGATATGTTTTGATATACTTTTCTTTTTATTATTTTATTCTTTGACGGGGTTTTTTATTACTCTATTATCTTTTTATCCTCAATAACATTAATGTTTTTATTGTACCAGTAACTCAATCGTTTGATATACAATTTATATATCTTTCGTTATACATTGAGAATAAAGTATCTGGCAAAGAAAGCTATAAAAACTAAATTCTGAAAACTTGTACTATAGCCAGGTACACTCATCACCTTCCTACGAAGTCATATCAAACATGAATAGCCCATTGAAATAGCTATACGCGCTCTTCCCTAGAAATAATAACGAAACGCCCATTTAGGGATCCGTATCCAAAGAGTGACAGTGAAGCCATATTATTAACGTCTATCACAAGAGTTTATCTCAAGGCTTCGAGCAAACAATTTAGAAATTTTGTCTTGGTTTTTTTAGAAAATGCATGAAAGAAAAATAAGTTTATAAAAAAATGGTACTTACTAGGCAACTTACTATAATTATCTTATATGTTTCATCAACCTCCTTAAAGTTTCATTGTACTACTGATTTGATTAATATTATAAATAATATATACAATATCAGACCTTATCCCTTGCCACTTCGAAATCTAGAGGCAAAAGTAGTAAAGACTATAAATATATAGTAACCACTCAACAAATACCTTGCAATTTTCTGATATTACTTCCAAACGAAGCAAGGAAACTGCGGTTCACTAAATTGCTGCGATCATAACCAAGTTTATTATGCATTTGGCATTCTCCCAATATTCGAAGGGAACCGATTCATTTTCTCTTCAATACTTTATATTATAATAAGTGTATGAAGAAGAACTTTTACAATTAATCCCTTTTTGAGAGGAAAAAATCTTAAAATTATATATTTAAACCTGTTATTAAGTATAATATTTAGTTATAAAATGTAGAATCTGTATTAAAATATTATATACTCGTACATATATGGACAAATTATAATAAGCAACAATGGAAACTCCAAAACATTTTTATCTTAATTTGTTTAAATATTCTTCTCAACTTTGTTCTCAAGATAAAAACGAATATTTGATAAACGTTACTACGTAATAAATAGTTGATATTTATAGAAATTCTTATTATTATATTCGAGTATCATCGCGTAAAGTCAAATTTTAAATTTTTTTATCAGAATTTATTTTTTCAAATCCCATCCCTGAAGGCTTCTATCGAGTAACATAAATCAACCCTTATTGGAATTCACATTGCCTACATTCTGATGCCTCCTTTTTATTGTCTTCCAATTTGTAATGAAGGCCCATCCATCTTCGGTTTCAAATTCGACATGTAATAGGATATAACTATATTTTTTTGTCCAAAATCTTTGTAAGACGTGGAACATCAGTTTTATTTATTTTAATATGAGGTTTTTACTATAATGAAAACTATATTTATTACAGTAGAACAACTATATAATATAAATCAATTTATAACACTTTTTTGTTATTAAAATACTTAAAAACTAAATCATAATACTATTATTTTCTTGCTATCCAAATGATGTCCAGAAAGCCGTTGTTAAGGTAACCTTACAATTTAAATAATTCATTACGCTAATTTGCAATTTTAAATACAATTAAGCAGTTAGTTAATTTCAGATTACTGTAATTTAATTACACACTCTGCTAGTATGTTCTGCATAATATACATTATACAAAAATTGAATAATAAAACTATTTTTCTAATTTGCACCACTAGTTAAACACATCAAAAAATTCAAATGTAGTTTAAAAAATATCACTAGTTCCATTTTTTAATCATTCAGTTAAGCTAGTGGGAACTAACCTATTTATATATATAAATACTTTTGACGCAGCAAATTTTCGGCGAAAACTACGCATCCCTCGGTCATTGTGGTTGCAATTCGAGTGTGTTGTTGTCACTTCTGGAGATTGCTCCAGAACTTCAAGGTCCTCCAGGTCCTTCTGGTATAATGGGAGCTGATGGATTAACTGGTGCTCCAGGGATAGCTGTGAGTAGAACCTAAATAAATAACCTGGTAAAATTATAAAAAATAGTTTCACTAGATTATTGCTATTTCTTTTGGGTTCTGATATAAGTTGAAAACTGTTATAATTTAGGGGCAACCTGGTATGCCTGGGGAGAGAGGACCAATCGGGCAACGAGGAGAAAAAGGTGACAGGGGTGATAGTGGACCTCGAGGACCTGAAGGGCTAACAGGACCTAAAGGAGAACCTGGTGTAGATGGACGACCGGGTACCCCAGGACCCCCGGGTCCTCCGGGGACACCTGGTTCTTCAGATTATAGCAACTTTGATGTAAGTTTTATCTATAACTTAAAGTCCTATATATATTTGGCTGTTACGTTGGACGTTTTATAGTAAAAAAACACTGCGCCCATACTAAATTATTTATTAAATTAATATCAATACGTTAGATAGTTAAAAAGTTTTATACTAACTAAATGTTGTATTTATAGATTTTATAAAAATATATACGCAGAGCAAATACTCTATTCTTGTTATCTCTTTCATGCTTTTATAGTCCAACTGGAAACCTAGACAAATATATAAGGTAAGAAAATAGTTTTAATGCTAAGACTACTAACGATTGAAATTTTTTGTGTACACATAATATTAACTATTTTTATATTTTTACGTATTTATAAAATTTTTCAAGAGAGTTTCATTTTTATGTCTAAAAACATAGAACGTTATCTATTTGGTCTTAACAAAATGCAAAGTATATTCAATTTCTCAATTTAAATTTAAAATATTCAAAATAATATTTACTTTTCTAAAGCCTAAAAGATAGCTTTTCTGAAGGCTGTCTATTCAAAATGTCATCAACAATATAATCTGAAGAAGTGTACACTTTGTTTACTACATTACCTTCAAAGATGAAGTGAAGCTTGATAAGACAATATAAATCTATATTGTAAACTTTATATATCTATACGATTTTTAGGTAGCTTTAATATTAACTGAAACGAATGTCTCTTTGGAAACGATTGTTCAGTAAACAAACCGCTTGAACAAACTTTAGAGAACGACTTTTCGTTTCTGATAGATACACATCGAGGAAGGGAAGATAAGAAAATTTATTTGAGCAGTCGTCGTCGTCGCGAAAAGTTTTAGTATAGCAGAAAATAATTTGTGTTTCTCAGGGTAGAACATATAAAATTACAAACATTTATCATAAACCAATAAGTATTGATGTATATATTGTACTTGTGTGTAATGATAATACAACTCAGCAGAGGAAATTATCATGAAATAAATTTATATCATCATAAAATATTAGCATTATAATTATTAGTATGTGTATATTTTTCAGCAGTTGTAATGAACAATTATTGTAAATTAATAATTCTAGGAGTCATTACTTGGTTCGTATGGCGGTGTTATTGGAAGACCGGGAGCTCCCGGACCTAAAGGAGATTCAGGGCAACCCGGTCCGATTGGTCTTCAAGGGGATCGTGGTTTTCCTGGCCCCAAAGGAGAGAGGGGACAAATAGGACAAACTGGAACAAAAGGTGAACGTGTAAGTATAACGCAAAGGCAGTAATACTTAAGATGTATGTTTAAAATTATTTATGTAACTAAAACTGATACTGTTTTGTTTGGTTGGTTTACATTGGTATAGTTTTTAAAAAAGGAACATAAGAGAAGCAATTAAGATTCTTTTGATATTTCTTCTCAGGTCTGTGGCACATTACTTTCCAATGAATAAAAGTTTTGTACAAAACTAACTTTCAAAAAAGATTTTTATTTTAATTTTAACGATTTTAATTTTGTATTTAACTTCATAGGGACATCCTGGACCCAAAGCCGAACGAGGAGTCAAAGGAGATCGTGGTAGCCCTGGTTTAGATGGTCGGCCTGGTCTTCCAGGTGCAAACGGGCGTTTTGGTGAAAAAGGGGAAAAGGGTAAATAACTATAATATATGTATTCTTCACATAAAAAAACCATTATTGATTTATATTTATCCATTTCCAGGTGAACGAGGTTCTCCTGGTCCACCAGGCCCACCATCCTTGCCATCAGGAATTATGGCATCAGATGACTCCGAATATATTACGAGTGGTATGTGTAATTTGTTTCAGTTAATTAAGAAATTTATCGTTATTATTAATATTTTTATGTTTGTTGCTATAATTTCAATGTATATTTATTTCAGGTGCAAGACAATTAGTTACTGCAGAAAAAGGGGAAAAGGTGTGTTCCCATTATTCTACAATTATTACTATTTTGTACAATAAAAACCGTCTTAAAATATTCCAATAATATCTTATGAAGTAAACACCTATTAAATATATATTTTTTTAGGGAGAAAAAGGAAGTCGCGGAAATGATGGCACTCCCGGAATTCCCGGCAAGGATGGCAAACTTGGTGAAAGAGGTGATATTGGACCTTCTGGAATGCCTGGTATCGCAGGTCCTCCTGGATCTCCAGGTTTTAAAGGTGAAAGAGGGGAAAGAGGTCCGCCAGGCCCAGTCAGCATTACTTCCTCTGGATCTGACGTTGTTGCTATTAAGGTAATTAAATATAGATTTTGATATAGATATACAGCTTTTTTTTACAAATTATATTTTAATAAAAACATTCTTTTGTCATATTTTTTTAATAAATGTTATAGGTACATATTAAACATAGTTGATACATTTTTGAAACTACTATTCCGTTACTTGTTTTGGCTGTTAAGGGTGACAAAGGTGAATCTGGCTTAAGGGGACGCAGAGGGAGGCCAGGGGCACCTGGACCACGTGGACCCCAAGGGATACAAGGTGTGATAGGACCTTCTGGAAAACCAGGTGAAAAAGGTGATATTGGCTTACCTGGCTGGATGGTGAGTAGTAAATATGAACGCACTTTTTATATTTACCTACAATTTATTCTATTGAATTAATTTCATTTTGCATTTATTTCCCGCTGACAAGAACACAAAGGTAACTTATATTAAAAGGTGTTTTTTTATTAATAATTTTCATTTTCATATTGGAAATGGTTTTTAGGGACGTCCAGGAACTTTAGGTCCACCCGGTGTTCCAGGACCAGTAGGGCCAAAAGGTGAAAAAGGAGATCCTGGGGTCAACATATTAGATGTTTCTATGGTAAGCAATTAGGTATTCTCGAGATGTATAAACATTATTAATATGCAATTACAAAGCTACTTAATATAAAGGACACTTCAATATAATCATTTGTTGCGTAAAAAATACTTTTATGTATTAACAGTTCAAGGGCGAAAAGGGAAATAGTGGTTCAAATGGAATACCTGGTCCAATAGGACCACAAGGACCCACTGGTCCCCCAGGTCCACCTGGGCCTGGTTTTAGAACAGAACCACTTCAGTATGCTCCTGGGCCTCCAGGGCCTCCAGGACCACCAGGTTTGCCGGGAACGCCAGGAATTTCTATTGTAGGACCCAAAGGCGAACCTGGAGTCAGCTATTTAGAAGAATATCCTGTACATGGAAACACAAAATTCTATGGGAGACCAGGTATTGTACTTTTTTATATATTCAATATATGCATCACATTTATGTTGTACAAAATATTGAATATCTAACTTATATTTAAATGCACGCTGCTGGATCCTAGCCGTTAAAAGTCCAATTGATGAACTAAAAGCTTTAAAAGAGCTTAAAGACTTAAAAGATAGAAACAAAGATAGATTAAGTGAGTATCAATTGTTTGGATTTAAAGATTGTATTACAGACATATAAGGAAAATGATACTAACGAGTTTTTTTTTTGTGTAGCTGCACCGGAATTCAGAGCACGTCACGAGGAAACTAATACAAACAGAAATGTACCGGGGGCCTCTGTGTTTCACACTACAGAAGAAATGTTGCGGGTATCATACTATAACTTACTGAACAGCGCTTTACACTCTAGTTAAAGTTCAACATTTAAATAATCATAAGATTTTGTCGATAAGGATACTAATTCATTCGCCATCCTTTTGAATAAGAAAATATGTTTTACAGTAGTGTATTACCAAATGTATTACTAAAAATCTATTTTGTTAACAGCTAGCATCGGCCAGTCCACTTGGTGCACTCGCATATGTGATAGAAGAACAGGCACTTTTTGTAAAAGTCAACTCTGGCTGGCAATACGTTATGGTAAACAGTTACACAAATAATGTACTGATTTATTTCTTTTAAGATTTCAACTTAATTTAGCAGACCCATCTGTCTCTAGCTAGGTTCGCTGGTCACCCAATCAGCACCCATCACCACTACTACCTCCGCGCCAGTGTTGCCTCTGCCAGCTGCCAGCCTCGTGCATGCTCCGCTCTCTAACATGGTCGATTCCCCTCTCGGCACTATGGGACCCAGCGTAAGACAATGATAAATTAATATAAAACGAATACCTGGATAAGGTCCAGCCATTACCGTTGATAAGTCTGTTACTGATTAAACAACTAACTTTTGTCATTTCTATATAGATGTTTTAGCACTTTCTTTTAGTTTTTTTTAATGTTCATTGCACAGAAAATACGTATTTCGGTATACAGTAACAATTAATGATAATCTTATTTTATTCAACTTGTTATTTTATTAAGTACTTTAATAAATACAGCTCCGTCTAGCCGCCCTTAATGAACCACTGTCTGGTGACATGCATGGAATACGTCGAGCCGACTATGCGTGTTACCGACAAGCCCGACGAGCTGGATTGAAAGGAACCTTTAGAGCTTTTTTAACTAGCAGGTATGTGTCCGTCGTTATAGAGTCTATTGTTGAACAGTACTGATTACTGCTGATATGTTTTTTTTATTGTTTTCTAACAAATTATTGTTTTTTAGAATACAAAATCTAGATTCCACGGTACGATATGCAGATAGACATTTGCCGGTTATCAATACACAGGGTGACGTACTGTTCCAGTCGTTCTCAGACATTTTTGATGGAAATGGTGGGGTCATGACTGGAGCTCCGAGAATATACAGCTTTAGTGGAAAGAACATTATGTTGGATTCCAATTGGTAAGATTTCAGATTCATTGGGATCGTCAAAAAGTGGTAGTGGTAGAATAGAGAAATCCTAATGATATAAATATGATAGTGTGACCTTTTGTATATCTGGACCGCATAAACGCTTTTGAATGCATTCATTTAAATGGGTGGTATCCAGGCCTCAGAAACTGATCTGGCACGGTTCGCACGCGAGTGGTGAACGCGCCCTGGACGCCTTCTGTGCAGAGTGGCAGAGCGCGGCGCCGGCCGCGCGCGGGCTGGCCGCTGACCTACACTCACACAGACTACTGGCTCAGGAAAGGTATCCGGGAGTGATGCCCTTTTGCCTTTCACATTAATTTTTTATCAAGCCACGATGATAGTATACAACTATTATGTTTTTGCGATATTTTTTAATGCCAAAGTTCAGCTATTATTATCGTAATCGTTGTTTAAAACTCCTAGTGTGTGAATTTTTTTATTCGCGATGTTTTGAGCCTCACAAGCATTCTAATTACGTAACTGAGTTATCGAAAAAAAACACAACGTCATAGAGTTTACATAAAATGTAGCATGTGAAAATTATTTTTATAAATAAAATTACTCTCCAGGTATTCCTGTAACAACCGGTTTGCAGTATTATGTATCGAAGCAACCTCGCACATGAGTGTTCGAAGGAAACGAGATATATCGAGGTAAGTTGCTAAAAAACTACTTTCGCTTCAATTGTTATTGGTGACATTTTAAATATTATTATTAATTATCAAGGTTATGTAATAAAAAGATATAAGATTAAAACTGCGACAAAAACACAACACGTCATGTATTTTTTATATTGCCAATTTTTTTAAAGCAGTTTAAAACAAAAAGCCTGTTTAACCCAAAAGAGGCACACACTTCATAATTTACTATTTAAACTACTGGATGGGATATTAATACGAAATAGTTTTGTTTATTATGTTAGAGAAGTTCAGACTTTTTACTACGATTTTTTAAAAGAGCGTAACTGATTACATATGTATATATTTTAACAATATGTGAATAAAATGCTAATGAGACGTTGACCTTGCTTGTGATTTTGGTGTACTTCTAACATTGAAATGACATCATCGTAGGTATAATGTGTCTGGGGACAATGAAGAATATTTGCACAACGCCGAGGACTACCAAAACCTACTTAATGAGTTATTTGCTCAAAATTAGGGACAATTTTATTTTTATTACAAGAAATTACTTCCACATCTTCAATTATATTTACCATTTGTAATTACTTTGAACGTTTCATAACATTTAAGTTTTTATATAATTAATAATTTACATGTATTTATTTCAATAAGTTTCGGAAGTTAATATGTGGGATTAGTATTTATGTTCTCATTTAAGTAGATTTACATAATCGTTTCATTTGAGATTTCTAGAGTTGCTTAAATGGAATAATATGTTAGTATAATGTATGCCATTATAGCTTCTTGTTAGATATAATAATAGTGTGATGTGTACCAATCTTAAAACTCTGGATTACTTGATATTTAAATGTCGATGCTGCAATGCTGCTTAAATATTAAATGTATTATATGGACTTAGTTATATATTATTATAACTGTTGCATTTATTTCTAGATAGCTGTCCTTAACTTCGTCCTTTATAATAACACATTACAAATTAAGTATAATTAGTTATGGTAAAATATAAGTAATATTTTTTGGCTGCAACGTAATATTTAAATTAAATACCGTGTATTAAATTTTGTGATAATTTAGCTTAGTCTACCTTGGACTCTGTGAATGTACATAATAAGGTCAGGGAAAAACTTTCTACGCATTTTATATAGAAATTCAAGGTTTTACACAATGTTTTTACATTTTATTACAATTTATATGTGCCATATTGTTTTGTTGTAGTGTTGAGTCCTTTTTTGATGTTATACCTAAGAAATCTGAGACGACCGAAATAGATGTAAATCTGGAGATCTAACACCGGGTCCAACTCTTTCAATTATTGTCGATTAAAGATTTTTTTAGCCACAACAAAAACACACATGCATATGGGATAGGGTCAGTTGTCGTGGTGAAAGACCACACCTTTTCTGTTGATCAATTTTAGCCTTTTTTTCTTAATTTCTTACTTAAGTCGCACTAGTTGTTGATAGTAGAAATCCGAATCGATGTTTTGCCGTCATATACATCAACCTAATACGCGTCAAACTGACCGACCGTGAACCACGATCTTTTTTGTACATTTATATTGTAGGTAATGTTTTTTTATTATAGCATTTTTCTATTTTTAAAATGTATCGAAATTCTTCGTTGGCTTCACCCATTTTCGAAGACAGAAAAAGGCAGATTTTTACCTTTTTTACTTTTTTATTTAAATTTTTAAATATTACCTTCCAATGGTGTCAACACCAGTCAGTACAAACAAACAAACAATAAAACCAAAAACATTTTATTACAACATTTTACTTGAAAATACGAAAGAACTTTTTCCCTGACCTATTATTATTTTAATTATTAATTACTTTAAAGTATAATTTAATATTATAAATAATAAATAAAATACATAATAGATATAAAAAATAAATAATTGGTTAAATTTTAACATCTTATATATATAGCATTCTTGATACGATGTTAAAAATCGTAATTATAGGAATATAATCAAGCAATATTAATTGGCTAAGTAAAAGTCATTGAATAAATTTAAAACTTTAATTAAAGTCTGATTAATTTCATTTTATTTGTAAAATTTGTTCACTAATTTAATGTTTAAGTATTCTCTTCCTTTTTTTTATTATAGGTCCTAGTCGACTGGTGTTGTGCTATTTTTAAACAAGTCATACTTTGCCAATATTGAGACCTTGAGGGGCTTAAATATAATAAAATTTACCTATTCATGTGTATAAATTTAATTTAAAATTGATATGAATCTTAAGAGTTTAGTCAAGCTTTAAATTAAATTTTTCATCCTTTTGCAACATTAAAATAAATTAAATTTCTTTATCCCATTCATTAAATTCATGCAAATCATATAATAAATGGTAATAATTTTCTAATATCTTTCATTTTTATTATAATTTAAGTAATTATTGTATATAAGACGGAAGCAAAAACTTTTAGAACTAAATGTAATTGAAACCAAAGATGTGTGTTCTTTGCGACTTGTATAAAAATAGTATTCCAGAAACGTATAATACTTAAGACATGACATACCAACAAGCATTTAAGTAGGTATTTAGTTGTAATCTTTTTCTATCAATCGTGTATAATATGACTGTATTTATACAATTAGATGAAATAAATGTTTTCACAGCCTGTGTGTTTTTTTATTTTTTGATATAATAACAGAGTTTTTCATCTTAGTAGAATTTTTAAGATCTCTATTGTTTATTTTCCATTCACCAGGGTGAATTAATTAATTAATATTTAATTATAATAATTAATTAATATTTTTTCAGGAAAAAAGTGTTAATTGTTTGTTATGGATATAGAGAAAAAAGACGTTTCGCATAAACATATTTTCTACCAAATTCTTTACAGATGAGGTTTTCTATTTACCCTGAAAAACGTGTTTATTGTTTTTTATGGATATAAAGAAAAAGACGATTCGCATAAATTTTCTACCAAATTTTTTACATATCACAATTTTAATCTTATTGAATAAGATGTCAAAAAAACAAAAGGTCAAATCTCAGTGGGTTAGAGGTGAACCACTAATCCACTAGGATTACGAATGGTTGCTGCACTGAGTTGATCTGTCACTCAGGACAATGCATAGATTCTTATTGCATATATGCAATAGATGTGGTTATGGTGGTATGGTTATATAACCACTAAGATTCTCTTTGAAATCAACAATATATTTGTCAATGATAATAAAAAAAGAAACAATATTATCTTTTTATTATATTTTTATATTTATATAAAAACATTAATGATTATATTACATTACACAAAATATAAGTTAATTTATATATAAGACCACAATAATATTTTTGAACCAAACCTAATAAAAATAAGTACTTAACTATTTAAATTGTATTACCACAATAGAATTCTCACACTAAAATTTCTGTGTTCTCTTTGTAAATTTAAGAGGTAGTCCGCCAACAAAGCTTTCTGAAACTATTCCCATAGGATCCGGCTCTGGGAACTGCTTGCTTTCAGCGCTGGGCTCCACGTTAAACTTTTGCAGTACGGCAGCGATCCCGGCCATTGCTAAAACCTTGCCCAATCTAGCAGCTAATGGAATGAGGAAAAAGATTTTTTTATTTAAAAAAAGTATTTTACACTTTTAACTTTAAATATTATCCGAGGAAATGAGGGATTATTTCTTCGGAATGCTATTTTCTATTAATACTGACGTTTAAAATACCGAAGTGTAATAATTGAGCCGAGCTTAGAATAATTGTTATTATATATATTTGTATTTTTTCTCATATTAGCATATTAACTTTCTTTACAATAATTTATTTAATTATCAGTAATTATATCAAGTACAATAGTAATTTCAAATAAACGTTGTCGGCTGAGGTTATTAAGTACTACTTACGACTTAGAAAAAATATATGCAATAATAAAAAACTTACCGATACAAGCACGAGGTCCATCTCCAAATGGCAAAAATACTTCATTTTTCATGTCCTTTAAGGAAGCAAACCTTTCAGGGTCATACTTTTCGGGGGCATAAAAATACTTTTCATCATTATGTATAGCTTGAATTGGTATAATGACTTTAACACCTTTGCTAATTGTCAAACCGATTTCAGGGAATGTGTAAGACGAGGACATGCATTTTCTCATTAAAAACCCTACAGCGGGATAAATTCTCATGGCTTCATAGAATGCTTTCTCCAAGTAATGCATTTCGTTGACTGATTCATACGTTATCTTATTATTGTGTTTAAGGAGAACCCTATCGATCTCGTCTTGAACTTTCCTTTGATATTCAGGATGATAAGCAAGTTGATGTAATGTAAAACTTGAAGTTGTAGAAGTAGTTTCAAAACCAGCGCCGAAAAATACAAAAACTTGAGCAGTGATTAGTAAATCTGTTAGTTCCAATTCAATCATTTTTGGGCGGCCATTAGAATCTTTTAATTCTAATGATTCCACGGCTATTTTTCCTCTTTCCTTAATCTCTAACATTATATCAATAAAGTCATTTTTTCCAGATGGCTTATAATTTCTATATTTTAATACATTTTGGACTAGTGCATTCATTGATTTTTCTAGTTCAGGTGTAAGAAAATGAACATTCTTGCACAAATTAGGAAAAATAAATTTCATCGCCGCTGCAAAGGCATCCCTGACTGATCTTTGAAATATTCTCTTTCCCAATTTTCTAAATTCTGAATTATCATCATTTAAAGAATCCATGTTGATACCAAATCCGCACGCACCAATAAAATCAGTTGTGTATCTTGCCATTAATTCTCTAGCGTCATAGGAGTCTAAATTTGATATGTCTTCAGTCAATATCTGCAGCTTTTCTGCTCGGTCAGTAATAAAGAAAAACATGGACTTAATCTTACCGGTACTAAAAGTTTGTCCAAAGCGCTGCCTAATTAACCGCCATACATCACCGTCCGCAAAAAACAAATTTTTCATTAAAGGCTCTATAACAGTGTCGTGTGTATTAAATCCTCTTGCATAAAAATGTTGAAAATCGGTTACTAATATTCTTTTTATTAAATTTGGATCTCTTATTACCAATTCTGGCGAAGTACCTCTAAAAAATCCAACCACCTTTTCTTCTGGATACTTTTTATACGCTTCTGTTGCAGCCATAGCCATACTGGATTTTTGAAGAAATTGTTTCAAGTTGTTTCCAAAATAAGCTAAGGGAGGGTCATGTTTGACGCCTCTATTCTTCCAATAACTAAATGTTCGAACACCATAATAGTATAATAGAACTACACATATCGCCACAATGTATAACATTTTTAAATAAACGCACGTCCGTTCCGTTTCCTCGCGCGATACGTCTGTATTGAATAACAGAATTGTAACCGCGGACAAACTACTAAAACTTGAAACCATAAAATTTTTAAAGGATAATGATCTTAATGTGGTTGAAAGACCTCTTTAATGAAAACGTTTCATCAAATCAAATTATCCATAACTGTAACTACTACATACTAGTGTCTAATCAGTTCTTTGTCTCAGTTTAGCATAGTTTATGATTGTAGAAATGTATTAAAAAATATATTTTGCTTTACTTTATGTAATTTTATTCCTGAACCCGTGACCATAGTATCTAATTCATATTCATATCGCATATCGTAAACTTATGTTATATGATAATATTGAGACGAACTTATGTTTTTTGTTTAAAAACACGTTGGTACAAAATATCCAACAAGTCTTGATTAAACAGAGGTTATTATGACATGTTTCTCATTATAAATTTGTTATTATATTTTATTCCTCAAAAATATTTGATATGCCTCAAGCATTCTATAATAAACGAACACAAGTTTTTTTATACATCTACTAGTCAGAGTACTTTTAATCTGTAATTATACCCAATAAAATATTATACCCAAAGCAGTTTTTGTATTTGCACCGTGGTTGCTAACACCGTGTATGTTTTAACATTAATATATAATTGGGCATTACAGAATTATTATTTGTAGAATTATCTAAAACAAAATGCACTTTTGTTGGTGTCGATGAAATAAATGTTAAACTTAACCTTGAACTTTGCACATTTACTAAGTAGGTACTATTTTCAAGAAAATACAAATAAATAAACTGACAAAAGTTTTTATTTTACTCTAAATTATATAGAAAGATCTTCACTACACTCAGACTATGGATGAGCCGTGACGATCCTGTCCTCTTTTAGGAAAAAGTATCACGATCCAGTTCTCTCATTTAAACATGAAGACAGCCGGATAAATATATATAATAATTATCATTAAAATTAAAATATAAAAAAACTATAAACATACCAAATGTAATCTATGAGCAAGATGACGTTTTTATTACAATTATAGTTATCATTGTTTGCTTTATTTAGTATCGAGTAGCAAAAACATTTTTACAAGACATTTTTTACATGTAGAGAGCCGGCCTACTTACTATATAATTATATGTATAGTTATACATTGTATAGGATAATTTTATTCAATACTGTTCCTTTGTTTCGATGTTGTTTATAATAAGATATTGTAAATAGAAACTAGTATACCTCTATTCGTACTAAAACCAATGCAAATGTTGTAAATAATACAGGCAGATATTATTCCTCTACTGGTATATGACGTGGATAAAAAATCTAAGAATCACTTTAAGTTATGCAAGTAACAGTTGCATTCAGAATTTCATAATTATAAGTCAGATTATAATCCCTAAATATTATCTATCAATTATGACTAATACTACTATTAAAGATGCAATTGTTTAATATTCCAATTAAATATTCATTTATTAACTTTAATTTGAAAACGTAACATTTTCAAATTAATATTACCTTTCTCGATAAAGGTTATGGGTACTTTCGGTTGAAAAAAAATCGCTCAACGGCTATACTAATTGTTGTTCTAACAAATGCTGTGGTTGATTTCCCCGGGGCCGCCCCCAATACATCCGCCAGCGTTTATTTTGATGAAAAATTAAGAGAAAAGGGTTCCATTCCAATAAAGCGAAGTATTTTTAATTATCACCTTTTTAGGTGATAGAAGCAATTTAACTAAAGTAGATTTTTATTTATTTTGTCAAAATATCAATGAGAAATATACATTTATTTTATTTACTCTTTAATTAATTTATATATATATATATATATATATATATATATATATATATATATATATATATATATATTATTTTATTTACTTAATACAGATTTATACATTTACTATACAGACGGAGTTATACATTATTTTAACTCTGTTATCGACATTTAAATTAGGGTTCATATTAATAAATTACTCTATGTTCGTAAGAATTTTGGCCCAATTTACTATACGAAAAAAAAATATAGTTTAACTTAAATTAAGTACTTAGAACTTGGTTAAGTTTAAATTAACACCTCCTAACACTTTGTTTCGTAACAAACTTGTGATTTCCAAGAACCTTTCCAATTTAGTTTTCACTCCAGCAAAAGAATAGTTTTCAACCGGAATCCCGGAGTCCTAATTTCAAAAGATTTGAAGTTTCAATTTAATTGAAAGCGGCGGTGGTTTTAAGATAGAAGTCCAATTCAATTAGTTTTGTTACTATTTGTTATTTGAGATTTTATTATATTATGTAAGAAATATACACAGTAAATAATGGCCATGCTAGAGGTGTAACAAGGAATTTAGTATAACAACAGTTATCTATGAAGAAACTAAATGTAGTACATTATAAGAATATTACCATATATTTTATATATCTTTATGTGTATTATTAAACTGCAGGCCTTGTAGTTTATTACCTTACCACATACACCCCTTTCCCCAACCCCCATTCCTTTCACCAAGGGTTATCTGGGAGAGATCGCTTTAGCGATGAGACCACCTTGCCAACTTCTCATATTTTTTAAATGATGTTTGTAGTCTCCTATTGAATAACGAATAATAAATAATAAATAAATAATTAAATTGTGTGCATTTTAACTTTTCAAACAAACTGTTTAAACCCAATTCATTCAGTTTATAAATTTTCTAAATAACTGCTATATATGTGTTATATCATACACAAAAAACATATCTTTCGGTATTTCTTTGAGAGGTAACTTAATTATGCGAAATTGATTCTTTGTTCGCTATTACGTAGAATTATTTTTACATTGGAATAACAAACAAGATAACGTGTAAGAGGTCGTTTCCATGTAAACTTTGAAGTAACATAATTTAAGAGTTATTATAATTCTATGTCTATAATCTGTCCTACTTTCAATTTAATCAAATTAACGGACGATTTTTGTTGTTTTTTTTTAATAAACTTTCTCTCAAATAAAAAAATAAAATCACTATTTTGAGGTCAAAATTAACATTAATTTATTTCTACTGTTAAGAAATCCTTATATTTTATTTAAAAAAATAACATTGTAGACACTCTTGAAGTATAAAGAATTATTCCTCGAAGAATTAAATTCAATTTCCTTTAAAAAACATATAAATATTATATATTTATAATAAATAAATTGTACATTTAATTTAGAGTGACTACTATTTTACCTTTTTGATACTTCCACATATGTTTAATATTGTTTTTAAGTTTCTTTAGTGTTTAAAGTATTTGACATTTTATAAATATAATTGTGAATCAGCATATAATGAATAAATACATAATTCAGATATTCACTTCTTTTCTTGATTTAAATTATATTATTTTTTACTTAATTTAAAACTACATGAAAAAGTGAACGTCGATCGTTAAAATTTAATCTCTTTAATTATATACTTACCCAAAGTTGATTTAAAATACGTAAATCAAGTTTTTATCAATGACATTAATTAAACAGTGTGGCTCTGATCTCACACAATATTTTTTATTATAACGAGTCTTTGGGGTTCGCGAATCCGTTTGATAGTAGGAGGTTATCAGTGGCTTCGCACGTGACGTTTAAACAGTCTTGTATTGAAGTGTTATCTAAAACTTATTATCCCTCGGGAACACTATTCAAAGTACCGTAACTCTTTTTATGTATGTCGGTGGAAGTTAAGTCTTAAAAGTGTAACAAACAAATGCACACACGTTTTATATATATTACATAAGATAACCTTTATAAAAAACTAAATGTTATCTGAATATACCAAATTTTTCTTTAAATATTGTGATTTGAAAGCTACAATAATAAATGTAACAAATATAGGATATATATATTCAGATGTATTAGATTCCAAATAAATTTCTTTAACCATATCTATTGGAATAATTGTAAACAATTCAGTACATTATGGTTAGCACCTCCAGGTGGTAACATAAACTGTCATACTTGCATTACAAAACCAGTTACACCTCCCGACTTTGTCTCTATAATATCCAAACTATTTTAGTACGGTTTTTACATATAACTTCTAAGTTTTCATTCTAAAACTTATCTATCTCCGTCACTATATATATTTATTTTTTTTATAATTATAAATAATTTACTGTATCTTAAATGTTCCGAAACTACGTCAAAGGTATAAAAGATGAGAATACAATAATAATATCATAACATTATACAATATCAATTTAAGTTACAGAATTTATTATTTATGTTTAAATTTGCTTCTATATTAGAATTCCAATGTTGTATTCTTTATAATTGTATTGAAGTCAATCAATTTATTAGGTTAATAATTAAAGCGAGTATTATTTGTTAATAAGGTTCCTCTTTTAATGAAGCGCTATGATACATCAAGCAGTGAATTTTAAAGTAATAAAATAAAATCGAATATAAAAATACTTAATATATGTAAAAATACACACTTAATACTTTATATTTATATATATTTATGTATATAGATGGTTATCTCGATGCATTTAGATGGTCTAGACAAAATATATGACTATTAACAGTCCCAATAGATTCATGAAACCGCTTTAATATTTAAACATTTTAAGCTCTTAATCCCGAGGGAGCTCCCATCTTGTTATACTTATATTGTTTTATAGTATTTCAAGTTTTTCAGACAATGATATAGAACTTTGTGTCCCAGAGATAAGGTTTATTTTACCCTGACAAGATTTAACAGAGCAGAAGTTTGTCATACAAGTTCTTTCTTTTATTTTCCACTTTGTAAGATTTTTGCGTTAAAATCGTCCTGAATTTCTTTCTTAAGAATAATAAAATGCTAATACTATATCACTGAAGTTTGTATTATTATTACTTCCTGAGTAATCTGAGCGAAGAGGTCATTGACGTTTTTATATATATGTAATATTACAAATATAATATTGCCACGTTTATATATATATATGTAATATTACATTTATACAGTACAGAACGTGTCATTACATATCACTGTAAGCCGTATAAGACGATTAAAGAAACCGATACATTCGGTCTAGTTCCAGTTGGTAAAAGTCTAACATAACATGAATGTCCAGAAACGCTGGTTCTGTTATCATTATTTCATAATTTGATTATATTATACCCATAACTATTGACCCTTAAGACACGTTATTGAGCTGAGCGTAAACGAAGCTCTTAACCGTTTGGGAGACCTTTTTTGTGTTTAGTTGTCTCCAGAATGCGACTAGATATTTAGCTAAAAATTTTCTCATGTATGTTTGAGCCGAACACGGATGTTATAGCGAAAACAGATTGAAAAAATGTTTAGCCATTCAAAAGTTATCAAGAAAAGAAGAAAGGAGAGGGGCACAGCTCAACACCCGCCGCGCACGGTTGGAGGATCCTAGTATTATAATGTATTATTAGGTAACCGTTTATTAAAATATTAGGTATCCTAGCGATCTATGAACGTAAAAGTTTGTCTTATTAATGTCTTGGGAAGAAGATATTTTTATTTACAACATGAGAAGTATTTTTATAACAGCAACCACATAAAACTTCATGAAAATTCGCTCAATAGTTTTCGCACGACGCCTAAAAAAGCAAACAGTCGTAAACAAACTGATCAGTATCTGTTACGTGTACGTCACACGTAATTCTTCAGTGTGGTACAACTTTTAAAATAAAATACACAATTTATTATTTTTATCATTTAATTCATATAATTTATTAATACTTTTAACCGTAAGAATAACACACAAGACTGGTATTGCTATATTTTATTTCCATTGATTTTCATATGTTTATGTTTCGCAGTGTTAAACATAAAATTGAAATTATATAGAGGTGTAACAAAGATAAAGAAAAATTCATAATATTAAAAAACTTAAAAGAAACGCTTTTATAAATAAAAAAATAAAAATAATAAGAATAGTGTAGATAAGAAAAAAAATGTATTGCAATGTAAAAAGACGTGGGGTGCTTTTTAAGTTATCTATTAACACCATATACCCCACAATTATTTACACTATTATTTATTATACACACTATTCACTATATACAATAAATATATGTATATGATAAAACTAAAAAAATACGCTTGTATGAAATTGAAACTAATATATAGTAATTTTTTTTGTTTTTCATATTATTGCATTATCATCGGCCCTTGATAAGAAAGCAGTTCCAAATTAATTTGACATCTTTAAGTACGTCAAAATCGTGTTTAAACTTGCGTTACATGCAAACATATGGAGATAATAAAAACCTGTTAAAAAACGTTGAATCGTTTCCAAGATTGGATTAATATTTAATATAATTGTATTGATCTGTACAAAACTTTAAAAGTAAAGTTTTCTAGATCTCAGAGAAAAACCAAGTTGGTAAGAACTTTACGTTTCTTATCAAGTTTTCCACCAGATTTTAAATACAATTTGAAATGTATTTAAACATTAACAGTTTGATATAAATTTATTTCTTATACTGAATCGAGACAATTTACAATACGTTCACGAGTACGAGTTAATTGAGGACAAGGACGGATTGATTGAAGTCATCATACGCTGTGACCTGCCGTAATGCTGCTATAATATCTCCTCAAATCCATTCCTTTAAGAACTGAAGTACATATGATATTGTAATATCAATAATAATTAAATGTTTATCTTTATAAAGCTAACGTAACTTTCGTTTGTGCTAATGTAGCCTCAGATCTAAAATAATCTTCATATGATATACTTTTTTCGACAGTCTTGCACGTATGTTTAACTTATAAAGGTTTTTTTGCATCACAATTTGAATGTTTCTCAGTCTATAAATATGTATATAATATAAATTAACAGAAACACAATAATAATAAGCGAAGACTTCTTGTACCTATTGCACTAATGTTAATAGTTGAAAAAATGTCACACAAACGATGGCGATGGCAAAAGCTGCTTATGAAATCTTTCAATTTAAATCCAATATTTTTTGTACAACTTTAGTAGTTTAATACCTACAATATTAAATATTGTATAAATATAAATTAAGATGTTATAATTGAAGCCATGATTTATAATTCATTAGAAGAATTAAATTAATTTCGTTTTATTTCCGGTGACTTTAATTATTACATTCCCCTTATTTACATATTTAAAAAAGTAATGTAATTTCAGTGATTTTACATATTTTATTAACAAAATACATTTTTATGGTATATCGTCATTTAGGATAAAGATAAATATTTTTTTTTCTAGTAGTTTATTAACTTATAGTTAGTTTTAAAATATTCTGAAATTTTGAGGTAGGGTAGTGTTCAGTTTTATGAATATTTGATTTTAAAATGTCAAAAGATTTTGTAAAGTAAATCTTAACCGTTTTTATTAGATCTGGGGTGAATTGATTAGATCTAAGAAAGTATATCTCATACCGGCATTACTCAAGCAGCCTATATTTATTTTAAAATTTCACGTATTTTGTGAAAGAATAAAAAAAACGCTTACCACTATAAGAGACATTTTGACAAACATGTCTTTTAAAGTTTACATTAAACACTCGCACCTCGATTTCTTACTTGAAAACCATGAACATGTCAGCGATGAACATGGAGAGCGTTTTCATCGGAACCTTGAACTTTTTGAACCAAATTATGACACGGCCATGTTAGGTTAGGGGAGACCGGGGATGGTTGACCAATTTTCAGTTTAAAAGTTAATATTTTTATTGCTTTAATGATTATTTTTGTGAAAAGCAATTCCATTGATAGTGACACTATTCAGCTCTAGAAAGAAATTACAATAAGCTCGATACCTATTAAAATATAGTATATAGGCTCGATTTTATAGAACGGGAAAAACGAGTCAACCTACCCCGTGCCTGGGGCAGGTTGACTTGTCACTAGGGGTAAGTTAACCTAAGAAGTAATGAGTACCAAGACTACGAAGGAACAAGATTTAAATACTAAAGTAAATGCAATCATCATTTTTAAGAACATCTTCAACAACATTAAACATCGTTAAGAACCTATCGGTCCACCTCCAGTCTAAAATAGTCTTTGATAGTCCTTTAGTCTAAAATAGTCAAAATAGTATTTATACTGAACACGTGGGAAAACGAAGAACGGAAGGACCATATTGCCGAGGCCGAGCTAGCAACTGCGACTCTCACCAGCGAAACCTCGATCAGCAGACGTCATTTTTCCCAATTTTTTGGTGCCAAGATGAGCTATTACTCTATCAGGAATGTGAACCGTTGTCAGTTCTGTTTCATCTACATTCCAAATATACCGAGGGCTTACATTTAAACGTAGGTAAACGGTTCTTAGGTAATCAAAGAACAACTGCACGTTGTTTTTGTGGCTCGAAAGTGGCTCGAAATAGTAGCTTGAGGAGATCGAATCGAGAATAGGATGACGTTTAAGCAACTCCCTACCCAATCTTCATCGGCAATCTGTTTTTTTTTTATCCCATGATTCAGGAATAGATTTCTATTTTTTTTTGCAAATTCATATGCATATTTTCGGGACTCATAAGGCGTTAATACATAATAAACATCATCAGCTCCCTTATGGGCAATTTTCTAATGCATGCTCTTCCTCGTCACTGAATATTTGTCTGTTTTTTATGTAGCCAACGCTTTCCAAGGTCAATTGAGATCTAGACAGTCCGGGATTGCATTCTTTTTTTTAATATTTACTACATGGTGATATTTTATATGGTATAGGAAATTCTTATGCTGGAATTGATACTTCGGCGAAAATAACTTGTCGACATACTCTCTCCAGTATGTCTTTACGTCGATTTGACTTTCGTTTATAGATTCGCATCGTTCTAAACTGGAAATGTTAGGTTAAGAACAATAATTTTTATACCAATTTATATCTAGTATATCCAAAATTGTATGGGGCAGGTTGACTAGATAGTCAACCAACCCCTTTATAAATGAGTCAACCAGCCCCAAACGACCTAGTAATTTTTAACTACGTGCCAAAACTTTAAAATGGTGTGGTATTTAAAAATAATAAGGAAACATACAAAGTTCGGAAATCAAACATTCGTATTAAACAGTTTGACAAGCAATCAAAACAAAATGAAAAGAGTTATAACAAATAGAATTAAGGCAAAAATAGTTACTTAAGTGTCTTGTTTTTGAACAATAGCCTCTAGCTGATAAACGGTTTGGGTCTGATCCGCGGTTTTTCTGATGATTGTGCGCAAGGGAATAATGGATACGCTCACCTAGTCGATCTTTGCAAAAAGTTTGCCTAACTCGCGTTTTTGACAATTAGTCTACCTGCCCCTATAGTCAACCAGCCCCGGGCTCCCCTACTCTTGATTCATTATAAGAGACACTGATACAAATAAATATAAGAGAAAGGCAAACCATTTTTGATTTACGTAGTAAGCTTTTTTTATAAAAAATAAATATTTTAAAAACTTGACATTTTTTAACATTTTGTTTAGAGTTCAGTGCACCTTCACTATTACAAAAATACTTTTCTTAAGGACAAAAAGAATGTAAACTAAGTCTGCTTTGTTAGTATTACGTTCCTTCAGTTAATAAATCAAAATTGTGTTTAATATTTATGTTATTGAAGCTGAAATCACACTAGATAGGTCGTAATTAAATATGCTAATATACACATTCGAAGTATTTAACATTACAAATACTTTTCTAAATAATGTTGACTAAAATAATAGCAATCACAGTAAATTTTATTTCCTTAAAGGTCTGCTTAATTCCGTAAATAAGTTCTAATGTCTAAGCTACCGGTTGACATGAAATAAAGTAAGTTAATAGATAGGAAACAAGAAATGTGGGGACGCCAAATGTATTGCATCTGCACCGTGTACACTCACCCTTAGTGCCGGTGAAGCTTGTGGTTGGCTCGCCTCCAACGCTGTTAACTGCTCGAAGCCTAGTGTTTTTTATTTACTGCGGTGATTAGCAGAACACGTTAAATTCAGGTAACATGCGGATATCTATTGCAAATGTGATTTCTCGCTTCTAGGCAAGTTTGACATAAAAAAAATATAGTAGATCAGAATAGTTCATTCTTCATAATACGTAATACGAGTTAATACCGATCCTTTATACCTATAACTCAAAGAAAACCGTTATATTTAGCCGGTTCGCGACATTATAAATTTATATATGTATATATGTATATATATATATATATATATATATATATATATATATATATATATATATAATTAATTTATAAATTTAAAAATTCACGTGCAACGATAACCTTAGCAATAAAGCACTCGGTTATTCCTATTAATCGAATTCAATAGCAAAAATTTTATAGATGACATTAAATGAGATGATTTTTTTCTCTTAGACACATAGTTTTAAATTAATTACGATTCAACTGATTTCTAAAGAATTGAGAATAAAGAAACCAAATTAAAGATATCTTATAAAATATTTCGACTTTTGAATAAAATTTAAATATTTTGTTTGTGTAAGCAGTAACTTATGGTAAGATAAAAGTTATGATAATGATTCGTATCATTTTTAATTGACCCAGTAATATACACTCGTATATAAGCGATTTACTACTCATTGACTCATCGCAAAATCTCCAAAACTATCTGTCGGATTAACTTAAAATTTACATAGTTACTTCTTTTGTGACGTAGACGTCCACTAAGAACGGATTTTACGGAATTGCTATCCCAACGGATTACCACAAATTTCAAGTCAATTGGACTTATAGCTTCAGAGGTTTCATGATGAGTGTGTACATAGATGGAAGTAAGAGTTACTATAGCAACGGTTACCATACCAATGTCAACCATAGCCACAGTTACCATGACAACGGTTACCTTGACAAGTAGTAGGAGTAGCAGTAGTAGTTACAATAGTGTGTCCAGCGAAGCGGGCGGGAATCAGATAGTATTTTAATATTGCCTGTTAATGTTATTAAAAATGAGAAAGGATTTGAGATCTCATCTTCCTTATAAAGCTTTAAAAGAACATATTATTTACTAATTCATTTGTAGAAACCTCTATAGATTAGAAAAATATATGAATTGAAAATATTAGCTAAAATTCCAAACCGGTTTAGAAAAAAAGATATCTCTTATAATAATATATCTAAATTGGAGATTTAATGCGAATTGCCGGTTAGAAAACAGGTTTCATAAAAGTTTTTTAGCAGACAAGTTTTTAAACAGGTTTTAAAGTATGAGCTGAACTTGAACTGGCGTTAGACCAAAATAAAATAAAATATAAATTATATGTTTTATATTATATTATTATAATAACCACTACTTTAATACTAATAGAATTTTATGTTTATTTTCAAACGCCTGTGACTGTCGTACGCACAGTTACAGATAAGTGGAAGTGCTTAGTAATGTTATATTTACTTATCTATATTAATTTACGTTACAAACGATTATTATCAGTAATATATTTGCACAAGTGATTCATCAGATATCCAATGCTTATCAGTATATACGTGTATTTAAAAATAATATATGTTTAATAAAAAATTATTGATTACTCATAACATTCTGTTTTTGTTTCTAATAAGACTCCAGCTTTAATTTATTTTGCTCTTACCATTTTGCTACATATTCTTATCAATGGTATCAGAACTCCTTAACCCTTAAAATTTGAGAGCATTATTTTGTCTTACCTTAGTTAATATCTAACACCACATAATGATAATCAGTTTTTCTAATGAAGATAAATTTAATAAATAAATAAGATAATTTAAAAAGTTTTTCGTCTTTAAAAACTATTATCAACTGCTTTTTATTGTTCTGGGGTATACTTAGTTGAAACGTAGAAAAAAATATGGAGCCAAAGTGTATTATGCTCTGATAATATTTATCATTTTAGAACACAGTTACATAAATTAAAACCGTCATCGTCCGATTGCGATAAAATAGATATAAAATTTATCTTTTAACATGTACTAATTAAGGAGTATTTTTGTTTCATATGGCAAAAGAAGGGCGAAAGTGCTGATCACCTTGTATACTCCCAATATCAGCTGATATATAAGGCTATTGCCCGTGAGCAGCAGGTAGACATTTTTTTAAATATCCACGTCGTTTTGATCTGAAAAAATCGTCAAAGGCAGTTCAAAAGAAAATTTCTTTTTTCGTATAAAAAAAGAGACTATAAAAAAGTACATGGGTATTATTTAATTTATTATTTATTTACAATTTCTTTTAGTATTGACTCATTGAATAATAATTATTATTTAAAACGCTTTTAATTGAGGATGTCAATAGACAATACCTCGGAAGTATTTACAGTGAAGCAACATGAGTTAAACTGTTGCAAATTAATTATAGATAAAAACGATAAACAATCACGACAGTTAATACATACTTTATTATATTATAATACTATAAAAAGGGCTTTTATGAGTATATTATATATCAAAGATATATATTTTTTAAACACATCCAGTGAATTGCCTAAAAATAACCGGAAGAATTTTAGGACTTGCTTGATCGTGGATTGTAAACTGTTTATTGAGAGAATCAAAATACATGTTTACAAGAATCTTTGGATGAGAATTTACCAACAACAAGTGAAATTGCCCTATTTTGGATGTGTAGCCGTTTACGACCGATTTATGAATATGGCGATGGTGTGCATCTCTACATAATGTGTTGCAGCGAATGCCAAATTTATTGTATTTATGACGATTTGAGTCTTAGTCCTAAGTTTAATTTTCGTTCTCATTTTCTTTTCAATCATATTTTTGAATTTCTTTAGGGGATGGGATGTTTTATTTTGTGTTATTATTTATCAAGTGGATGTTTTAATATGGAGTTAAAATTCATAATTTAACGAATAGTATCGTATTTAAGATAATTATATAACAATTACTGAAACCGCAGTCAAATATTTGAACAAGAAGGAAAAAAGTTGAAGTAGTATTTATATAAAAATAATTTAAATAACTTCTCTTACCATACTCTTAAAAATTGCTTGGGACTGAGCACGTTTGCTGGGAAAGGAATGAAATTCCACCGTTGGTTGGCGAAGACATTAAAGATTTTGCACGGGAAGAAAAAGACACTTAAGAAGGCACTATCCATCGCAACATAATTAGAGAAGGTCTTATTAAACTAATTAGAATTAAAATCTTTTGGGTTTCGACCTTTTCATGCCTTTTTACTCCAACTAATTATGACGAAAAATTTGGATTTTATCAAGATTATTTTCTATGATACTAATAATTTTTATCTTTTCTATATTTAAAAGAATGTATCAAACCATTATTAAGTCAAGAAATCAGGTAATTTTAATTATATCATGTCTTATGTTTAAAAAATTACACTTCATTGTAAGTCCATTGAAATTGTCAAAAACGAACTAAAAAGTAACCAATTTCCAGCAAGGCTGATAATTTACAGCCGACATATCAAACCGTGCCTTGCATAGGACAGCTATAAATTCACCTGAACGGTGATGCTCCCCATTTCAGACTTTTTCAGCAACCATAAGCGTTTTCTAGATTGCAGTCTTGTAAAGTACCTCGTAAACGCCGGTGCGCTATTAGAATTAATTTTGTGCTATCATCAAAATATAACTTTATGTTTAGTTACATACATAAACTGATGACCTGATATACAAACACAAGTGCATCTTCGATCTCCTTTTGCTTTTAAATACTGCAAAATAAACAGAAATGTAATCACTATTTTTAAATGTTAGTAATATCTTTATCAATACAGGAAAACTATTAAGTCATTTATTATTATAAATAATTCTAGGAATGAAATCATATTTTATGGTATGTTCTATGTACATAAGACATGTATATTCTATTTCATTTTATAATTATAATTTTGAAATTCGTAGAATTTAAAAGTTTAATAAAACAGCAATTACTTATAATGAACATGGCTCAAATAAAATTATTGCAAGAGTGATACACCTATACAAGCATTCCTAAATGTAGCTTGAGCTACCGAGACCCTTCCTATCAGTTTATTTCTCCTATATTTACGAAAACGCGAAATATTTACGCTTCATATTTATAAATAGTATTTGACAAATATTATTTATAATAAAATAAAGCAAAATTATCTTGAGATAAAAAAACATATTATAAAAACAGATACTTATCATAGTCGTCACAATACTAAATGGTTTGAAGCCGATAAGTCCACACTTGGTGGATGCGTTTCTTGATTAGATCTGACATGTTATCTTTATATAATTTATAATCACAAACGAAAGAATATTGCAAAAAAATCCCCAAAATGAACACAAGACTTCATTTAAAATAATCAATACCTAAGCATATGATAAGATAGTATTTGAAAAGATAATATAAATCAATAATCAATAACCACGTACGATATTTCCGTTTGTATCACAGCAATATTCAAGGTAGTTCAACTAATACGTTATAAGAAAATGGAAAATGGTTATAAACCTGAAATTGCAATAACCAAAAAACAGTTCGCTAGACTACATGAGAGAATTCAAAATAAATATGAAGAAATGCAGAAGAAGCTTGAAAAGTCCAGGTCTGTGGATACTTTGACGGCTATTGATGAAAATTATTTATACAAGGAATGGTCAAAAAAGTGTACAAGTGTAAATGATTTAAATAAAGTGGATGAACAAAATAATGAAGACAGTGAAACTAAATGTTTTCTTCCACATATGACAATATTAGATTCCCATCTAAAGGACGTAACTACTAAAGATATAGCTTATCTGGATGCTGTTATCACTAAATCTGAATCAATATCAAATATAAGTGAAAGGTGTGACAGTGAATGTGAGAGTGTAATAGACTATAATTTCTTTGATAAGAATTATTTTAAAACAAGTCTTGAATCGTAAGTATTATTTGTGAAATCAATTCATTTCTTTATTGTTTCTTAATACAGTAAATATTTTTATAATGCAAATACTTTTAGGCTTAATGAGGTCACAAAGGAAAGTGATGAATCTTCAGAAATAAGTACACCTCCCCCACAATCACTACGGAGTAGAATCAAATCTCGACTACAGAAACGACGACTCGGAGATAAAATAAGTAAAGATAAACGAAAAGAATCTAAAAAGAAAGTTGAAAAAGTAATTAAAACCTACAAATATTTATGTAATCTTGGATTATTCCCACTAATTAGTACTCTGATAATGTTATAGTTTAATCTCATCTAACCTTACATTTTTTACAACGTTAATTAATGTGAAATCGTGATTCTGATTTATGTATTGATAAAAATATTTTATTCTAGTATGTATTTTCTAATGCTTTAATAAATGATGGAGTAAAAACATTCAAAAAGACCAAACTAGCCACAGTAACCATTGCATTGATTGAAGTGACCGGGTTTGAACCTACAAAATTAGAAGATAAACCACGTGTTTTAATGTATCGATTTAGGTAAAAACCAAACAATTCAAGTTAATATTATTAAAATGTGGTTATATTTAAGTAATCTATGAAATAATTCATTTATTTCAGGTTAGGAGCAGAAAAGTATAAAACGAAATTGATCAAAAGTCACAAAGATGGAGTTAAATTTCAAGAATTATTTAATTTAATTTTATATGAAGATGATTATATTTTAGAGTTCACATTATGCGAAAGGGATAACTTAATTGGCAGGTAATCAATAAAAAATATCTTATAATTTATCCATAATTCACATATATATATACTCCTTTATTTCTTGTAATTTCCTACAATGTTGGAAGTGATGTTACCTGGAAGAAATCTTTTATTGTATGTTATTTCTATTATAGTTATTTTTATAAATTTTGAGAACGTACAATATTATATATATTGTTATATTATAAGTTTCCTAGGAGTTGATTGTTTGTCGTTAAAAAAATAATTTAAAAAGCTGTGTTTAATTTTAAATATTAAACTACTTTAATATTTTTAGAAACACTATAGATTTGTCTAATTTAGAAAAAGAAAAAACTCACAATATAAAGTTAAATTTTGATAATGAGTACAAAGATGTCCAGACATTTCTTCTTCTAACCATAACTGGAACGACCTTAATTAACACACTGTATGATATAGACGAATCAAAGATGAAAGAACAGGAAGATTTACTAAAAAGGAAATACGTAAGTAAAAATCACAATATTAATAGATTTTTGAAAAGTGTTCTATATATATTTTATTTCGCCAAATAAACTAAAAGTCTGTCCATATACTAGCTGGCAAAATTTAACTTAACTCAGATAATTCACCATCATCCCTGCGTAAAATTATTAAACCTATATATATGTATTGAGCGAAGCAAGCGGAGTGCTCTACTGGAGGCTTTTTCACATTCTTTGTCACGAATAGGCTCTAAAACTACTTGACTGAAAATTATGAAACTTTGCAATCAAAAAGACACACATTAGGCTATGGCTTTAAAACAAAATTTTTGAAAAATTTTCTGTCGTTGAGGAATAATCGTCAAAAAACTGATATCCCACTGAAGTCAATGGAAAACGATGAGTCATTACACTGGGCTCGCTTCGCTCAATATGCAAACGGCACTCGAGATTTCGCGAGCGCAGCGAGTCGAAATTGAGGGTCTGTTAGTGCCCCTAATGTATTTATTAAACCCTTACTGCCCAAAAAATGGTAATAAGCATTTCGTACCTGCTGGTAGAAGACCCAAAAAAAAAACAATAAAACGATAATTTTATAAATGTATCAAAGTAAAATAATGATAAATCAATAAAAATGGTAGGATAAAGAACCCAAATATATAAACGTAGGATATATATGAGAATATAAACTATATGAATAAAATATATTATTAAATTGTATAAAATGGTGTTACTAATAAACATTTATAAACACTAGACATATAGAATTTTATTATAAATATATTTGGATGAAATAAAAAATAGGTTGATAAGTTAATTTTATTTTTTTTTGTCTGTATCTAAACTGATTTTTGTAATTTGCTTTGAATTAGTAGTAAGTATCTACATTTTCTCATTATTACAGGATATGTAGTTTTTAAGCGAACGATAAAACAAATAACAATCTCAAGTATTTAACAAACAGTTTTTGTTCCAAAAAAATATTTATTGAACAGATTTTGATAAAGTTATCACAGAATCTATCAAAAACTTTTTTAGTCTTTTGTAAACGCAATAATAAATATTATAATTTTCTTTTTTTCAGGCTTGGTATCGCTTGTATGGTCAGTTATCAGACGTCGGTTCCCTTAATGTAATAGTTTATGGAGCAAAAGGACTGTCAGGACACGACTGCCACTGCATCCTTAGTCTTAATAACGAAAGAATACAAACTCAAACAGACTACAAAACCAACGAACCCAGTTGGATGAAAATAATCTCTTTGTATGTTTTTATTTTCTCAATAGACGAAAAAATATATTGACAATAATTAACTCTTATCATGACTAAAACCACTATAACAAAGATAATAATAAAAATGGTTGTTTCAGTATGATAACAGATGTTACTTCAGTTTTAGAAGTTACAATTTATGACGAGAAGAAGAATGAAGAAGTTGGGAGAGTTTCCATACCATTGTTGAGAATAAAATGCGGGAAGAGATGGTATGCGCTGAAATGTTCCAATCTCAGATATAGAGCAAAAGGCACTAATGCTAGGATCTTATTGGAAATGAATCTAACTTGGAATGTTGTGAGTACAAATGGACTCTCTTGACGGTTCTTCCCCAGGAACCTATTATCTTCCAAATTGACTTAGTTTTTAAACAATATTTTAAAGTAAACATACACATGGCCATATTTGAGTACTGATGACTAGATAGTTAATATTTATCATTCAGTGCAAATACTTCGATGATAATGAATAGTACCGTGACATTATGAACAAATTACTTTCGTCACTGTGTCAGAAAACTATCAGATTGCTTTCAAAAACTTTTTATTATATAAATAATGTAATACTAAGCAACAAACAGCAATATGAGGCTTTATAAAATTCCTTAAATATTTTACAGATAAAAGCAGCATGTCGAGTAATAAATCCAAAAGAACCTAATTACCTGCAAATTGATGAGAAGTTAGATAGACACATATTTGCAAGAAATTTATCGAGAGCAAAGGTCGTCACAAATTGGATATTAGACGCTTTACAAGTTTTCAAGTACGATATCTTTGATATATTATTTGTTATGTGGTTGTGGTACTTCTTATATATTTACTGTATGTATTTCCATATATGTATTCCATACTATATTTCCATATATTTATGTATTTCCATATATTTACTGCACAAAAATATTGATATATGTGGATTTAAATTACTTTGATTCTTAGAAATTTTGGTTTCTAGGACATGTTTTCAATGGGAATCTATGAAACTGAATATAATAACTTTAGCATTGTGGATTATATTTTGGTATAACGTCAGAACGTGGATGCTGCCTCTGCTATTGTTAATACCATTCATATGGTACAAACCCGAACAATACACTTTAATAAATTGTAAGTTATATTTATTTAAGTCAAAAAAGTAAAAACCAAATGTTGTTGGTTATTGTAATTTAACATTCTCATTCGCAGGGAAAAGTAAGATCGTTAAAGAATTCTCTCCAGTAAAAAACAACGATATTAAAGAAAATAAGGTATTTTTATATAAATATTGCACATATAATATACATAATACCATGACTTTAAATAATATTCAATTAAAATTAAATGAATGTGATTCAAACTAAATATAAATATCATCACATAACAGTAAAAATCTCTATATAAAATAAATTTAATATTTTTTTATGTTTATGTGTGTGTACAAAATAAATAAAGTATTTTCCACGCACACTGCAATAAACACAAAAGAAGGTTTTCTAATTTGTTAATATATTATTATGTTATTTTTTAAGGACGACAAAAATATATCATTGCGCCAAAAAATCAATAACCTACAAGAAATCATACAATCCATTCAGAATATCATTGGAAAAATAGCTAATCTTGGGGAGAGTATTAAAAAGTTAGTAAAACTTTTCCTTAATGTAATTTTAACATTCGTTTGTATAATATAAACAGGTTTTTGTTACAGCTTATTTAACTTTACCGTGCCGTTTGTGAGTTTACTGACAATTGTTATGGTATTGTCAATATCATTTGTGATGTATTTGATTCCTTTTAACTACATATGCATGTTCTGGGGTAAGAATTAATTATCTTTTGTTGTAAATGTTCTATTATGTTCAACTATAGTGCCTATAAAGAATTGTTTCTAGGTGTAAATAAGTTTTTGAAAAAAATATTCCGCCCAAACAAAATACCTAACAATGAAATAATGGATCTGCTCTCCAGGGTACCAGATGACGAGAGTTTGGTGAGTGTTTGAGGTCGATTGTTATTTGGACATATTGAATAGTTTTTTTTTAATTTCAGAATTCTTTATTTTCAGAATAATTACGATGAAATACCTCTAGGAGATATATCTGACGATAATACGTGTGAATAAGATGGATCTGATTATTTTTAATTGTAATTTAATTTATTGTTTTTTTTTTTGTATGAGAGTTATTTTTTATTTTTGTTTTTAAATTATATTCTACATACCATTTTGCTCGAACTAATGTAAAGTGAAATATTTACGCTATTTATTATTTAGGCTTATAATATTCATTCACCTGAGTTTTCAAACCAGTCATTACAAAACACCGAAAAAAAATTGCAACTTCATAATGTAAATATTTAGACATGAATGATACAAATAAGCGTTTTTTTTATAATAATTCATTATCTTTTTTTATTTCTTATAAATGAGGAAAAAGACAATTAACTGTTGTTCTAGATAGAATATTTATTATATTTTATAACTATATCTTAACATTAATAGTTTAAATAAAATCAAAACTAAATTACAAATAACAATCACAGGCTACATCATAATAACATAAGATACCAAATATAATAAATGTATTTCTAAACAACTATATCTGATCCCAACATCTCAATTTCATTCGCGAAGTAGACCATATCTTTATGATCCAGAGAAGAGTTCTGGAAGACGATACGAAAGAAGTTCACAAGACTACCTTGCGGCTGATAAGTGACCATCATGCTACCTGCTTTTATCATTCGCTCCTTTATTTTCGGTGCAACTTTGTGTAATCTTTCGTTATAATTTTCATCGTTCTCGCAGCCTCGAAGACATTTAGGAATGTACCAGAACATTATATTCGTGCATTCCGGTTGTTGTAGAACTAGTTGGAAGCCTTCTCGATTTTTTATGTGTTCGAGAAAATATTTTGCATTGTCGAATAGTCTGTCGATATGTTTCTCGAACCCTTCCGTGCCCTTTGCCTTCCACATGAACCAGAATTTTAAAACGTCTGCTCTCCTACCGCATTGTATATGTTTGTCACCAGTATCGTATGACGTGTCATAGAATTTATCTTTCTGGAAAAGGTACATCGCGTTGGAGGAATGTCCCCCGCTAAGGATATTCTTGTGCCTGATTAAGAAAGTGGAGCATTGTTGCGGCGCCGCCAAAAGCTTATGTGGATTCCATGTCACTGAATCAGCTCTGAAAATAAAAAAATATATTTAATTGCTTATTATTGAATTATTTTAACATTATTAGTCTTGCAAGTAAACATTTAATTAGTCTTGGCATTAAAGTGATAACTTACAATTCGATTCCATTTAAAAGATGTTTATGTTTTTTGGACATTAACGCCCCCCCTCCCCAGGCTGCATCGACATGAAGCCAAAGTTTGTATTTCTTGCACAAATCAGCGATCGGTACTAAAGGATCGAAAGCACCAAAAACTGTGGTTCCTGAAGTAGCGGTCACCATAAACGGTGTACATTTATTATCTATTGCTTCAATAATTTTCGCTTCTAAATCGTTCACATCCATTTTTCCATAATCATCTGTCTTTATCGAGATACAGTTATCGCTACCAATTCCCATAAATGCGGCCATTTTCCTCGTCGAATAATGCGCAAGCTCGGACGTAAATAGGACCAGGTTAGGAACCGCATATACGCCTTTACTCTGAAAATAAATTAACATTCAATTTATTTTTTATTGCAACAATGATTTATAATGATTAACTTGTGTATTGCTAATGACTCGATTACTATTCAGTTACCAGGAAGATTATTGCACAATTAATGGAAATACAATCATAAGGGTATTTACTTTATACATATTACATATTACTGCATACATAAATTTATTGTTAGTTAAAATGCTGCACAAAATAATAAACATAAACGAGGTTAAGGTAACCAAATGCTTCCTTCAAAACAATTGATTCTGCTAAGGTGGAACAAACTCATAATTTAATAAGATGTTGATTACTCAAATAAAAAACTTAACAGACCATAATGAACACTAGCGAAGGACAATAGTAATTGCTGCACATTTTTAAATAATGACTGTATCTCGATAGAACGTTCGTTATATTAAGGTTTATTGTTTGTTTTCAAGAACAAATAATTTATTACCTAATTTAGTATATATATATTAATTTACGATTACTTCGAATCTAAAGTCGGTTGCACTTTTTATTGTACATTTAAATTCTATTGGTTTTGAAAGATTACTTAAATATACATTTATCAAAATAAATCTATATAAATATTTTTAAAAGAAAATATTATTACAACTCTTTTGTTCATAGTAACTTACCTTAACTTCCGGATAGAAGAAGAACCGAGCACAGCTGATTGCATATCCATTGGCTATAGAACCTCCAGGACAAAAGATTCCATCGCCATTCCCTTCAGACCATCCGACAATTTTACGCATCTCACAAAGAACCTCCTCCTCCATCAGAGTGAAGACAGGAGCAACTTCGAAGGTGTAAACACTAGGATTTAGGGCATCTGTCAACCATTGCCCGATGAGACCATATGGATCAACAGAGGAGAACAGCTGATTCACGAAATATGGATGAGCTGTGTTGACGGAGTAACGAGCGACCTGAGAAATATTCATTCATGTTTTTTTTTGTAAAAACTTAAAGTAATTAAGAGACGAGTCATGATTGCTGTTATATAAATGTAATTACAAACATCCAGTCACTGAAGTATTCATTCATTAAAAATATATTTATATTTCTTTTATAGTTTTTATTCATTATCTTTTAATTAAGTTCTATCATGCGAATTTCAATATATTATTTTCTGAACTGACTTTAATTAATTAGTTTCTTACGTTTTGTTAAGTATTTAGTTCATGGCATTTTATCAAAATTAAATATTATAAATGTTAAATAATTTTAAGGACTTATAATTTTGAATTTTTGAACTAAAGTGTATAGACCAAATGTTTTTATTTCTCTTTGTAAATAATGACAAACCAAACAAAATACATATAAAAATATATAACTTACATCGGCCATGAACACCAGCAGGTCATCATGACTGGCAGGTCCTGAGCGAGGTTTTAGATCAATTGCTTTTTTGATCTCCTCTGGAGCTGCCCACTCCACAACCTTGGAACTCCTCGATGATCTGCCGAAGACAACTCTCTCTACCAGAAAATCCACGGCCCGTCGAATAAAATCCTCATGTTTCGATCTCTCCGGGAGACTTTGAAACAGGCTCTCATTCCTTTCTTCCTTAGTCACAATTATCTCTGAATCTGCAGGCATCGTGGTATTTGTTTAAACAATTAACTTTACCATTGAATTAGTAAACTTTAACTATTGTCTTGTAGCGGCCGGTCACTGCTATCAACCACGCGAATTTAGCCCGTAACTACACTGGCAGCCTTCTTAAATACTTTCCGTCAGATTCAATTCACTTTATAAGGTTACTGCAGTGAATTGTGAGCAAATCAAATAATAATTAATAACTGCTATTAGGGATGTCACAAATGTTCCAAATGTTATTCTCATATTTTTTATAAATCCATAGATTTTATTATAAAAATTATATTATAGTAATCATATTATTCTTAGTATTAACTTAGTATTAACTTTGATGAGATGAGCTATCGTCCTCAAGGAAAATACATTTATGTAACTCTACCATGCGTTCGACCTGCAGGCATACTTAACAAGATTTTCTAATCCGAACACGTATAAGGTTATACAATAGTCATATAAACTTAACTAAAAAGTATTTTTTTACCTTGGACTTTTGTTGTAACGGTAATTAGTTGCACTATGGGTCAGACCTGACCTTTGTTACATGGCTAGTCAACTGAGAATGACCATCACTTGAAAGTCGAATTAGATGCAATTTTTTTTATTTATTTACTATACTCTTTTGCAAAATTAGGTTCTTTCTTAGGTATTTTTAAATAATAATGTTCTTTGTTTACATTTTTTATTATTTTTATTACTAAATTGCCTTAACTAAGCAGATATACCTTAACTAATTAAGAAATAGTTTAAGATCAGAGTTATATATAATTCTTTAATATAAAGAATACTCAGATATATTTTATTATTATTATATTTCTATGTACAGAATTTTCCTTTGTAACATGTTTTATATGTTTTTCACTGTATCGTGTGATATATTTTGTTTTTCTTTCAATATGTGTTCAGGAAGAGATCCTTTCATAATAAGTTCGTGCCTAAATAAGTTGTTATAAGTACATAAAGCTATGTATTTTAAGTCTTTACTATAACATGAAATCGGTTCTTTCCATTATATTTGCAATAACAAGAAAACTGAATCATCTATGAGACAGTTTTTGTTTAGAAACAGGAAAATAAGTAACTAAGAAACATCTGAAATTAATTGATCGCATTGTACAAGGGATTAAAAAAATCCAATGAGTGGTAAACGGTTGTCAAACAATGTGCTTGACGTCAGCGAATAATAAAAATTTCTAACCATAAAGTTGATCTCAAAATGGAATAAAAATTACAGATAGCGCCTTAACTATTTTTTTTTCAGCTTAAATATTTATTTACATACAAAATTCTACAAAAATATAAATATTTTTATTGCATTTATAATTTTTTAAATAATTTATTACAACACAGTATCATATAAAATATTATTTATAAGTGTGTCAAATACTTAGATCATTCTCAATTTGATCCAACAGTATTTAATGAATATACAATAATAGAAGTGTACAGAAATAATAACCATTCATTCATTACTTAGTATAAGATCATATTTTTTATAATCTAGATAAGAACTAACCAAATATTTAATAAGGATTTCTAGCATCATTCTTTCTGTTCGCTACATAACTGTTAAACTTCTTGACTTGCCAAAATATATATTGGAGTTTATAGTTTCATTACAATAGATAGTTGTAGAAATATTATGTTATCTTTTATTTCTTAAGTTAACAGCCCTCTAAAAAGTAATAGCTTAATAAATTATTTTCCCATATATATATAAATAATTATTGTTCACTTTTCCAATTGACATTGAATTGGCTGATTCCTCAATCAAGCGTCCCGTTTAGTTCAGTTATTAGCTAACTATTTTTGATTAAACAAATTCATTGTCAAGGTCTTATATTATAAATTAATAATAAACAAATATCTATCCACTATAAGTATGTGACATATACATATATACCTATAAAGATACAGACAGTTGTCTCAAGATATGGTGTGACGAGACAGTTGTCTTCTTTCAAGAAGATTTGAATACAAAATTAATTTTACTTACTTTTACGATTTTGCGATCTATGTGTAGTAATGTCAAAAAATTTAAGCCTAGTTAAATATGTTAAATCTTATGAATAGCTTAGCTTAGCTTTTATGAATTTTATTATTCCCCAAACGTACTTGTGTTTGACATAAAGTAATGTACATATATTATGTATGTGTATATATATATTATATTTCTATGATTTAGCATGTATTCTTTATATAATTATTCCCTACTCCACAATTTTGTGCCTTTTACTAGATATAATTGATTATTTGGTTGAATTTGACTTTTAGCACTAAGGCCGCCAGGTGTGTTGTCTTTATTTTTATATAATATTACATTAAATGGAGTATGTTGCCAGAATTATGCTTATTCATGGAGTATGTTGCCGGAATATCTCTATATCTCAGTCTGGAACCATTCAATAAGACAAATTTCATAAGTAAACTGATGTCTTTAAAATGCAAATAATACACCCATTTATATACCATTACGTAAATAAATTCTAAATAAAAATAACTATGTTATAAAAATAATAATATAATTTGTGAATATAAAGGCGTATTGTCCTTGACTCACGTCAGTAAAAAATAATTGCAAAATAAATAATTTATTCTAATTTCACTTCAATTAACGATAAACTAGTTTAATAGATAAAAGAGTGATAAAATTGTAATTTTAATTTGAATTATTACTTGATTAGATGTTTAATTTTCTCGTGAAATTATTAATTAAATTTGAAATCGAATTAAATTCTGTCCTATTCCATTTTAGCGGCCCCAACAAAGATATTATATTATTAATAATTGTTTATAAGCTTAGATAGATAGATAGATAGATAGAATATACTTTATTGCACACCACACAGAAAAAAAAATAATAATAAAGTAATCGAAAACATGGTAGAGTTCAAAAAGGAGGTCTTATCGCTAACTAGCGATTTCTTCCAGACAAGCTTAAATTATTAATGAACTGATCAAAGCGTTCATATTCGGAAAGTCCGTTCAGAGCTGAATATAGTTTAGTTCCTGGAAGGAAATGGAAACATTAGTCACATTTCCAAAACTTTGCTATTATATTTTTTTCTAGGATACCAAAAAATACTGTAATGGTATATAAATAATCGCCTATAAAACGCAAAAATAATTGGTGTGCAGAAATCAAACAATTCGTTTACACAATAAAAACAACTCTTCAGCTTTTTTAATATATAATATTGTACATATAATAAGGTTTCATAATACTTTTTTTATGTCTATCAAAAAGGAGCATATATTTTATATTATTAATAAATGTTTTCTCATATAACGGTGGCAATTCACATATTTTTCTCTGCTAAAATACAATATGGGATGAGGTGTTAAATGAAATAGTATTAGAGAGTGATTTGCTTTACACAATGTGAGTCAGTATCAGTCATTTTAAAGACCCTTAAAAATCTGACTTCTGTCGGGAATCATAAAGAATCTCCGCAGACACGTGTTGTTGGAATGAAAGCTGTGGATGCTTCTAAAGCCAGATTTGAACCTTAAAGATTTTCCGATTGTCCCTCAAATGCCCATTAATTAATCACGTTTTATTAATCTTTTTTCTATAGATAATTTATATACAAAAATGCGACAAATGTCATAAATATATAATTATACATCTGAATACATTAATATATAATATTACTAACTGTTGCCAGTGACTTAATATGCTACTTTATTTACTATTTTACAGAAATAAAAATTTTATTATAACATCGCCATCTATTGATATTCTATAGAACTTAGTAGTGAATTCTTAGTAGTGAATTCTATAGAACTCAGTAGTGAAACCTTAAGGTAAAAAGCTCAAATTTGCAAACAAAATGTAAAAAAAAATAATATTGATTATTTATCAAAATAAATGGTATCTACATAGTTTTATTGATACCAGTTCAGTGGTTTCAAATACTAGAGAAAACGAACATCGTAACATGAAATATTTATATATATTTATCTCATGTTACTTCTGAATTTGTTTCCTACCAACTTCAATTTTTATAATAAAGATTTTCATGGAAATAAACACTCGTGAATGCCATTATCGAAAAGGTATTTTTGATCTGTGTCAGAAATTAAATGTCAATGTCAAAACCATGTGAATACTCTACAGCCAATACTTATCACAAATACTGATTATATCGTAATAACTGTCGTTTACACTTATAGTTTCTATTTATCTAACGTGGATACAAATAAAAATATACTTATATTTTTACAATGTCTGACGGTCAATTCAGTGATTATGAAGAAGATATATCAGTTAAGGTGAAATCTGTCCGGGTAAGTATCTTATATCTACACAAGATTGCATATTATAGTTGCCAATGTTTTTATAGCCTATAACGCTATAACATTAAACGATTACTAACTATTAAAATTTTTCAAAAGTTTAATAACCTGACCAAAAGTTTAATGAAATTAAGATTTCTTAATCTTATAAAATTAATATTAATTATTTCTTCTTATATTTTTTTTCTTTCATTTGATTCTTATATAAAATCGATTTTAATTCGTATACGCACCTGTTTAATAATTTATATATTTTAAAGTTCTTATGAATAAAGGTTACTGATGAGATAAACTTGAATAACTTTAAATATTAGTTTTATATCTTTTGACAGTATTGCAATTATCTTTAGAAAATCAATGAAATATAACAAACATTTTGAAAATTTTCAGTTTGCTGAACAACCTGAAATCAGAAAGCTGAGCAGCGAAGAAGAAGAACTTGACTCTGATGATTATTTCTATGATTCCGATGAAGAAACACAAACCACAAAGAAAAAAGAAAATATTAACCCACAAAACCCAACAACTAAAGTTAGCTCATACCAACCGAGTGAGAAGCTATTTAAAAAATACATTCACAAAATTAACGTTGACAAGTATGAACCGATAATAAATGAAAAAACACAAAAGTTCATCGACCTCAATGATAGAAAAACAGATAATGAAAGAATCAGAATCAAGGATAAACATGATAGAGCTACCGCCGAACAGGTTATGGATCCCCGTACAAAGATGATACTCTTTAAATTGTTGAATCGTGGAATTATCAATGAAATAAACGGCTGCATATCAACCGGCAAAGAAGCAAACGTGTACCACGCAACGTCAAAGGACGGAAGAGATTATGCCGTTAAAATATTTAAAACATCAATCCTAGTTTTTAAAGACCGTGACAAATATGTGTCTGGGGAGTATCGGTTTAGAAATGGCTACTGTAGATCCAATCCACGTAAAATGGTGAGGACTTGGGCTGAAAAGGAAATGAGAAATCTTGTTAGATTGCACAATGCCCAGTTGAATGTACCAGAACCAATCATATTACGTAGTCATGTGTTGGTTATGTCGTTCATGGGAGAGAATGGCTGGCCGTCTCCTAAACTGAAAGACGTGGAAATATCTCAGTCCACAGCTCGGTTGTTATATAGAGATTGCATTATCATGATGTGGAGGATGTTTAATACATGCAAGTTAGTTCACGCGGATCTGTCTGAGTTCAATCTTTTATATCACAATGGTAATGTTGTAGTTATAGATGTATCTCAATCCGTTGAACATGATCATCCACATGCGTTTGAGTTCCTGAGGAAGGATTGCACGAATATATCAGATTTCTTCAGAAAGCGAGGTGTCGCTACATTAACTGTTAAGGAATTGTTTGATTTCATCACCGATAGTTCAATAAACGAGAATAATCTTGAAGAATGTCTTGAAAAATTGTCTGAAAAGGCCGCATCAAGGAACTTTGAGGAATTGACAGCTCAAGAACAGATTGAAGAGGAGGCATTTAAGAATGTCTATATTCCAAAAAGACTCGACGAAGTAAGTATGAATAAAGAGTAAAATAAATTTTAAAAATAAAAATTATATTCAAAATATCCTTCTTCAAGTGGACATTTACACGCACTTTTGAATCAATTCAAAAGGTCAGTGTAGTCAGTCCTTGAGCAAGCTACCACCGGCTTGGAATACTGCTCTGTTGAGAAGAGCCGGTCAGAAACTCACCAGTTATTTTTTATTAGATCATCAAAAATAACTGATATGTATATACATATAGATATATATATATATATATATTCGTATGTTTTTATACTGTTTTAACAAACATATAATATTATTAATTAATATTTCTTGCACTTTTTGTCTCTTACTATCTTCCAATATATATTACAAATATATGATTTCCAATTTAACCCTTTGCACTCGAGAGGAGTCTCACCACGCATGGTGTCACTCACCACCTCACTCACTCACCTCTCGAGTGCAAAGGGTCAACTGTGTCTTGAAAGTCAACTTCTATTTTTAATTCCAGGTTATAAATTACGAGCGTGACATCAGCAAAGCCAAGAAGGGAGACACAGAGGACCTCATATACAAGAAGATAGCCGGCTTTAACGAAGACTTCACCGGCACCGTTCACAAACCAGACATATTACAAGATGATCTATCAGGATCTGCTTCAGATATATCTTCAGATGATGATGATGATGGTGATGAAAGTAAGTTAGAACAGTCCAAAGACTTTCATTTTAATCATATGTTTTTAAATATTTTTTCTACAAATGTTTCAATTAAAGTTTTAAATGACTAAACCAATTTTGATAAAACTTATTACAATTATGAAGTTGAAAAACCAAAGTCACAAGAATTATTGCAAATGTTTATCACGTCTCAACAACTAGGTCATTAGTTAGTTAGTAGTAGCAAATATTTACTTGTAAATATTTGTGTAGAAGTTATATTTGATATACATACAAATATCACAATAGTTTTCATTTCCAAATGTATTAACTACATAGAATAAAACATTAAGTCGGTTGAAATGAGCCATTTCTTTCATAATCCAACAAATCTTTGAACTAAACTAAGCTTCAGCTAGCCAGTAACAACGTAATAAATTTTATAATTTGTGCTTATACGTCTAATTATTTACAAGACATAGCTGGCTTATGGATTTGATTGCGATAGTTCTAGTTGCTCGTAAATATATTGACGTTTGTGAAATAGTGATCACAATAAAAAAACACGAGATAAGTTTGTGTTTTTCTCAGAGTTCGGCGCGTTTGGGACACTCGTAGCATTATTTTAAGTTGGATTGTGTATAGAAGGTCTTATTCCGATATGTATAGTATCAAAATAGTCCTGACTCTCCCATTTCATACATAAGAGATCACTGGTATTGATTCAAAGTGGAAAAGATGAAAATAAACGGGGATCGCCAACAGACCCTCAATTTCGACTCGCTACGCTCGCAAAATGTCGGGTGCTGTTTGCATGTTGTGCGAAGCGAGCCCCGTATAATGACTCATCATTTCAAATTGACTTCAATGGGATATCAGGTTTTTGACGATTATTCCTCAACGACATAACATTTTTCAAAAATTTTTATTTTAAAACCATCACCTAATGTGTATCTTTTGATTGCAAAATTTCATAATTTTCCGTTAAGTAGTTTTCGTTCCTATTCGTGATAAAGAATGTGAAAAAGTCTCCAGTAAAACGCTCGGCTCACTTCGTTTGCTTCGCTCAATAAATAAGAAAACTGCCTTTTTAACAAAATCCTACAAAGAAACGTGACACCTTTTATTATTGAAATAATAAACAGATTATTTTAATCGCATTTACAGAAACAAAATTCAAAAACAGCGCCCGTCCAAGAGATGAATCACCGAACAGTAAGAAAGCAAGGAAGAAGGCGATCAAAGAAGAGAAGGCGGAGAAGAGAAAAACTAAAACAAAAAAACACATCAAAAAGAGAAGAGACAAGGGGTCCGTCAAGAAATAATAAAAAAATTACTGTGTAAAAGTATCTTTACTTTTTTAGGTAAAATTTGTTTACGAAAATATTAAAATGTAAAATTTTATTTACAATGGGATTAAATAAAAGCATATATTTATTATTTTTTTTTATTTATAAAAAATCCAAACTCATAACCATAAATTATTTAAATAGCTCTATTTACAATCACTTGGTTTGTTTTAAAATAATAAGCTTTGCCGTTTTTTAATACTTTTCGATTATATATTTCTTATAAATTACAATGGAGTTTGTTTTTATACATATATAAATATCCAATAAGAATCTGTCATTTTGAATGGCAACCATTTTGAAAAAATATATATTTAGTCATTCAGTTCGAGTCTCACCTAGTAAAAGTAGATTCTCTTTTTTTTCAACCTCTTTGCTTTTTCGTTTTTATAAAGAAAAATAAACGTTTTTTTATTATTTTACTCGAAAACTCGAAAACTTGAACCTTTTAATATTCATCTCTTAAATATTACATGTCCTTCATTTTCTTAACAAATATATCAATAATAAGTAAAACAGTACTTATAATATAAAATACTAGTTAGAATGTAATTAATTATTCTATTTAAAACCACCATTACAAAAGTAAATGCTATTATTTCTAAACTTTAGATTCTTGAAACGCTCATAGACATTTTTCTTTCTGGTTCCAAATCACAAATGCATTGTGATCAGTATTTTGTTTATATTGCTCGATATTTTGTGTATTTCTCTTCTACTTCTCTATACTGTTTTCAGTTACATTTATTACCTTAATTATATTTCTCTTTGGTTATCAATATATAATGTATACGAACATTCTAAATTATACCAAAGTTATACAATCTACTATATCACAATTTTTGAATTTCGCACATCTAGCGATAGTTAATACAGGTTACAAAATATTTCTGATCACGTCGCAAAGCGATATCTGAGACCCATATAACATAGAAACCGCACGGAGACAAGGATTCCAACCATTATAGCGACCTCGAACCAAACCGAACTGTTTTCTATGTCCAAGTATTTCCGCAAAACCTCAGGTTTAGCAAAATGGCAGTACATGTCCTTGCATTCGAGAGGCTTACGTCCAAATCCGAACACAGTCAATACCATCGCGACGACTCCGCATCTGATATACGAGGTTTTCATTATGATGTTCATGATTAAAGGAATTCTGTGAGCGAAGTCGAAGCCATAAATTGCTAAGCCAAGGAAAGGTGCTATCGCTGCTGGTCCAATAGCACAGCCATTCTGAAAAGAAACATTTTATGAAGTTAAACAAATTCATAGACTGATTGATAGATTTTAACTGATTGTTTAAAAAAATACTCACTCTCACACTAAACATAGATCCGATAGCCATTCCAATTCCCTCAGACACCAATGATACAATATTTCCAACTAAACAGAACATCAGAAACCTTGGAACACTAAAAGGCACTCCAACCATAAAGAATACTGTCGTACAAAATGTCATGTTTAAAAGTATTTGTACCGGCAGTTTAGAAACTGTCAGCGCAGCGTAATACGGCAGTAAACTGTACCAGCCGTTGAAGTGCTCTTTTTTAACTAATTTCACTTCTTGAGGATCTGAAAATTAAGATTTAACAGATGTATTCTTTATACTATCTTGAGTTAATAGTTAGTTGTTGTCAATATACTCACAGACTAATACAGGCACCATAATTTGGGTGTATGCGAAGAATATGACAAGACCGACGCACATCTTCAAATGATTGAACATTTGGGCGCCGTCATTGGCACTCTTGAAGAAACATATCCCCACTAAGATGGCGCACATCACGTGGTGAATTGATTGTATCCAAAGCGCTGGAGATAAAATATTGGTTAGAATTTCTTTCTTCTTTCTTTCTTATCAAAATCTTAAGTTAAGGCCGCAAATCCAACTAAGGTAAAGGAAGCTTCTTACAAGTAAATTAAATGAACTCAATTATCAAAAGATGTCTAAAATAAGAGAGCTTTGAAAATGTCTAGAAAATATTTATTAATGTTAAAGTTAGTAAAATTAAATAAATACAGAATTAAATTTTCGACATAAATTCTAGATTCTTTAAGTCATGATAGCTTAATTGGCAGAGCGACGGGACGGTTGGTCGCTGGTTCGATTCCTACCCGTATCGTTGATTTTTTTTTTAGTTTGGTTTAGTTAAGTATTAATAATCTATCACTTATTTAATCTACCTTATCCTTAGGTAGTTTTTAAAAATAATTTTATCCTCCATGTCCATATTTAAATTAATGGTATTCGACGCGGATGCTATAAAATAGAAAACTATTAAAATAGACTGCTGTATTAAATGTATGTATATATAACGACCACACCTGATCATTAATAATATACCGAGACTACAATGATTTAAAAATGATTCATAATAAAAAATCACACACGGATCTACATATACATTGTATTACAACGCTGGTAACAAATATATTTTTATACTTTCAATGTTTCCTATAAACACATTCAAGCCCGGCAAATTTTCTACGTTTCTAATTCTGATTATCAGCTAATATAATGATATTTTGAAACTGGTTGCCTCAAACTTGTATCATCAATTGGAGGATAAAAAGTATAAAATTTGTTTGCGGCAACCAGGTATAGAATTTGAAATGACGTGAATTCCCGTCGGCGGTCGCGACTGTGTTTAATTACGCAGATTTGAACAGATCTAATTGAAAATGGGAGCTGTTCTAGTGAGAATCCTTGGTGTTCCACTCGCACTTGGCCTGTTTGTGAACACAAGACAATGATTCAGACATCAATACTAGTAGTTCAATAACTTAGGGCATTAGAGCAAGGTTTGTGTTATCTACATAATGTAGTTAAATTACAAATTATAATTTACAATTCAAATGTATACATTGTCGCGATAAATTTTAAATATATTAGCAACTTGGCTGTTGGATTGTAACCACAAAACACATAATAAATATGTATGTCTTACCCTGTCTGTTCCTAGATATTTGTAACAACATTCTAGTTAGAAGTATTGTAAATTGTTGGAAATATGTCGTGGGAAATCGGCTCGTGGACTCCTGTATCTTCATCCACGCCAAGGACGAGTCATCCCTGGATAGCCGGCTTAATGATATTGTCGAATCACTGGGCTCATTGTACTGTTTCACTTTGTAGGTGCATTTTTCATTGGACAACATTATTTCGGTTTCTCCACTCTCGTCCTCTATTTGATAACATATTTTAAGATGCATGTTGTTGATTGGTTCGCTTGTTGTTGTTATATTTTCTAATTTTGCTGATTTGTAAATTTTTCCATTTAACGTTTCGTCGCACATCATTTTAACGTTTTGTGGATTTTCCGTTACCTCTATAACTGAAAAAGTAAATTACAATAATGTGTTACTTTCATGATTGTCGACGTGATTTAAAAAAAAAACATTTTATAAGGCGTTTTTTAATGCATGTTAGCAAGTAATTAAAGACAACTCTCTCTCTCTTTTTCTCTCTCTCTCTTTCCCTCTCTCTCTCTCGTAATCTTAAACTAAAAAATAGACTAAACGTTGAGTACTTTTAGAATTGTATATGAATAAAACACTTACTAAAATCGGCAGGGTTGTGATGTCTGGGACACACCAGACCAAGGGTTCGTAAGTAGGGAACCATTGCATCAGTGTCTCCTTGGTAGATACAACGACCATCTGCCAATATATATGCCTGGAACAGAAAGATAATCAAATTCCACAGTTGAATAAACTAAAATGTAGTATGACCTATCTGAATATATAATATAAAACTAGCTTATTCCCTCCTGCTTCGCTGGGCACACTATTAATTTGGATGTGAACTTAGGTTACTATGGTAACCGTTGCTATAGTAACTCTTACCCCCGCATTAAGTGTTTAGCTCCTACAGGTTTAAAACTGGGCGAAAAACAAAAAGTTGATATCATTTGGGACAGGAATTCCGTAAAATCCGTTCTTAGTGGACGTCTACGTCACAAAAGAAGTTACTATGTACAATTTTAAGTTGATCGAACAAATAGTTTCGGAGATTTCGTGATGAGTCCGTGAGTGGTAAATCGCTTATATATATATATATATATATATATATATTGATTTAATTATATGAAAAATTCAAAATGAACAATCATATTGTATGACATATTGTTGTACAAATGGTCTGATGGCTACTAATGTAATAAAAAAACACAGAGAGATAAAACTGATAAAAATTTAACTAATTTTTAGCCAATACAAAATGATCTTTTTACAATATCAAGCTGTTTTATAATGAGTTTGAATGAGAATCTAATTAAATTGAAGTATTAAAGTAATCATAAAATATTATTATTACTTACATAATAATTAATTTAATGCTTAAATATATTAATGATTAAACATCAGATAACATTAATTTTGTAATAAAACAATAATTTATAATTGAAATATTAATTAAGTTATATTATATTGAATTAATTATTATTTGTGTGTTAATTTATAATATAAATGCATTGAAAGGTCTAACATTAAATTTTACGTATTGTCACACTGCTTTTATTCCAGATTGCTTTTGAGAAGAGAGAGAAGAGAAGAGATATTTAGAGCAAGAAGTTCTGTTCTCTCTGTACGAAACCAATAGCCAAAGAGCCAAATATATTTTAAAAAAAGAAACCAAAAATTATTAATTTTCTAACTTGTACAAATTCATATAACTCGTTTCTCAATATTTAAGTCATTTTATTATGTTAAAAGGTTAAAATCATAAATAAGTCAATCGTGTTTTATTTTTTTATATTCACTAAACCTGACCCTATTAATATTATTAAGTTTGTATGAACGAATAAACTATAAAGAAAAAATATTTTAATTAATTATTATTGTTTTGTTAAACATACATCTATCTACACACATTGTAATTCTATTGACATATAATTATAGTGCAATTATAACATGCAAAGGTTGTTATGCAAATTAATAAAAAACTTCACTTCATACTTTGTATATCTCGTACGTTTTATTGTTGACTATCGGAAAATGTAATATTAATAATTGTTAGTTACACGTAATTGTGTCCGAACAAAATAGAGTAATGAGAACATAAACGGCTATCTATGATTCATTTTTTTATAATTCAAACGAGCTGGCGGGTCACAGATGATGATTACCGCCCATGAACTCTTGCATCCGAGGATTCACAAGAGCCTTGCCGGCCTTGGAGGTGGGAGGAAACGCCTTTTTTGAAGTTACCCATTTTGTACCGATCTGGAAATACCACCGAAGGGAATTCGTTTCACATTCGAATGGTATGCGGAAAAAAGGTGAATGCGGTAAAATATATAGTGACTGCAAAAAATAACTGAATATTTTAATATCCGCTCATCCAGCCCAACCAAAACAGTTGTGTTAAGGTACTAAATAAATAATCACATATTGGTAAATTTAGTAACACAATATTTATGTAAAATTGTAAAAAAAATAGGTAATAAGAATTGTGACAAATCTCGAACTTTTGTACTAAAAAACTTATTAAAAATCATATGTTAATAAGAAATAATGCCTTATTATAGTGAAATAAAAATTTAAATAGTTTCAATTAATTCATCGTTTATTCATTACAAACCGACAGATCTTTCCTTATAACATAGTATATACGTAATAATATTTCCGTAATCACATAATTCCGTAATTCCGTAATTAAATCAATACATATAAATAAATTAAAGTGTCTGTCTGTAAATCCAAATTAATATCTTTTATAATCTTCTTCTAAATATATATACTTATGTTTGCGATACCTACATAAAAAAACTCTGTCTGTTTGTTCCGGCTAATCTCTGAAACGGCTGGACGGTTTTGGAAAGACTTTTACTGTCGGCTGGCTGAGGTTAATTTAATTTTGAAAATTCCATGCGAACGAAGTCATGTGCATAGCTAGTCAATAATAATTATACAAATAATTGTACAGAATTGATGTGATAGTTAACAATTAAACATGCGGTAATATCGTAATCTTTAATTGGAATATCATCTAATATAAAGTCCACTCTCATACACCTTTATGCCTAAATGGATATTAAGGAACTAATTCGAAGCGAGCGGAGCGCTCTATGTGAGTTTTTTTGCATCCCATGTCTGGGGTTGGCATGAAAACGGCTTTACCGAATTCATGAAATTTTGCACATTTATAGCGGTGGTTTTTAAAAGTGAAAAAAAAACTCATGTTGTAGAATAATCACCAAAAATAACAGTCTCATAGTCTATGGGTCAGTCAGTCTTCAATGTGAAAAAATTTCGCTAGGTGATATTTGTCGATAGTTTATAAAAAAAAGTGGAAAAACACCCACGTCGTTGAGAATTAATGACAAAAAAATTACAGTCCCATAGACGTGAATGTAAAAAAAAATCGCTATGTGATATTTGATTATTCTATATTTTTGTCTGTCGGTTTCAGCTTTGATCGCTGAATTGAAGATGGGTTACTCGCTTCGCTCATTTCGCCGAAATCTACCGAGATTTTACGAGCGCTGCGAGTCAAAATCGAGGTCCGGTTCTCGTGTCTACTGCCTATTTTAGATGCTAAAAATATTAATTAACGAGTACATAATACGGTCTTAACTGAATAAATATTATACATCTTTCTGATTCTCCTAATTTTGCAATAAAAACATTTAAATCGTTAATTAACACTAAACCTACCGACAATTCTTGTACACCTGTTCCTACCGCACGCCGTCAAATTGACTCGTAATTAAAAGTTATTTTATTATATAACGCAGGTAATAATATTCTAAGAATTGTCATGTAGTTTGATAACGATATTATAACGTTTAAAAATGTGTAAGTTTTACAAAAGTTTAAGATCAATTTGACCGGTACTTGGTAGGTTTAGTGTTAAAGAACACTAAAATTAATATTATATTGATCTTTGCGATTTCATACGCATATATATTATCTATATTTAGTGACGTGTTAAAAGAAATACAACAACATTTTTGAAACTTTTTTTCGAAAATTCTACCATCTACTGTTTCTATCCCATTGAAATACATGACAATATGAATATGTAGATTTAACCCGTTTTTACTTCCATGTTATATGTAAAAATACCAGTTGGCCCGCTTAATGGTTTATTAAATATATACAAAAAAATATAAATATTTAATCAGTCTTCAGAATGAGCGGTTAAAAGAATAACCTATAAATTCTTTGCATATTAATTAACGTATTACGTACGAAGTGGACCGATAAAAATAAAAAACCAAATATGCGGATTTTTGTGAATTTTTACATTTAAAATTATCACCTGAATCTTTTTAGATATAATTAGTACATACGAAGCCTGAGACATGTTTTACTAAGAAGCGCATTTTTGCATCTGTTATCTAATTATAAATGTACTTATCAAAAAAGTATTTGTTTAGAACATCGACTAAAATGGAGTCGATATTACATCATACTTTTAAAACAATCACATGTTAAAATAAACGACATATGTAAATGTATATTTTATTGTTACTTATGTTAATGTAACAAATTAAACTTACTTTTACACTTTTATACGATTCTGTTTCATTATTGAGTATTTTAAGTAACGACAATAAAATCTTCTATTTGAATAGCTTATTTTAAATATATTAAAAACTAGCTTATTCACTCCCGCTTCGCTGGGCAGACTATTAATTTGGATGTGAAGTTAGGTTGCTATGGTAACCTTTTTCATATTATCCGTTGTCATCGTAACCGTTGCTATGGTAACTGTTGCTATAGTGACTCTTACTTCCATATATGTAGCTCCTACAAGTTTAAAACTTGGCGAAATGTAAAAAGTTGAAATCCGTTGGGATAAGAATTCCGTAAAATCCGTTCTTAGTTGACTACATCATAAAATAAGTAATTACGTAAAATTTTAAGTTAATCGTACAGGTAGAGAGAGATTTCGTGATGAGTCAGTGAGCGGTAGATCGCTTATATATATATACATATATATATATATATATATATATATATATATATATATATATATATATATATATATATATATAAGTCAATATTCTACAAGAAAGGATTGTCTATGTTTGTTTTTGAAACAACAAACGCGTATTGTTACGCAAAAACGCATGAGAACTAGTCTGGTAATATATTATAATATATTTAATTTTTATGATACTATTTTGTTTTTCTATAATTAATTCCGTTTTAATTATCCCAATCGAAACGATACAAGAAATAAAAACAAAATCGACTGATAATTATTATCTTGTCAGTTCGGTGTAGTATTAAAAATTGGATAAAAATCCAATCGCTGCGTTAGTTGAGCTGAGCCCCCTTCCCTTTTAAAATAAATATAAATTATATATTTTTGTCTTTTATTTATATATTTTAAGTGATGTTGCTTATAAGTATTTCTAGGTTGACGATCGTTAAGTGCATGGAGGTTCTGATAACGTTAAGTCTATGGGAGAAACAGTTTTTTTGACCATAATTTCTGAACGGAATGAGATATTTTAATTCTGTTTTTTTTTAAACATTCGCATTTCCAAGCTCTACAGCTCTGTCAATTTTTATTAAAATCGGTTCAGTAGTTTTTATGTGATGTTGCTTCAAAAAGGTTCCCAAACGGTTTAGAGCTTCGCTTACGCTCAGCAAATTATGCAAAGTATAATAGTATGAAACGAATTCAAGATTATATAAGTATAACATGATATAATATGAACGTCGATCAAGCGATATATAATATGAAAAACATAATTGTCAGTTGCGTCTGTTTGTACAACATTGCCATTATGTGGAGACTTTATTTTGCAATGTAGTCATTGCTATTTGCGATTGCCTAAGTTGTTATTTGTTTTTGTTAATGTTTCTATACTGAGAGATTGCAATACACTATTTGTTAATAAAGGTTTAATAGCTGAAGTAAAAGTATTATCGAGATAAATTCAAGGTTTATTTGATCGGAATCATTGTTAGATTATTATTTTTGTCCCATTGTAGCAAATACCACAATATTGGATACATCTACTAGAATAGTTGTAGTACTAAGCTTTGATTTATTCTCATATAATACATATTTAGATGATAGTTTTAAAATATATATATATTTTTTAAATAAACCATATTTATATCAAAGACAATATCATGTAATTATCATAAAATTTAATTAAAATGTAATAATATACTTTATGTATGTAAATGCAAACGTCAGGTTAATACTGTAATTTGATGCGTATAAATGAAATTTATAAGCAGTGGTAAATTACTAAAATATTATTTTACCTGATCAAACATTTCGAAGAGTGATGCCGCAGGCTGGTGGATAGTGCACACAACTGTTCTCCCTTGTCTCGCCAACTGCTTCAACAACTTCACACACTGCAATGTGGTGACTGTGTCGAGACCGCTAGTTGGTTCATCCAGGAAGAACACTGGTGGATTGTTCACCAGCTCTAAAGCTATCGATAATCTAAACGGAAAAAATCTATTAGAATATGTTCGTGTATGCAAAGCATAGTTTGATGATGCACAAAGTCTCACACCTATATTATGTCATGATGGATGTTGTAACCGCAAAAAGGTGTGATAAATATTTTATAGCTTTCATTGCATTTAGTATTATTAATTTATTAGATTCAATTAGATACGATAAACTATTAAGTATATGATAGGTACATTTAATTATAAATCTCCTGTCTAATAGTTAATAATTAGGTTCAGTAATCACCAAGTAATTTAAAAACGAAGATCATTGAAAACAATTCGATATACAATGCTAATATATGTACCTTTTCTTCTGTCCTCCAGACAATTGATCTGTTTTTGTATGTTGGTGCTCCAAAAGGCCGAGTTGTTGCAAAATATCCTCTGAAGGGATTTTAACTCCCTTTGGCAATTTAAACTTGGCTGCAACGTCCATAGCTTCGCGCACCGTGAGCAATGGTTGGTGAAGGTCCTCTTGTGTGATGTAGCAGGAGGATCTCTTGAACTGCTGTTCATCTCGGATCTGACCATTGACCAATAACTCACCTGTGACTCCAGCGGACCTGTATGGATAAAAAAAATGTAACCTGTAGAATGTTTTACTAGCAAATGACAAATTGATAGGTACATTAGATGATGATAGATGTGTAATCCACAAATGGTATGCGAACATACCGACTAATGAACACAACTGTAACATTCATTCCCACCTTAGATAGTGGTGCAACTTGAGAGGCCTAACATGGTACTTCATAAACCTATAATTATTCTATCTTTCACAAGCTTGAGGCATTGCAGATATGCTGCGTAATATTATCAATGTAGGTGTGTATATATTTTCTCTACCGGTACCGGTACCGGTCTTGTAATGTACTCCTGTCAGTTTTGAATGTTTTAGGTAGTACAGTATTTAAATTATCGTATGTTTACTTTTGATAATGAATAGAAACCAAAATCGATCCAGATACCATAGAAAGAAGACTTTATCGGGACACCTTTTATTATTTAAGATTTATCTTAAAAGAAAACCTGATAATAATCCACCAAACAGTACATCAATGTGTTAAACCTTACATAGAGTTTTTCATATGTGATTAATTATAATATACCTACTTGTATCCAGATATGACGTTCAAAAGAGAACTTTTGCCAGCTCCTGAAGGCCCCATAATAGCTATGAGTTGACCGGACATAAATCTTCCACTGACACCTTTTACGACTTGCTTCCCGGTCCCTGAAAACATAGTAACATTAACACCCAAAATAGTTATTTAAGAATTTCCACTTAATTAAAAGTACAAGTAATTTCTCAAGGCATTAACTTAATAGGTGCGTTTATAATAATCAATTAACAAAATTAACGAATACCTAATTAAAGATGTAATAACCTCTCTGGTATTTTCCTGCTTCCTGTTTCTTTTTTCAGTAAACTTAAGTAGTAACTTGTATTAACATACTACATTGTAGTACTCGATATGGCGTTAGTTCGTAGGCCGGTGTTATTTGAACTACATAACTCTAATGCTATGGAATGTTACCTATTTCTATTTGCTTATGGAATGTTGCCTATTTGTATTTGCTCATTGATTAATTATTTGCTTACGTATTACATTGTTGTATTTCTAATAATAGTAATATCCTACTTTGTTATTATACAAACTAGAATTGAGTTATTGAAATTCTGCTCGGCAACTAAACTAATTATACTCTTTTAATAAATTTTTACATGCAAGGTCTTTAATTTGTACGCATCTTTAGAGCGCTAATACAAAAATGCATACTAGGAGTTGCATTCGGCTTTCGTTGACACTAAATATTGTGTATCCGGCCTTGCCCGTGCAAAAGTTGTGACCCCACTGGGTTTAATGTCCTAGATGCATCGGTCGTTGCCCCAGTAACAACTAGACAGAAATATGATCAGACTAAACTCTCTTATAGGCACTTTAAATTGATGTCTCTGTTTTCAAATTCTATGTAACAATTTTGATAATAATTTGTGAACAAAATTTGAAACTAATATAATAATATGAATTTACAACTATATTTAAAATGCAAATCCAATACAAAATAAATAATTTTGTGTATCACATATCTTTATACTAAGTCCGTGTTACTTTTTATTTTACTTTTTTGTATATATATTTTTAATAATATAATATCATAAATGAAATTATGAATTAAACATGTATTGTTGCATCTATTAACAGATAAGCTAACGCTTAAAACAATAGAAAACAAGAAATTTTATTTAATAGGTCTTTGATAGGTTTTTTATTGTAACACAGAAGAAGAATGTAAAAAAGATAAAGGCTGTGGAGATGCGATCTCTTCGCAGAATATGCGGAGTCAGTCTAGTTAATCGAATCCGCAATGAAGAGATCCACAGAATGGCAGGTACTAACGAAGATGTCACGGTGAGAATGAAGAAGAACTTGCTCAGGTGGTTTGGGCACGTCGAACGAATCAGTGATGAAAGAATGATAAAAAAGATTTATACAGGAAAAGTGAGCGGTAAGAGAGACAGGGGGAGGCCTCGAGTGACCTTCAAAAAACAGTATCTATGTTACTGGAGGAAGGTCACATAAAAGGCGTGAGGACCCCCCGGAAGGGTATGTATGAAGAGGTTGATGTCTGTGGCCGAGGCGAAAGAGGTATGCAGGGACCGTAGAGTTTGGCGCTCCGTTGTCTCTGGCTACCCCGTAAGGGATATTGCGTGAAGATAAATAAATAATAACTAATAATAACTGTAATAAAACAACTATCACAAAGTAAATATTAAGCTATTTATTTATTATTCTTACGGAACTATATTGATTTATTTTTAGTAAATAATTCTTACGGAATCATATCACTTTATTCTTTCATCAGCTTAATATTAAACAAGTTTTTTTAATTATAATATCTTGCTACTGACTGAAGTGTCTATTATTTATCGACAGATTTAAATAAAATCTTGATAATAAAAGATTGAGTTTTTATAATATCAATTAATATAAAAAAATCAATATAGGATATATGTTGTTCGCTCGCTGTTGCTGTTTCGCTCTGATCGGATCTAGTAAGGTATTGTTTAGAGTCAATGACCTTCAGATTCCAGGTTATTGCATTAATGGTTCTCGTAAATTTTATCCATCGAATAAACGCAATATAAAAAAAAATATATTTCTCGTCAGATTTATTCAAAACAACGTAAGAAAATTCTATATTTTTTGTGAATATTTTAAATTAAATTGTGCAATTATTCAGATTAATTTAATTGTTTTTTTTGTTCGTCATAAATTAACGGATTTATGTATGCAAAAAAAATTATCAAAAAATTTTGAAATATATTCGCGAACATCACTTAAATGAATAAAGATTTTGTAACTTTCCATAGATAAATAGTTTCCTTATTCTTGTATCTTCGTAGGATACTTATAAATATTTTTTTATATATATAAATAAATATTCTACCGCAAGTATTTCCCTTTGTGGTCAAAATGTTTTGCGGTCACAATATTGTCAGGATAATTGCTGCTACATGACCTATAAACCACATTGTTTATAACTTCAAAGCGTCTACTGAGTTGGCTATACACATAGAGAAAGAGAGATAGATAGATAGATAGATAGAGAGAGAGAGAGAGAGAGATAGATGAAATTCGTGATAATTATCTTTATATATTTTTTTCTCAAACTCATTACCTGCCTTTCACTATGCATTTTTAATTACATATGTCAATACTTTCATGTGTGGTTAAACCTCGTTTCCTTTCGCTGTCGCATGGTTTACTGTACTCTGGCGTATATTGGCATATATTGGCGTATATTGGCGTGGCGTGGGTGACGTCACATGCCATGTTATATATTTAAATGAAATAATTTATATAACAGATCATGTTTTATTTATTTATGAGAATAGAGGTGACAAAATGTATTAAGATATATATATATGTACATATTAAATTTATATAATAATTAAAATATTTATAGTCACACCATTTGTTATACAATTTATCGATCGCCAATCTGATGAGGTTAAATATTTGAGATTTAATTATAGTAATATTACTTGAGACATTTCGTGATCTTCTAGAAATAAATTCCTAAAATATCACTGAGATTTCTCTTCTATACTAAGTTCATATTAAATTTTAAATTAGATGTCATCGCGTCAGGGAAACACTTTCGATTTTACTTTTTATTTAGCCTTTTTAGTTTTCTTGTGTATAAACGCTTAATGAGTTGATTTAATTATTGTTGTTTAATTGTAGGATCAATCAAATTTTATGTAATAATTCCTGTTGACGACACTTCAAGGGCAGTTTAAAAGTTTGGGACGAAAATACCTAAGTGACACTACCATAGCTATTGTTTTATCTTTATTAATTTCAGTATTGATCCTGTTTCGGCCATTGGTATATTTCATCAGAAGGTATAGTAATTTTATATTGTAGAAATTATGATTACTGTTCTTTTGATTAACAAGTATATTATTATTATTATAAAAGCGAATTTTTGGAGCATCGCCCTGGAGGCCCAGTTTCTTGATTCTTGGCTTGTAACTGAATATAAAATAAATTAAATTCCAGTTTCTTGGTATTGTATTGATAAAATTTGGTTATATATTTGTATTTGTGTGCGGTGCTCTTGTATTCACACACAAGCTGTGTATATTTTTAACGCCTGTGATATAACATGATAATTTGATTTGTGATCTTATCTAATATAAGTGTATGTACATATATGAGTGTTTACGTCTAGTTTAGTTTACATTTAGTGACGCACCGATGTCTAGCTGCCCATTTTCTTTTGTTTAATATATAATTTATGTGAAATATTTCTTTAGTTTATTAACATTTTAAATCTGAATTATTGTTATAAAAACAGTTAGTTATAAATAACATAAAAGGAAGTTGCTAATAGTAATAAATATAAAACTTAATGAAGTATGCAAAAATTAAAATGCTATAAAAATGGCCAACCGTCTGTCCGAATAGCCATTATTATTATTATCACACCAATTTGTAATAATTATATAAAAAATAAAAAATATTGATTGCATTTTTAATAATACACACACACATACACACATGTAAGTTTGTCATTTATATACATTCAAACAATACATTTTTCAACCCTAATTTACAATTACAATATTGTGATGCACGTTTAGTTTTTTATTCTCACACAACATAATAATAATATATTAAAGTTTTTCTTTACAGTAATCAATACTTACTTGTATATTACTGTTTCTTTATACTTGTTATTATTTTGAACTACAAGACGCGACAATGTAAAGTAACGAGATTTATTTGATCCAAAGAATATATAATTAAATGAACTTTTCCTCATTACTGTTATATATAAGCTTATTCCCTCACGCTTCGCTGGGCACACTATTAATTTGGATGTGAACTTAGGTTGCCATGGTAACCGTTGCTATAGTATCCGTTGTCATCGTAACCGTTGCTACAGTAACTCTTACCTCCGCATTAAGTGTATAGCTCCTACAGGTTTAAAACTTGGCAAAATGCAACAAGTTGAAATCCGTTGGGATAGGAATTCCGTAAAATCCGTTCTTAGTGGACGTCTAAGTCACAAAAGAAGTAACTATGTAAAAATTTAAATTAAACGGACAGATAGTTTCGGAGATTTCGTGATAAGTCAGTGGGTGGTAAATCGCTTATACATATGTATCATGTATCGCTTATATATATGTTACTCAACAATCAATTACACAGGCACACAAAAAAAAAAAAAAGTCATGAACCAGAGGGGAGACCCCATTATTCTTAGGTTTTTGGGATCGCTGAAACCGAATATGATAATAAAAACTAACTTTAAATGCCAGTTTTCCCGCTAGCACCCCCTTACTACCTCTTAAGGGGTGAAAATTGAATTTTTTGTATAAAATCAAGATAGATGTGTATTTCTACGTTTTTTGGGATGCTGAAACCGAAAATGATAATTAGAAATAAATTTATGACCACTATTACCCCCTACCACCCCTTACGGGGGGTGAAAATTTTAATTTTTCTATAAAGTCAAGATAGATGTGTATTTCTACGTTTTTTGGGATGCTGAAACCGAAAATGATAACTAAAAATAAATTCATGACCACTATCTCCCCCTACCATCCTTAACAGGGGGTGAAAATTTCAATTTTTCTATAAAATCAAGACAGATGTATATTTCTACGTTTTTTGGGATACTGGAACCGAAAATGATAACTAAAAAAGAATTCATGACCACTATTACCCCCTTACCACCCCTTACAGGGGGTGAAAATTTAAATTTTTCTATAAAATCAAGATAGATGTGTATTTCTACGTTTTTTAGGATGCTGGAACCGAAAATGATTACTAAAAATAAAATTTAAGACCTCTATCACCCATTAACATCCCTCACCAACCCTTAAGACTGAATCATGATTTTTGTCTTATTCTTCACAAGTTTTTTCACTTTTTGTTTCTTTTTTTTGCTTTCTATTTAATACTACTTATACTGTTATCCATCTGGCAGTGTGGTAAAACGCTTAAAATATGCTGAACCCAATTCTATGCCTCCGAAATAGAATTGTTACTATTTTCCTGACAATTTAGGAGACTACAGTGAGGAGCAAGATGCAAGGTTCCATCAGGATTAGAGTAGAATTAAATCATGAATATATATCAGATACTTCTGATCGATAAAGCATTTGAATTTCTAATATAAGAGCGTGAGAGAGAGTAACCTCAAACTAGTTTGATAAACTTGTCACTTACTGTAAATCGTTAAAATTTCTTCATACATCTTGATTTTATACAAAATTGAAACCCCCATTAGGGATGGTTAGGGGGTGGTATTGAGTAAAAGAGGTATCAAATTCACTTTTGGTTGTCATTTTCGGTTCCAGCATCTTAAAAAACGTAGAAATACACATCTATCTTGATTTTATAGAAAAATTTAAATTTTCACCCCCTGTGAGAGGTGATAAGGGGGTGATAGTGGTCATGAATTTTTTTTTAGTTACCATTTTCGGTTCTAGCATCCCTAAAAACGTAGAAATACACATCTGTCTTCATTTTATAGAAAAAATGAAATTTTCACCCCCTGTAAGGGGTGGTAGGGGGTGATTGTGGTCATGAATTTATTTTTAGGTTATCATTTTCTGTTTCAGCATCCCAAAAAACGTAGAAATACACATCTATCTTGATTTTATACAAAAATTTCAATTTTCACCCCTTAAGAGGTAGTAAGGGGGTGCTAGCGGGAAAACGGGCATTTAAAATTAGTTTTTATTGTCATATTCGGTTTCAGCGATCCCAAAAACCTAAGAATAATGGGGTCTCCCCTCTGGTTCATGATGTTTTTTTTTTTTTGTGTGCCTGTGTTATCAATATAATATCAATATAAAATGTGTCCTTACACTTGAATATAAGCATTTCATTTATAAAATAATATGATATTATATATATTAAATCAGGGCACGTGTTGGTTGTGTGTCTGTTTATCACAAGAGATAAACCAAACGGATGCATTACTTAAAACATAATATAACTATATCATTAATTGGGACATACATAGTTGTGCGGTTATTTAGGTCAGTAGGTCATTGTCTATTTATTATAACTATTTTGATCTATAAATTATTAAATAAATAAGAACTATAACAATTATTTTGAGTATATTATGACCGGTGTTAGTCTAACGGGAAGGGGGGAGTTTGTTTATGTCATAAAATTTGTTATGAATTTTTAAGAAGCAAAAAGTAAACGTAAATTTAGTACTTTTATAGTATGTTATGGTATGGTGTTAAAGATTAAAGATAGGTTTAATAAATTTTCTCTATATATCAAGCTTGTCAATTTGATGTGGATTCTAGGGGTCATAACCCTCCTCACTGCACCTTATAACTGGAGGATCGCCAAGTGCATTCAGATTCCTGACTTGCACATATTAACTAAACGTACTGTTTAGTGAAAACATGTTGGTTTGTTTTGATTTGATTTGATTTGATTTACATTCTTCTTTCACACAAGATCACCAAAATGTTATTTAATAATGATCTCACCATATAAATTGAGATGATTTTTCTGAAAATTGTTTTTGATGTTTTCTAGATGAAACATTAGTTGATTTAAAAAAACACGTAACATGATTAACACGACCTCGGATTTCTAATATGGTTAAATTAATATTACTAGGGGCGCCAACAGACCTTTAATTTCGACTCGCTGCGCTCGCGTAATCTCGGGTGCCGTTTGCATTTTGAGCGAAGCGAACACAGTGTAATGACTCATCGTTTCCCATTGACTTCAATGGCATATTTAATTTTTTTGACATGACATTTTTCAAAAAAAAAAATTTTTTTTTTGATGATATTTTTCAAAATTTTTTTTTAAAACCTTCACCTAATGTGTGTCTTTCTGATTGCAATTTCATAATTATCCGTCAAGTAGTTTTCGAGCCAATTCGTGACAAAGAATGTAAAAAGTCTCCAGTAGAACGCTACGCTCGCTTCGCTCAATTATATAAATATCATTACAATTCTAATAATTCTTTGTATACTACTTTTTTATTGTGTTTTGTATAATTTGTAATATTTATTATACAATCTGTGTTATATTTAAAGTTTTATATCATTTTTTATATCAATATCATCATACGAATAAAAGTAATGTATACTTTAAAATAACTTAAAGAATCACCGCTCTACGAACAAGTTTCATCAATTATTGTTTAGTCTTATTTCTTAGATTTTATATACTTATTAATGCAGTTATGAATGGTTTTTATTACAAACTGAGTCTGAAAGGACAACTCTACTTATAGCAATAGAAATAACAATTTAACTTCCGCTGTAGATTCAAGTTTCTTACAATACCTTGTTTTTCTTGAGTAATAATATTTAATAATTACTTATACGCAGCAGAAAAATAAATTTCACCGTAGTTATAAACAGGAAATACAAGAAATCATTTATTTCAAACCTAGAAACAAGTTTAAATATTAGATATTGTTATCTTGATAATTCAAACCTAGAAACAAGTTCAAACAAGTTCAATTAAGTATGGGCATTGTTATTGAATCTTGTAAAACATGTCCAATCCAAGCAATGTACATCACATTTCTAACACTTATTACATTGTAACATAGATAATTAAAACATAAATTTATAACCATTATAAATTATTTTTAAAGACATACAATTTGACAAGGACATAAGAACCAGATAAGCTGACACCCACGTGTAGATGAGTACACCAGGCGACAAAGTGCTAGCTTTTATTACTGTAATATAAGGTTCATGATTGATTAAGTTGTGTTTTTAAAATGTTGCCCACCCATCCTCAGAGCCACGTAAAGCTGGCCTGAAATATTCTTATAAGCAGCGTCATACAAACCAAAGTACAAACTGCATTTATATATATATATATATATATATATATATATATATATATATATATATATAGTATCTTATTTATGTTATAACTATCTTCATAACAATTTAAGACTTCATAAAACATTATAGTTCAAAGGATGTCGTTTTAAATAAATAATAACTTTTTTTTTATAACTTTTGTTAAAGAAACTTTAATGAAATATTACACCATGTACTAAATACGTGTCATTATTTGATTCTTTTGTATAAATTTTGTGTAACGTTTACAGTTCGTCGGCCCTGTTCCATAAATACTGGAATATATGTATGTATGTATGTATGTATACAAAACGACGCTCGCCGTCGGTTTATTTCTGTTAGCCCTAAATACGTATGTAGGTTATTTTGAGAAACAAATATTATATCTAAATAACATATTTTTTTTATATATTTTAGACACTGCCTTCTCTATTAAGAGATGAAACTACAAACTACTATGATTAAAATATTTATTGACTCTGTCTGTAATATAATTATTTCTTCAACAATATTTCTGTATAATATATTAATATTTTTTTATAAAATTGACGAAAACAATTGAAAATAAGAAAAATTCTAACTCTATTACTCAATAAATTACAGATAAAGCTGGTTTTCAATACGGTTTTGAATAATTATATCTGTCTGTTTTTACAGTTTTTGTTTTACAGAATAAAATTTATTTTTCTGCTTTTAATTTTATGAACGATCAGTAAAAATATGGGAAGGCAGAGCTGTGTCGGATAGACATACTAGCAGTATCCTTGCAATCAAAATAGCATTATTTAAGGCAAGTACATAATTGTACAAGGAAGTTTGTGGATCTGTAATACCCAAAGACCCAACGCTCCACGAGTTCAATACAAATGGGACCTTGCTGCGACTGCCTTTTGTTAAAAAAAGTCTGTCTCTATTTAGCAACACGATATCTATCTAGTCACAGTCTAGACATCTCATAAGACCAGACTCAGACTCAGTCTCATAAGACCTCATACGTATTGTGTGTTAGATTAAATTATCATCTTATTTTGATATTGTAGTTTTCAGTGTAATATTATATTTTATTATTAGCTACTTTATGTTAAATTAATCTGACTTATAAGTCTTTGTTGTTTAAAATAATAAGATATAAAACAAATACATACCATATAATATGAGAGTAGAAGAAACATGTACATATGTTTTTAGAATGCTTTTAAAAAAAATATAATAAATCTGATTAATGAGTTTTAATAAATGTATGTTATATACAGCAATAGTATGTGGACATGTTTGTTATATACAGCAATACTCCGTGGATATGTTTGTTATATACAGCAATAGTTAGTGTATACTATTGCAAAAGGGTTAGGAGTCCTAAGTTTGAAGTTCATAAGTAGTTTTGAACAAGGCATTTAAAGCATAACGTTTTGCCTGTCGTCCACTAACGTTATAGAAAGCAACAGGTTCCATATTTCTAGAGACGATATTTTATAATATATCCATTATCTAAATAACTATCATATTATAAAAGTATTATATTCAATTAATTAAAAATACCTTATCAATTTATTGAATCTAAATTAGATCAACGCAATAGAATATATTTTGCCAATAGCCACATATTTGAACTTTACTCTAGGTCATATTAACTTATTGCAAGTTTAATGAAAGCCTACACAAAAATATATTAGTAATAAGTGAATGAATATTGGCTTTTATTAAATAATTTAAATAAGTTCATTGACCTCCAGCTAATATTCAACGTCTTTTAATGACATATAATCTGTTATATAAACCTATAAATGTTATAAAATTGGCGCGGATGACGTGTTCATTTTACGTTACATAAATGGTGATTTCTTTTTTTAAAACAAAGAAGCTTAAAAATAAGAGGCTAGGTTAAGGTTGTTACACACTAACAATACTAATAAATTTATATCTTTTTTTACATATAAACCTAAACATTTTTATATCATCATTATAGTGTTAGTCATCAGATAGATAGATAGATAGATAGATAGATAGATAGATAGATAGATAGATAGATAGTGAGATCTGATCTTATTAAGTTATTATGCATCGCCCTTGTGGTTTGTTTTTTTTTACAATATTATTAATTTCAAATGGAAAATTTATTTATACGAATAAGAAACATTATTGAGATTGAAATTAATTTATTGCTCAAAAAAATATTATTAAAATACTTATTGTGCACCATCCCTAATATATGAAAGTAACTTTCTCTTCTGATACCATGACCGCAGATCTACGGACGCGTAAAATTACACTCGGCGGTTTGAAAGCGGAATGATTTTTTACTAAACCATGAAAAGAATAAAGGACAAATGCTATTATTACCTCATATTTAAAAAAAAAGTAACCAACGACACTCTAGTAACTATTTGTGAAGTAATGCTAAAAGATTTTACCAGTACCGGAAGCTAAGATAAGGCCTTTCTATTTTGCAATACCATACTCAAATATTTATTTATTTAATATTTTAAATATTATAATCACCTCTAACTATTTTGTTGTATACTGTATACGTCAGGTTCCGAAACTCCAAATCCATCTTGAATTAGCTGAAACAAAAGAAATATATTGTTAGTACTTTATTAATATACTAGCTTATTCTATCCCGCTTCGGGCACACTATTAATTTGGATGTGAACTTAGGTTGCTATGGTAACCTTTGTCATATTATCCGTTGTCATCGTAACCGTTGCTATAGTAACTCTTACCCCCGCGTTTAGTGTATAGCTCCTACAGGTTTAAAACCTATTTGGAGAAATGCAAAAAGTTGAAATCTGTTGGGATAGGAATTCCGTAAAATCCGTTCTTAGTGGACGTCTACGTTATAAAAGAAGTAACTATGTAAAATCTTGAGTTAATCGGACAGATAGTTTCGGATATTTCTTGATGAATCATATATATAAAGTATCACTTTTTTTTACTTAGTATTTCTTTTTGTAGTTACTTTTTGGTTTATTTGAAACATTATAAAAAATAATTATAGATTGATTAATCTTACACATCTGTAGATGACATTGCTTGATGAACTACCTAAATTAGGTTATTAATTATACCAAATGATTTACACATTTCAATATGTTTATTTGGGATAATATTATAACAGTCCCACCATTAAATTATCTTATTTTAAATATAAACAAAAAAAAAATTCTTGCCTTTAAAATATTTGTGAGGCATGAGAGGTGACTTTGAAGACGTACCTAATACATTTTCTTTATTTTCTTTGTACCAAGTATTTTAAACTTTGTTCACGTTTTTCCCTCTTTTTATTTTACGATCAGAACAAACAGAACGAGCGTCATTTTAACAAATAGTAGATAGTTAAATGAAATAAAAAAACACGTTTAAATCCAAACTAAAACATACATCAGTGACGCTTTTTTCTTGTTCACACTATTCTTAAGTTAAATATACTTTTTCTTTTAATTTAAATTTTATTTTTCACATTAATCCGACATCTTGAACGTCAAAATTGTGTTCAAAATTTTCTTTACATACAAATGTGCGACCGAAGATAATAAAATATTTTAAGAGTTAAAAAGTTTCTGTAAAAACTTAAAGTAGAATATCTAGTAGAATATACGGAAATGTTTAAGGTTTAAGATAAGAAATGGACGTGCCTTTTTTCTGTTTATCTTATCTTTATATATACCTTTATATTAGTTTGTGTGTCTGTTTATGTCACCTCTGCATAACTCAACTAATTCAAGTTATATTAGTTTTTGCAAATACAATAGTTCTAAGATAAGAATATATTTGCTTATTCATTTAAAAGGAATCGTAATTAGAATAAATACTGCATACATTATAGACAATTTAAGTGCAAAAAAATACATGAAAAATTTTCCAGAAATACTGTTTGTGTTTTTGAGTGAAACCGCGTGTATAAAGTAGTATACATAAATTATAATAACACAATGAAACCCGCTTGTCATGCGCAGATCAGAATCTGAGCGGAACAAAAAAAAATAATCGAAATGTTTAATATCGTGTGTCGCAATTTAAAAATAACTGTGTCAATTAAAATAACTACAAATGAACTCCTCGTAAATACATTTAAATGTACATTTACATTTAAATTATAAAACTGATGCATTTAAAATTATATATCTAAATAATATCTAAAATAATTCATGTATGTTATGATGCAACATTTTTATTGCTATATTTAAAAAACTATTATTTTAATAAAATATATATCGTGAAGAGATATAGGTATATAAAAAAACAATAAATTAACTAATAAATGTACATAGAAAAATGTAACCACCAAAAGTATTTGAGTTACAAAACTGACTCAACCTCAAAAACTGTCTACAGTATTGAGGTTACAGTGAAAGTTTTATTTCACTGATGAGAGAATGGTCATTGTACACGATTTAAGAATAACACCTTTTTTACTATTTATTGTATTTCATATTTACTTATATTAAATGTAATCAGAATTTGTTTTGAGACAAAAATTATTCCGAAAAAGATTAAACTTTAAGTTCATGGTGCAAGGACAGTGATCTGACCTTATTGTACTGAATGTGAAATTTAATTATGGACAGCTGATAATTTACTTATGATACCATAATTTTCTTCACATTTAAACCCATATCCGCATTCATAGGTCAATGACGGACACTGATCTGACATTGTTCTGACTTTAGGAAATACTTAAGAAATAATTGTCTGTACTACTGTCAAAGTGTAAAATAATGAAGCAGGAACTCATATATGTGTGTTAAATGCAATAAATTCGTACTGAACTTATAATGAAAGTATGTTTATTGTTCTCTGACATTCTGTGAACTTAAAAATTTCCTTGAATCTTAAATTACAATACTTACCCTTTTAAAATTATTAATTTCATGACCGCCATCTTGTTTTGGTATCTATGGGATACAAGAAACAACATGGCCGTCATTACCATTGTATATTAATTGATTCTTTCTACTTTATTTCTATCAGATTTTTTTTTATATTTGGGTCAAAATTTTAATTTATATTGACCCAGTTACAAAATTTTGTGTAGTGTATTATTTTAAGTAACTTTGTTATATAAAACAGTGATTAAGAAACGTCTTGTGAGCAAGAGTTGCTTGTTCGGTCATGTCTCACCAGTCTTACAGCTTTCACTAAAGGTTTTCTCTTTATCTAGGTATCTTATTACACTATAGTATAGTCCAAATTCTTATATATATTAGTTTGTGTGTCTGTTTGTGTCTCCTCTGCATAACTCAACTAATTCAAGTTATATTACTTTTTTGCAAACACAATAGTTCTAAGATAAGAAAATGTTTGCGTATTCATTTAAAAGGAATCGTAATCAGAATACACACTGCATACATTATAGACCATTTAAGTGCAAAAAAATACATCATATATATATATATATATATATATATATATATAACCGCTTATTGTTCTGTTGACTTTTCCTTTTAGTCAGTATCAACATTAATTTTTCTTCTACTTTTTTATCTTTTAAAATTTTGATTATAATTTATGAAGTATTTAATCATTTAATTTTATATATTTGAAATAACAAAACGTAAAACTAACTGATTGTTGAAGAAAAAACAAAAAATCAGGCTTTTTTATAAAATAAAACACCTCAACGCCGTCGGGTCAAACCTGATATTTAAATCTATTAATATTTATATAATATATATTATAATTTCATTTCTTCATATGTATTCATAGAGTATATGTAGGGGATAACTAGTAACATCTCTTAATTAGATAGTTTTCATTTTAATTATCTTAAAATTAATTAATTATTCGATTTTTCTGTGTTAGTTAACCCTTAAGGTATCATTTTAATTGAAACAGTACATACTTATTTACGTCACTTTAACACTAAACCTACCAAGTACCGGTCAAATTGAACGTTCTTAAACTTTTGTAAAACTTACACATTTTTAAACGTTATAATATCGTTATCAAACTACATGACAATTCTTAGAATATGCATATAATATTTTCTACACTCTTTACTTTTCTTATTTCCATTATTACCTGCGTTATATCATAAAATAATATTTAATTGCCGGTCAATTTGACCGCGTGCGGTAGGAACAGGTATCCAAGAATTGTCGGTAGGTTTAGTGTTAAATTCCGACTCCAGAGGACGGGTTCATGTAGAAAAATTGTCAAAAACAACATATATCATATAATATATTACCTATATTTTGTTTAGATGTACACACAGACATTTAGTTTATGTAATTCTATTTGTCGTTTTCTCTAACTCGTAATATCTTTACATTTGATAAGTAAAGACACGTTTACAAACAGGTATGGTACTTTGAAATTTAAACATTAAATTTTTTGCGACATATTGACCCTTAGCCCTTTCAGATCTAAAGAATTATATTGAGTAAGTCCAAATAACTTATATACATTAAGTAATAATAATGGAATATTGCGAGAAGTGTACCAGAAACAGGTTCTATAAAACATGTATAAAACTATAGAAAAATATATGTATTATGCATATAATTTTACTTTATAGGAAATATAGAAATAGATATCTAGATATTTCCGTGACCACTTTCTTATAATACATTTTATAGATGTCTCGTTTTATGTAAGAGGAGGGCACACGAGCTGACGGGTCACAGATGATATGCGTTCACAGCCCATGAACTCTTGCATCCGAGGATTCAAAAGAACGTTGGCGGCCTATACAGGAAAAGTGAGTTGTAAGAAAGAAAGGGGGAGGCCTCGAGTGACCTTCGAAAACACTGTATCTATGATACTGGAGGAAGGTCACGCATAAAAAGCATGAGGACCCCCGGCGGGCATGTATGAAGAGGTTGATGTCTGTGGCCGAGGCGAAAGAGGTATGCAGGGACCGTAGCGTTTGGCGCTCCGTCGTCTCTGGCTACCCCGCAAGGGATATGGCGTGAAGGTAAGTTGGCGGCCTATGGGCTGGGAGTAAACGCCCTTTCTAAAAATACCCATATCAAAAACTTTGATATTGTATACAAATTTGTAAAATATTATTATAATCATATCTTATATTGATAAAATATATCACAAATCAAAATTCAGTTTTTATTTGTGATACGCTATAACATCTTAATAATTTTGAGTTTTATAAAACATATACATTTAAGAGGAAATTAATTAATTATTAATATAAAGTTGGGGAGAACGTAAACAAAACCCAAAAAAAGATACTTGTTTTATAAAATATTTTCATTGAAATGTTCTAGACTATAAAAACAAGAGTTAAAATCAATAAAATTGCCAACTCATCAATTAAATTATCAAAATATAAATGATATAATAAAATTTACGTATTTATATAACCTCAGGGTTATCTTTTATCTTTTATTTTTCTACGAACCGTGATTGTGTATTGTTAATTTTTTGCATATTTTTTAACACAAATATGTTTCTTTTACAGCTTAAATTCGATAACCATGAATCTATTAAAAGATAATTGGTTTAGTATATAAAGAATAACAGATCCTGTATGTTATATATATATATATATTTGTCTTTGTTTAATAAATATGACAAATTAATCAGATTAAAGCAAAAATTAAATGACTACTGAGATGAAAACATATATTATTCTTATTAAAAAAAGTATCATAATTTAACTCCCTAGATACTTAAGTATAAAAATAAAAACTAGCGTCTGCCAGTGGCTTTGTTTTAGTTCCTGAGTCACGAGAGACAAAGTGCAGACAATTGAAACTCACAAACTGTCAGCACTTCAATCATTTTATTAGTATTTATTGACATTATTAAAGAGTGTTACATAATATCTTTCATTAATGGAAGACGGGGTTTATATTTTATATATATATATCTGTCTGCTCGTTTCATCGTAAAACGAGAACTTGAGTTTTTTAAATATTAATTTCTATGGTATATTTTACACTTATTATTTATTTAATATGTATCTAATTCACATAATCCTTAGATTACATCCAGGATATACAAGAGATCACAGGAAATAGACAAGGGAATTAATATTCATTTGTAAAATATTAAAATACAAACGACTTATAATAATTTATTATTTATTATATATACATTATTTAATTTAATGTATTAAATAAAAACTTCAATACTGTTTTTTTCTGAACAAAAAAAATATATATTTTATAAAATATTATATAATATAAATCAATGAATGATTTGTTATTTGAAATTCATTTTTTCCATGATCATTAAGAATCGCTGAATGATTTAACCGCTATTGTCTTTCTTGCCTCCTTGACCGAAACTTCGAGTCAATGACCTTTCGAAAGTCTTATTGAGATGATTTCATTAATATTAATTTTATTTATCTCAAAATACAGTAAAATAAATTTATTTATAAAAAAGTTGATATTAAAATTGAAATATCTGGAAATATATATATTAATAGTATTTTTTGTATAATGTTTTGTGGTTCATTATAATGGCAATAACAATGAATAACCATTAATATTATTATTAATTAATTATAATTAGTTTTTTCAAGTTTGCAAATGCACTAAAGAGTAAAGTTTTGAACCTATATATATATATATATATATATATATATATATATATATATATATATATATATATATACTATATTATATAGTACTTTGTTAGCAATCTTCTAACACTTAGATAAATGCACTTAAATTTTTATTCCCCTTGAGATTTACACGATTTATCAATTATGTTTTTTATATTATATAATAATGATTATAATTAAAAATCATTTAAAAATATCCCACGAAATAGCATCATATATGTATGAGGTGATACATTCTATTTGGGTTTAACATTCTTTCTTACAAATACAATATTACATAACAATATGAATCTGCGAAATCATATAAATTAAAACCTTGACTCGCTTCTTACTTCATATGGTATTTATATAATGACAGAAAATGTAGAAATTTCTACACGTATGCATACTTACAGCAACTTAACAACATTCCAAATATTACAAGCTTTTCTTTAGTATTTGACTTTATTTTTATTAGTTATTCATAAAATACGAGAAAGTCAAGAATATAGAGAAGGAAATAATAGCAGCTACTTTATTTGTTACGTCAAAAATATATACATACATACACACACGCACACACACATACATTCCTAATTTTTATGGTAAATAAAGCGTAGTTTTTATTATTACCTTAATCTCCAATGACCTCTCAAATGTCACAAATGTCCAGTGAAACAACCATGTAATGTTTAGGTTCAGATTTCACTTCTCTACGTAACATGATTAACTATGTCTATATATTAGTTTTGCACATTCTTTTAACTGAACTACAGAATGTAAACTGAAGGTCTAATATAAAAATTTTTACATCACTTAATTCTCTTTGCTACCAAATTTTAACACTAAACCTACCGACAATTCTTGTGTACCTGTTCCTACTGCGGTCAAATTGACCGGTAATTAAAAGTTATTTTATTATATAAAGCAGGTAATAAAGGAAATAACTAAAAGTAAAGAGTGTAGAAAATATTATATGCATATTCTAAGAATTGTCGTGTAGTTTGATAACGATATTATAACGTTTGAAAATGTGTAAGTTTTACAAAAGTTTAAGAACGGTCAATTTGACCGGTACTTGGTAGGTTTAGTGTTAAATCTCCGTCTTTTTAACAAATCAACTCAATTAATATATTTCATTGTTTTAAATGAAATAATTAAATTTGTTTATATGTAACACAATAACACTTACCATTAGGTAAAACTTTGAATATTAAAATTACATATAAATAAAAAATAAACAGACTTAAATGGATGAATTAATTAATTAATATTGTACTTTACTTAAAAAAAAATTGAGGCAGCTGTTTCGGTATATTTTAAAATTTATTGTATTTGTAGTTTTGTATTGTGGTTGGTTTAGGATCGAATCAATAAACGATCTACAATCCGAGATTGAAAACTAAAATAACAATTTAAAAGAAAAATACAAACTATTGAATTATTTTCATAATCAAAGAAAGTAATTTTCATTTCATTTACAAATACAATTTATGGAATATAAATAAAATCCGGTCACCCATCACATAATCGAACTCTGTTACTGATATCAACTTCTTTATACCCGAGGAAAATACGCATTTTTTTATCAAATCAAATCCATTCTAATCGTAAATCCATTTATATGTTTATATTTATTTTTAAATTTATCATAATAAATAAATAAATCATTAATAATATTATAGAACAGAAAACAAGTATTGGAGATAGTTTTTAATTTATTAATATATTCTAAATATTTAACCCGTTTGAGAGACTTACGTAAAATAATTATTGTAAAGTTATTTTAATTAAAGAAATATAAGGTATTTTAGAAATAATCGAATTTTTAATAAAAAAATAATTGGGAACAATTTATAGTTATATTTTTTTATTTTGACTAAATCTAATATTATATTATGTATTTATAAAAACTAGAAATGGAATTTATTAATTAGCATATTTATAATATATTTTTAAAACTCTACTCTTATAAACTTTCATTTTCATTTTCATATCCATTTCATTATGCGCACAAAATTTTTGACTGTAATTTATCGTAAATTAATAAAAAAAAATTAATAATATTGAAAATTAATAAATAAATTTTATAACTCACCTTTCAGAACGTTAATTAAATAACAAATATAAATAATGTGACACCAAATAGCAATAGATAATGCACAACACTTATATAAAAACTTTCGTATTTTTTAAGCTACACTCGACTATTTATTACAACTTCGAGCTAACCGCTCGCACTACGGCGCGGCCACCAACTGACTGAACGCACCCCGTCAATACGGACTAGTAGTATCCATATTATTTGGTTTGGTTTGGTTTGTAAGGGTTTGAAGTTACAACACATTATGATTATGATAATATAGATTGTAGATGAATCAATGATAATCATATAACAGATAAGGTAGCATTGTATTGTCTTAGATAAAGATAGATAGATAGATAGAAAGATAGATAAAATCTCCGTTAACTTTTCCAATTAAATATTTATTTATTTTAAGAGTGAATAAAGTTTATGCTTTCGGAGTTTTACTTTGATTTTTATTATATTAATATATACATTTTTCTAATAAGAATTGTAGAAACACAATTATAAAAGAAAAACTATCAGAACATCTATCTTTATGCGAAATATATCTTTTCATGACATAAAAATATATATTTTAGAGTTCAATAACTGAATAACACTTTAATATTTTTATTAGTTTATGCATTTCAGTTCATTTTTTATTACAAATGTTTTACAAGCAATTGTTATTAAAACTCTCTTATCATCTGCATTTCGTAAACATAACAAAAATAACAGTATGTTGTTTTTTTATTTAATAACAACATATGCTAAAGTACATTCATATAACAGAAATATATTATGTATATATATTATAATTTAATTTAAAGTTTAATCAGAACTAATACATGAGAATAGAAACACAAACTCTTCCTGCATTACAATAAAAAAAATAATAACCGATTTTTTTTAAATTTTAATTTTACGGTAGTTAGAAATAAAAAATAAATCTTAACATTAGGTGTTACAGTATTTAGTACAACTGTACTAAATGTTCTCAATATCAAAACAAAACAAGGAAATATCAACAGTCATGAGTAACAATGGAGAAGTGACGAGGTTGGCTGATGATTAATTTTCTATATCAGTGTTTAAATCAATAAGAAATTTAATAATACGATTTATATTCTACGGACAGATCACAAAGTCAATAAAAAATAGGAGTGTTATGCATTTATCTGTTTATACGTTAGCATGCTATGTGCAGTCTATTGTAGTTATAAGTGACAAAAAAACAACCATTCTCCCTTTAACCGACATCAAAAATGGCAGTTAATACTTTTAAATGCGTAATACTATATGTAGGTTAAGTTAGAATTCCGCTCAAATTTTAACTAAGTTTATTTTCGCTATAATAAATTTAATTATTATTAATTAATCTATACATGTTTTATACTTTACTGTTACAATTACTAAGGACATTGGTCCAAATAATAATTTGACAACAACAGTAATTCTTAAACTCTTGTAATCAAGAGAACATCGTATAACTAGTAATAGAACGAATAGTTGTCTTGGCATTCTATGTTTTCTATGTTCTATTCATTTGTCAATACTACAAAAACTTGTACTCATATATTAATAACTTGGGGCGCCAACAAACCCTCAGTTTCGACTCGCTGCGCTCGCGAAATCTCGGGTGCCGTTTGCATATTAAGCGGAGTGAGCCCAGTGTACTGATTCATCGTTTCCCATTGACTTCAATGGGATACCAGATTTTTTGAAAAAAAAAAAAATTTTTTTTTGAGGACATTTTTCAATTTTTTTTTTAAACCATCAGCCAAAGTGTGTCTTTTTGAACGCAAAGTTTCATAATTTTCAGTCAAGTAGCTTTCGACCCAATTCGTGACAAAGAATGTAAAAAGTCTGCAGTAAAACGCTCCACTCACTTCGTTCGCTTCGCTCAATAATTTATTATCATGGGATTTTTTGTCGGTTCTTCACCATAGGTCAATACTTTTGAAAAGCAACTACATGATATAAAACTTTTTTTTACTTTCTTATTCGTAATGGTAAAAACAGACAGACTATTCTGGACTTTACCTAAAACTAGGTTTTTCCACAATGAAATGTGCATTAGTATAACATTGATGACACTTTTTGTATTAACTTCAATTATCGCATCACCGTCACTTCAACAACAACCAATAGAAAAAAAATTGTTATTAGTACACTATAGATATTAATTACGTATATGAAATACGATAACATGTTATATGTTATGAGGAGAGATGAGGCATGTGACCAAAAGAGGGTACTGGAGGGATGGACAGGTAGAGGACGGCGAAAAGATGGATAGCGTAAAAGACGATTTGGAGAAGGGAGTGTACAGAGATGACGAGTAACAGGAGAGTATGGAGGGAAAAAACATATTGTGCCGACCCCAAAAGTTGGATAAGGACAGGAAGATGATGAAATACGATAACAATACATATTAGAATCCATTTAATGATTGCAATTTATTTTTGTATTTTAGCTTTAGCTATCAAAAGGATGGTGATTCATGAATATGTTAAACGCGCATTAGTTGTACTTTGAACATGACTTATCTGGGACATGTTTCACAGTAAATTAAACATTTATAATTACAATACAATACAAAAATAAGTACTAGTAGTTAATAAATTGCTTATTGTGATAACTTTATTACCTTTGCTCTTTGATCACTTATTAAGTCTCAAAAATCAATGAAGTTTCAACCAACATTCAAAATTGAGGAAATTCTAATATTCAAAGAATTATTTTCAGTCATCAATATTCAACTTTATGAAAAATATATTATATATACGCCACGGACAATTATCTGAATATAACTTTATCCATTTGAGGTAATTGAGACTGTTGGAGGAGTCTGAAAAATGATTTAATTTATAGGTGAAATATTTATCTACTAAATAAATTTATTTTTATCCCTTTTGTATTCTCATTTTAAAAGCAACATTTTTACTCTTTAGTATTTTAACAAAGGAAATTTACGATATTACTGTTTCTTGCAGATACATTGTATGAGTCATAGTTCCGTTAAAAAAACCCAGTTAAATGTTAACGAAATTCAAGATATCAAAATAAATTCTCGGCATTGTGAATTTAAGAACATTTTAGCTTTTTAATTGTTTGAATTATGGATATAAAATATTATTTATGTAAAAAAATGTACATTTACGATCTAGTTATTGTTAAAGTGAACACGATAATATATTAGCGGAGATTAGTGCAGGAAATACTCAGATATAAAGCCAGTATGGAGGTTACAATTTACTTAAAGACGTAAAAAAATTTATTTAAATTAACGTTTTGTATACGGGATATCGGTTTTCGAACAGATGTATCATAAAATAAAAGTGGTAGAGCCTAGCTGTAGTCATTTGACTGCAGCTTGTATTGAGCTGGCTCGACCGGGGAAAGACCACCCTCTCACAGAAGATCGACGTTTAGTAACTAAATTCATTTGGTTATGTTCCGTCGGTGAGTGAGAGAATTCGGAAGCCCAACCCCTCCCCCCGCCAAACATGAAAACAATGCCTCTAAAAAATATACCCCTGAAGGGTACCGGCTTTGACGAAGCCGGAGAACCCCTACCCGAGCAAAATCGGGGGAATGATTCACGGATTTTGCTGCGCTGCCTGTCATACCTGAGGCGGGCAAAGTATTGCCTTTTACGTTTACTGGGACAAACGACTAGTCAACAGAGCGGCACCCCGCACCACTCATATGTGGACTTTTGCAACATCAAGGAAATTCATTCCAACTTAAACGCCGTCCACTACCATTTAGAGGCGGCGAGAGAGGAGGCAGCCGACCTTGTTGTTTTTGACATAGACGCAGATAGACGCAACCTAGCGAACGACCTATCATACCCTAGGTATACACTTGAACATCATTTTATACCACACATCGGGGTATCTGTGTTCGTAAGGGAGGACGTCGACTACCGTCGCCTTCAGGTTTTTGAAGGCCCGGTTTCTTTCCCTTCCAAAGATCCCAGTGTCTGCACTGTGGCTGATGTGATACTACAGGGTATGGAATTATTTGTACCAAACCCAGTTTTACTACTTGGTGGCAGTTCGCGACCTTGGTTTAATGCATCTGTCTGCAGCAGCGGGCAAACGGCAGGCGTATCAAGCTTGGGCTAAAACGTTAATCACTAAGGATCCAAACTCTAGAGTTCTGAAAAGGAAATATAATCGTGCCTCCGGATTCTTCAAACGGCAAATTGCTAGAGCAAAGTTCAAACATGTTGTCAAAATTGGGGATTAGCTGTCGAGGTACCCGCTTGGCATGCATAAGTTCTGGGCGCTTTCCAAAGTAACTCTGGGAAGCTTTTGCCAGCCATCCCTATCGCCATTGCACACTGGGAACGACTCTCTGGCCCTCACGGCAAAAGAGAAAGATCTCTTGAGCATTTTTTTTGCCTCAAACTCGTCTTTGGACGACCAGGGGAAGATACTGCCTATCATCCCGCGGTGTCAGAGCTTAATGCCGGAAATATTTTTTCGGCAAAAAATCATCCGATAAGCTCTATTTTCCTTAGACGTTCATAAATCGAGTGAGCCTAATGGCATTTCTCTAATTGTGCTACGAACATGCACCCTTGAATTGACGCAAGTGCTAAGGCGTCCATTTCAGTACTCCTACCTTAAAGGCGTAATCCCGGTCTCATGGAAGCTTGCCCTTATCCATCCGATCCCTAAAGAAGGTGATAGCTTGGACCCAGCTAACTACAAACCTATCGCCATTACCTCTCTCTTCTCTCCCTAATTAATGGAAAGCATCATCAATTAACAGCTCCTTACGTACCTTGAGGATCACAAGTTAGTCAATGACTGACAATATGGCTTTCGCCATGGTCGAGCGGTTGGTAATCCTCTGTTATACCGTACGCACCGACCGGCAGTTGTTATTAAAAGTAAAGGAGAGGGTCTGGCAGTTAAGGGAAGTGGAAGCTTCCTCTCTATGAGCTTCGCGAGAGTTTATGTAAGTGGATCACCAGCTTTCTCACTGGGCAGAACATACAGTTCGTTATCAACGGTCTTTGCTCAGAAACAAGGCCGTGAAAATTGGTGTACCCCAAGGCTGCGTGCTATCCCCAACTCTGTTCCTCCTGCACATCAATGATATGTTCGATATTTCCAATATAAATTGTTATACGGATGACAGCACTGGAGATGCGGTATATTCCGGCCGTGTAGGTCTCTCTCGTAAAAACGTCGACGAGTGCCAAAAGAAAGTTGTGTCTTCTATAGAGATCTCCCTGGGGATGGTCTCTGAGTAGGGTGAACTGAACCACGTACAGTTCAGTCTCCCAAAAATACAAGATTGCGCCTTTACCACTAAGGAAACCCCGTTTGTCGTATTAATGCTCTTCGAGAGTACTCCTCTGAATTCCTCGTCAAATTTCAAATTACTGGGTCTTGACTTTTCGAGCGATTGTCAGTTTCGTGGTCATCTGGAGAGCAAGGCCAAGTTGGCCTCGATGAAATTGTTAGTGATCAATAGAGCGAGGCAGTATATCAAGCCTGGCCAGACTTGCTCTATATAAGGCACAGGTCCGGCACACATGGAGTACTGTACTCATCTCTGGTCCAGATCACCCCAATATCAGCTTCTACCGTTTAACCACTTATAAGGGTCGGATTATCGGGAACCTGATGCTCTGCGAACCTCTGTGAATCCTCGGATATTGCAAGAATTCGTGGGCGGCGGTGATCACGTATCATCTGTGATCCGCAAGCTCGTTTGCTCTCCTCTTACATAAAAATAAATAAATAATAGAGGACAAATATGTAAACTCATTTTTACGAGAGAAAATTTAATAAAGTTCACAAATATAAATTATATTAGGGAAAGTTCAGAAAAGCCTTCAATAAAATATATACATGGTCACACATGTGTAACTTTAACGATACTGATATTAACATTTAGCGGTCGGTTTAATGTAATGTTAATTAATATAATTGATATAATATTTGATATATTCAGGGTGACACATTAAACGTAGTTCCTGTTAGTGTTAATAACAATTAAATAAGAAAGTCAAGTAATCGTTAACATTTCCTGAAGCACTTAATAGGTTTGGGTCATATTATCAATGAAGTTAAAGAACAACACGCACACACACACACACACACACTTAATTATTTAAATTTGAAATGCCATTACTTCTTTTTTTTTCATTTAAAATATATAAGTATTAAACGTTCATTTATTAAATATAAAATAAAAAAAATATATAATATAATAATAATAACAGATGATGAAGAGTGCACTGACTGACTGACTTTGATAAGTGCAATGTATGCGTAATTGTTTTAAAAACCTTAGGTTTTGACTTTGAATATAATAATAGTTTTTCTGTGGTTTTATAGTTGTATTTTATATAAGCAAAGTTATATTGTTCGTGCTAAATACAATTTAAACGACATAATGACTGAATTATTCATTAAGGTTACGATCCCGTGTTTTCGTGTATAAAAATACATACATTTACAATAATTTTACAATTTTACCTTAATATTTGATTTAAAAGGGACGCCTTTAAATTAATAAGCTGTTAAGTCATTTGTAGTAGTTTATCGCAGTTCACACGTATATGTGTGTATACACATCACACATATATGTGTGTTTATACGCATCACACACGTGTGTGTCTATGTCTATTCGTTGAAGCCACAAAAGCAATAAACAATCTCCATCTGAAGCCCATGAAACGATAGAATCCAATATGAATTCAATGAAAGAATACAGTTACATACATATATGGAACTGGTTGTGTTATGTTTGACCATTGAGACAAAGTTACGTAACTTTATTAAAGTGAAAAAATGAATATAGGGTCATAAATGACCCTTACCCATCTGTCCGTACCTCTGTCTGTTTGTAAAGATCCTTCATTTTATATAAATATTTGATTAAAATGAAAAATATAAACTAAGATCTAGATCAAGGCTCGATTGTAAAAGTATTTGAAACTTTTGTTTTTGTTTTTTTTTCTAACCTTCATTAAAAACTATTGTGTTACAAAACAACAAAGGAAATACATTGATAGTATTTGTTTTATACCTGGATATGTTTGTTTATTCCTGTTTCAAAAGACAGAACACATCAAAGGTAGGTAAATGTGTATACTGACTTATACGAGTATATTAAGACACTGGAATCACTTTACCGGCTTTCGGAGCTTTATACATATATATATATATATATATATATATATATATATATATATATATATATATATATATATATATATATATATATATATATATATATTAACGGAGTCCTAACAGTCAACCATATTGTTATATAATAACAGATTCAAAAAAAAATCTAAATTATTGTGTAAAATTTTGCACAAAAGTTAAATTGTTGTAATTGCAATAAAACAAAAAAGAACATTCACATGATATATTTATAACAATACGCAAAAAATATTATTTTATGTATTATCAATTAACTTTATTAAGGAAAATGAAGACAATTTTTGTCAAGTTGAAAAAAACTGAAATATAAGATAAGATACATATAATTAAGTATATTTCCGTAGTTATAAATATACCATAATGAATATTCTCATGAGTATTTTAACTGAATATGAAATAAATTAATAATAACACATGTAACCACTTTTTGTGGCTAGTAATTATAGTTAATTTGTTCTCTGTTAATGTTTAATCCTAGATCTAGTTAATTAGTTTAAGCAGTTAATTTTTATAGCTTTATTTATAATTATATAAATGAAAAACATATGCACTGTTTCAAGACAATAAGTTTTTAGAATAAATTCTTTCTAAGGTTTAAATCTATGTAAAATATTAATATTGCGTATTCGCTAAAAGTTACAAACAATTTTAATACAAAAAAAGTTGAACTTTCAATTGTTGTTACAAAAAAAAATAAGTAAGAATTGCAAATACTTTTTTAAATTAATATAATTAATACACAAAAATAAAACAATAAATATTAATTAGCTACTTAGCAAACTTACAAAATTACTAACGTTCAACATGGAATCAACAAAGGAAAATAAAACTAAATTTTATAAATTATCTCTCTTTAATATCTCAAAGCAGTGAGTTTTAGTCCATTCTTTTATAAATTCCAGGGAATTAAACCTGTCAATTCATAGCGAAGCTATGTCACATTCTAGAACGGTCATCTTATATCAAAATATTCCTGTTTAGATTTATAAACTTATAAGTGAAAATGTATTTGCCTAAAAAATCATAGAGATTTTATTAATATTTACACTTCAGAAAAAAAAGATATGTACTAGGTATAAAGAAATAATTTTCTTAGAGAAAATAATTAATAAAAAAATATTATTTGTATGTTACATACAAATAATAATTTTTATGTGAAGTCACTGTAAAGGATTAGTAAATACTTATTTTGGTGATAACAGGGATGGATAAATCTCCGGGGATGTTTGAGTTTCGTCATCTAGGCCGGACTTATTCCTGTACTCAAAACAACTCATACTTGTGGAGCTTGCTGTACCCTGGGAAACAAACATACCCAAAGATCATATATTTAAGTTTAACAAGTATTATGAACTATGTAACGAACTGATCAGGAATAAATTTATAGTTAATTTGTACGCTGTAGAAGTAGGAGCGAGAGGTATAACAGCAAAATCTCTCCACAACTTACTTAAAGATCTCGGCCTTTCTAGAACTACCATCGGTTCATTTATAGAACGTATTTCAAAAGCGGCTTTAGTAGGTTCTTATGAAATTTGGTTAGGTAGGTAGAGGAGAATAGACGGACGTGGGTGAGTGTTTATGACATGACATTACTTTAGGTATTATGAATATGACTTTTTTTATCTGTAACCATACTTGCATTTATTGAATCTTTTATAATAATGCATTCTGCATAGGAATAAAACCAAGTACTCGCTACTAATGACGATGTTGATACTAGCGACTTCGTATGGCTTCGTCTGATAAATAGCAAATTCACTGCAGCACCTACAGAACGTATTTAACTACGGAGACAGATAACATAAGATAGTTGGGTTTCGAAAGATGACCTGACTCTCCTAATTTCCTAATTACCGTGGGTTATTCTAAACATTAGATAAACTGCTATTAATCTCTAATAATATATGAAAGAATAAAATATTTGAATTGATCAGGTTTGGCATGTATGAAGAGGTTGATGTCTGTGGCCGAGGCGAAAGAGGCATGCAGGGACCGTAGCGTTTGGCGCTCCGTTGTCTCTGGCTACCCCGTAAGGGATATGGCGTGAAGCTAAATATAAATAAATATATATTGACGAAAACTATCAATATATCACATAAATACATAAATCTAAATAAAATTAAGTACAAATTAACAGTCACCAGATGTAAAGTGTTAACAGCAAATTATATCAAACGAAAATACATATAATAATTATTAAAGAAAAAACTTTACAGTAATACAATAATTAATAGCTTCATTGTTGAGTATGAATATTTTGATCAAATTGGATTTCGGATTTAAGTAATTGTAAGACCATAATTAGGATCATTAAAACATGTATTAAAGAATTTTAATGATATCTTTTGATTCTGAATATCATTAGAAATCATGTATGAATTAACTTTCAAACCAATTTATAGTTATCGTAAATCTGACTCATTATATTACTAGGGGCGTCAACAGACCCTCAATTTCAACTTGTTGCGCTCGCAAAATCTCGGGTGCCGTTTGCATATTGAGCGAAGCGAGTCCAGTGTAATGACTCATCGTTGTGGACAATGTCGGATAACAGTTTTATGACGATTATTCCTCAACGACATGACATTTTTCAATTATTATTTTCTTAAAACTTAACCTGTGTGTCTTTTTGATAAGTAGTTTTCGAACCTATTCGTTGCAAAGAATGTGAAAAAGTCTCCAGTAGAGCGCTCCGCTCGCCTCGCTCAATAATTACAATCACCGATTGAATATATGAATTAACCTTTTCATCCCATACAATATATTGTAGACAATTTCAAAATTAATTTGTCTTCAAAATCCATTAAACAAATGACATTATAATTATTGTTTATAAATTTCTACGTTTCTTTTAACTTACGGAAAAACCATAAATACGTTTTCTAGGAAATCGTCTGATATACTTGATATTACTCATTCTAAGCTCAATTTGTATTCAATTGATGCTATTGATTTTATATTCCAATTTGGTTGACGTCATACTGTATTGTTAACTTTATCTTCCATACATTAAAATTAAGATTTTTCCTCTATTAATTTTGAGTTAAAATTAATTTATTAATTAAAATTATCCTATTAAAGCACTGAGACTGATCAGATGATGACCTGATGACTGTATACGTATAATTGTCGCAATGTTTTAAAATAATGATCAGTGTTCAACAAAACCAAATTTACGGACACAAAGTACGGAAAAACCTTTAATGGAGCCCAGATGAAGACTTGGAAGAATGAGGAACTGATCAGTACCATGACTAACACGGATGGACAACATTACAGCTTAATAACTAGATAATAATACTTACAAAAGTGTCGCAATTCGTAAGAAAATAATTACAATTAACCGCATTCTACTTTTTTCAATGGCAAATGTACTTATAAACCTCGGTAATAAGGTACCTATAATTATGAGGAAAGACTCCACAAATTACGGAAACAGAAGCTAAAATTAATATAACAAACAAAATGGCGTCTACATTCAAAAACATATGTACTCGTAGTTTTCATATTTTATTATAAAAAAAAACCTTTTATTATAACCAACAAGGAAAAAACCAGATATGTAATATAATACAAACAAAAACATTTAAATAAACTCGTAAATTTATAATTGATGAACAAAATGGAAACTAATCATCGTGTGGAGATTAAAAATATGCAATTTTTAAATAATTCCCAAAATAAAGCAAAGAAATCACATGAACGGATAACAAATTAAACATTTTTAATCTATGTCTATTATATCTGATAAATGTCTGCATTTATACAAATATATTTGCAACGTCTTTTAATAATCATTTTCATCAATATTTAGCATAAAAAATTAAACTTCTAATGCATGCAAACATGTAAGTTTACAATCAAGGTTACTATTCTATCATAATCTGTACCAGTCTACAGCTTCTACTATTAAAATCTCTAGATTCTGTACAATTATTTTTTGTCCAAATTTTATTGATTTAATTCAATGACTCACTGATCTTATAATCTTAATTTTATAGTCTTAACACTAAACGGGCCGAAAATTCTTGTATACTTGTTCCTACCGCACGCCGTCAAATTGACCGGTAATTAAAAGTTATTTTATTATATAACGCAGATGGAAATAACTAAAAGTAAAGAGTGAACAAAATATTAAATGCATATTCTAAGAATTGTCATGTAGTTTGATAACGATATTATAACGTTTAAAAATGTGTAAGTTTTACAAAAGTTTAAGAACGGTCAATTCGACCGGTGCTTGGTAGGTTTAGTGTTAAAACGTTCATCCGTTCTTGATAAATATATATATGTTAATAACATGTATTGTTATGAGATCACGTATAGAACATAAAAGTAATTCATTATCGTATCTGTTTGTTTATATTCATTACCCATGTGACAGTGAATCAGCAAAATAATGTTTGTGATAGTAAAAGTTTTCTTCATTACAATACGATAAGAAGAAACCGCTCTTCTAGGATACTAACTGTAGGTATGTATTAGGACTGAACTGCACAGATTACTCAACAACAAAAAACGATTATAATTTACAATGGGCTTCTCCTAATATAGAAACAACGGATAAAAAACTAACTAGGAAAATCCGATATTTTAAAAGATATTCTATTTTAACTTAGATACTGTCAAAACAATTATTACCTGGTTAAATATTATCTTGTATCGAAAAAACGCTCTTTAAAATACTTTATCAAAGGATTATAATTTGCCTTCGAATATATTTCAGTCGTCCTAATTTGTTTGATTGCATATATACATATTTTGACCATTAAAATTTCGCAAGATATTGTAATAATGACAAAATTTAATAAATGCGTAGTTAGGAGTTAGACTTGAAGTATAGAAAGAGAAAGAGAAAGAGGAGTATAAAGTATCTGAATATAAAAATTTATTAAACTCTTGCCCGAGTTAAAACAACCAGTAAGTGTTCATTTTATTTTATTTACTAACAGCAACACCAACAAAGTTTAAAGGAATAAAAGATTTAAAAGAATCACAGGTGAAAGTAGAGACTAGTTGACAAAGATAAGGACTTATAAATAATAATAGTATTTTCATTACTTTTATCAAAAGTATTTTATATGCAAAAAGCAAAAATTATCTCTAAATACAAATACTATTAATTCTGACAGGAGGTTAAATGTTGAAACTTCGATCATTCTCTTTTAAGATATTACATAAACCCGAAAGGAAGCTAGTGAACTTCTTTAAATAGAAGTTCGTTCGTAAGTTCACATTCACACTATGCGGTCTTGATTTTAAATCTGACCGTCGTACCACCAAAAACAAAATGTGAAGCTGTATCAGTTGGTAAAAGTTCTATAAGTAAATGTGGTCCACTAAACTTTATTTCTTAAAGCTATTGCAACTTATTTATAATGTTTTCCTAATCATAACTTTAGAGATGATATTTGATCCAGAATCTACTCTGTAGTCTTATCCTTGTAAGATTATGACGATGTTTCCATGTAAAGATCTTATTTGAGGTAAAACGACTGCCCGGAAGTTTAACTTTTTAATTACATAAATAGTTAGTTAGTTAGTTAATAGTTTTGAACATGCAATTATAGAAATGGCGATTTGTAGAACTTTTCAAACAGCTTTTGAAACCAGGACGTGGAGGAATACGTGTGAATAATAGCTTCTTTGAACTAATTTATCATTTGTACCTTTATAAATATATACATATATGTAACAGTATTCATTAAAAATCGTATCATCATAATATCAACTATTTTAAGATTTGCGATAAATTGTTTTTTAATACGGTGTCAGATTACAGTTTTACTTTTATTTTAATTCCAAGTGTTATTTAATATATTTCGACGAACCACAAAACAATGGCGATTGTTAATCTGTTTATAAATGCAATAAAAACAGACTAATAAACGGTTTGTTTCTAATTCTTGTTAGTAACAAAGGACGGTAGAAACCTCTTTTTTTCCAAATCACATTCCAATTATTATACTAATTTCAGTCACGCGTATTGGTTTGACATTTTAATTTCAACCTGATGATTTAAATTCTTTGCAGCTATATTTAGGGGAAGACGAGAAATATATACACCCCTCTCGTCGTAACCAATATACGCAAGTTAAATCCGTAAAATATTATAGTTTAATTTAAATGTGTACTACTCGCGAAAATGTTATAATATTATTGTTTATTTTGTTTTGTTGAAGTTATGTATTTGCGTTTGTATGAGTGAACGTTAGTAATAGCTTACTTAAGGTTTTCCCAATTATATGTACCATTTCTCCATTACATCCGTCTTCTTTTACAAATATCCACAATCATACTTCAAACTCCTCCAGTTTCGTTGTTTTGTCATCCCTATGTATTGTTTACCGTGACTATACCATGACAAATGTTTACTTTATTATCATTCCGTCACCACTGCTTCTTTAAATATAACTTTTACATACAAAGCCCATCTTTGAGATGGGCACGCATGTCATGAAACAAAAAGAGATTATACAAATTATCTTTATACCAGTAGGCATTCACATACACTTTTAAATCGTTCATTTTTTTTTTATTTATATAAGTATTTTTTTAATATAAGTATTTAAATTCTAAGTATAAATAATGTGTTATTAGATATTTATCAGGACAGCTCTAACTTTTAAGTTATCAATAGCCCGCACAGCACTTTTTTGTAAAATATACATAAAATTAATTTCGGCACTGCCCCATAATAAAGTATCGTAAGAGAAAATACTATAAAATAACTAAATTAAACGAGTCGATCCATATTAACATCCGTTAATAGTCTTACTTTTTAATTTCAAGACGGACGAGCTGAGTTTGCCTGCGAGATTTGGGGGTTCCACTGGGTTGTTTATCTAAAGTAATGCCTAAGAATATTGTTGAGTCAGTCAGTCGTTAAGAGTACTTCATTGTTAAGGAGCAACCTACAATTTAGACTTTTTACATTAGGAAGTTTGAACTCCTTGCATTTAGTTTTCTTAGTGTTTAAGACCAAATTATTTATTTCGAAACAATAAAGAACGTGTCGGAGCACTGTTTACTTCATCATAATTAGTCCTATCACGCTTAACTATAAAAATAAGAGAAGTATCATCAGCAAAAAAGTACCATGTCACAAAGACCTTTTACGATAAAGAGCAAACCTTTAATAAAAAGTAAAAACAAAAAGGGACCAACAACAGACTATTGTGAAACACCCATCTAGGTGAGAACTAGCTGATTTAGAATTATTTACACACGCATTCAAAGGCTTTGGATAAATCGCATCACCTCGATTGCATTCTGCGACCTCTTCCATACGTCGTAAATGTGCTTAAGAAGCGTGGTGGCCGCTTCAATGTTAATTTACCCTTAGTGAAGCCACTTAGTTCATTATGCATGATTTTATTGCTATAAACAAATTCTGTCTGGTTTAGAATATTTTTTTCAAAGATCTTACTTGAATCTGGGAATATACCGGTTACAAAACATTAAGGGTAATTAAAATTAAGGGTATTCAAAATTAAGGGTAAGGGTGAGGCAATATCATTTATAATACTGCTAAGTAATTTAACTGCCATACCCCAAAGCTCACCGGTTTCCAGATTTAGGGTTTTAATAATTTAATTTTTTTTTTTTTTTTTTTTGTCTGCTGTTAGCCCTACTGGCCATGACAGCGTCACCGGTGGAATGGACGGGTGCAGAGACCCGCCCTTGAAAAAGGGGGCCTGAAGGGCCCCAGGGGAACGCGCGTACTGAGGGCGCCTCCTGTGAGGCTCGGACCACGGCTCAGGACGCCGTTAGGTGGGAAGCGAGGGTTGGATGTGGGTTAGGATTTGACACTAACGTCCTCCGACGGCAGAACGCCGGAGCAACGTGCTTGGATGGGGGCCTCGTCTTCGCCGGCGAAGACGCAGTGTGTGTGTATGTGTAGTATTTATGTTCGCTTTGCCGCTTTTACGTAGCGTTCCCTAAAGTAATCGCGTCGTCCGGATCGAAAAGTACCGACTTGGGTCTTCTCTTTCTGACTTTAGGAGTCTTACGGGCCGTGTATCCTGTGGCCTTAACCACCAGCGGGTTTGGATGTCCCACAGCATTGTCAAAGTAGGTTTTGGAGAAATACTGTGCGATCGTCGGTAGGTCTAAATCTCTGTGCAAGTCGATATTACGCATAAACCACGGTGCCCCAGTGGCGAGCCGCATGAATCTGTTCTGAAAAAAATAATTTAACAGTTTCATTTGATGAAACAAGTTTAAAAGCAAAACATTTATTACTGATTCTAACGTTATCAGTCAATTTGGCGATTGCATCAGATGAAGAAATCAATTTACGCGTGCTTGTTATTGGAATTTAATTAAAAAGGTCAACAAAATGGCCTCTATATTTATATCTGTATTTATTACTATATCATTATTTAACTTTATAGGTCCATCCCTAGTTTTGTCAGTGACACTAAATAAAACATCCCGAGTTGCCTGTATTTTATCGTATAAAATAAAAACCAATTATATATGACTAAAATTTATTGTATGGTCTATAGCAATCCCTCCATTTCCTTCATGAACTGCATGTACGCGTCGTCCTTGCTCGGGGTCTGTCTCGGCGGCTCCAGGGGGCGGTGTAGGGTCGACCTTATTTCGGGTCTACACTTTTTATCCTCTCGCTTCACGCGCAACGCCGATGGAACAAATCTTGTGACGTCCGCAGATAAGTTCCTGATTTGGGGTTTGGCGCTGATCGTTGCTCCTGAGGGCAAAAAATAACGAGCTGACGTCAAGATATAAATTATATATATATATTATATATTTGGATAATATCTAAGGTATATGTTAACATTACGTAACGAAAATGTATAAATATTGCCAACTGTGTTACTATTCGGTTCATGTAATCTAAGAATGTATCATCATCATCATCACACGTACCCTGAGCGGCGTCCTTCTTGGTGATGAGTTGCGGCGCAGCGCTAAGCACGGACACATGTGGTGGGGCGAGAGCCCGCAAGCGAGGGGGAGGGCCGGGCGGTGGCCCCGGCGGAGGTCCGGGGGGTCGCAGCGCCGAGCGGGGCAGACCCGGCGGGGGGCCCGGGGGGAGCATCAGACCACCTGCGATGGATCATATATGACAAATTTGAAGTTACAAAATAAGTCACTCGACACGACTAGTCGCAAGATAAATGTGGATATCTAAAAGACACTAGCGCGGATTTTAATGTAAGCGTCAATATTAATTTATATATAAAATATAGTATATAAATCTTTTGAAGTTTAGTAGATTTACCGGGTATTCCGTGCGGTGCAGGATGCGGCCCGGGAGGAGGCCCCGGGGGGCCCACTGGAGGGAGCCCCGGGACGCCAGGGGGACGCAGCATGGGGGGTCGAAGACCTGTTGAATTATTTATTAATTTCACGTTAAACTTCTCAGTTTCCAAAAACGAAAAACAACTAGAATATTTCCTAACTGTACTTTTAAATGATATACATATAAATATATATATTTTACTTTGCGCCATAAAATTATGTCGATAGAAAAAATCCGAAAACCCATTATTACTACAAATTGAAATAAAATCATCACAATTGTATACAGTGGATTAAAAAAAACTATTGTTTCAGATTTGCAAGTTGCTATGATCTAGGTGGTGTCATCTCACCGGGTGGTATCAAGGGCGGTGGTATCTGTCTCAGCTCTGCTCCGGGCGGCTCGATAGTGAAGTCTTGGTTGTGGTGATGGTGGTGGTGACGGTGATGACTCTCACCCTCGCTGTCGGAGTCGCTGTCACGGTGACCTTCTGAGCGTTTCAGTGCCGTTAAACTACAAATAAAAATATTAATTTAGTATGGTTAAAAACTTAACATTATATTAAATTATTAATTTTTAGTTATGTGTTAAATATATAATTGAGCGAAGCGAGCGAAGTCAGGAGAACGCTCTACTGGAGATTTTTTCACATTCGTTGTCACGAATAGGCTCGAAAACTATTTGGCGGCAAATTATGAAATTTAGCAATCAAAAAGACACACATTAGGTGATGGTTTTAAAAAAATATTTTTGAAAAATGTCATGTCGTTGAGGAATAATCGTCAAAAAACTGATATCCCATTGAAGTCAATGGGAAACGATGAGTCATAACTGGGCTCGCTTCGCTCAATATGGAAACGGCACCTGAGATTTCGCGAGTCGCAATTGAGGGTCCGTTGGCGCCTCTAGTTATTATTAATTTGATATTTTAGAGACATCTAACAAGAGTCCATTTTGTGTGACTTATAAGGATGATTAATCCATAACCAAAGCAAACTTTATATAGAATATAAAAACACTAGCCGTGCGTTCAGATCGGCTGCTCTATCCCGCTCCCTCTTCCTGTGAACCTCTTCCATCTCCTTCATGAAGTCATCTATATTCTGTCCGGAGAGCATCAGCATCCTCTGCTGCAGGGAGGTCGGTTTGGGAGCGAGGGTCTGACTGTCTGCGTCCATGGCCTCACCGTCCAGGTCCTCGTGAGGGGGGGGAGCCTCGTGACGTCTCTATGGAGAATTAATGCACATTACATAATATATACTGTATCCAGGGCCTCTCCGTCCCGGTTCTCATGGGGGGGGAACCTCGGAAGTCTGTGTGAAGATAACATACATAATACATATATACTGGCTAACCATGTTCATTCCATATGGGGTAAGCCGATATTGAGTTTTGTTTTTTTTTTAAAAAAAACCTAAATAATGCTGTGATCAAAATAATCGTGTTTTTATAATTTTGACTACGTTAAGAAAATCTTCATAGTTGTAAAAATCAGCATTATTGATAATTTTTTGTGAAATAACTTCTATGAAAGAAAAAATTTGCACTCACTTATTTCTCTATTTGCTCTAACTTGAATTGAAAAATGTATCAATTATATTATAAAAATATATATAACATAAATAAAATCCTTACAATATCTCCCGGAGGTTCATCTGGTAGATCGGAGAAGCGAAGAGTCTTCTTTTCCTTGTAGCCCTTGTCCTTTTTAGTGGCCTCCAGCAACGCCTCAAGGTCTGGCGGCGGTCCCGGCGGCACCCCGGGGGGCTCAACTCCCGTTGGTCTCTCCTATATAACGTATTGTTTTAATTATTATAGAGAACTCTGGTTTAGTTTCTTATGTTATAAGTAATAACTCAAATAAATACTTTATTAGAAATAAGTTTAAATTAAACTGACATTATTGAATACATGATTATGTATTAATTATTTATGTTTTAAAACACACTACATACAGATAATTACTAGACTTAGTTTCATTCATTCATAACATTACAAAATTTATTGTACACTTTAATTAAACATTGTGTTATACCAAATAAACACAGTGTTATACAGAGGAAACACATTGTGTTATACTGAGGAAACACATTGTTTTATACTAAAGAAACACATTGTGTTACACCGAGGAAACACATTGTGTTATACTGAGGAAGCACATTGTGTTATACCGAGGAAGCACATTGTGTTATACCGAGGAAACACATTATGTTACACCAAGGAAACACATTGTGTTATACCAAAGAAGAACACTGTGTTATTCCAAGGAAATACATTGTGTTACACCGAGAAAACACACTGTTATATACCAAAGAAACACACTGTGTTATCTTGAGGAACACATTATGTTATACGGAGGAAAAACATTGTGTTGCACAGAGAAAAACTAAAACTTATTTCTACAATTTTTGTTTATATTCACAACTTACCCTATACACCGAGTCCTTTTTCAGAATGGGTCTAACTGGTAAGTTAGGATGCACAGAATCTATTGGTAAGGGAATTTGAGATGGAACATTCCCATATAGGAGATTATCGGGAACCTAGAAAAAAAATATGACACATTATATTAATATTAAACTATATTTCATTCATTCTTAACCGTTTGGGAAACTTCTTCTTGAAGCAACATCATATAAAACTACCGAACCGATTTGAATGAAAATTGGAAGAGCTGTAGAGCTGGATCCAGGAATGGGCATGTTTTAAAAAAACAGAATTAAATATCTCATTCCGTTCAGAAATGATGGGTAAAAAATAGTTTTTCCCATAGACTTAACGTTATCAGAACCTCCGCGTGCTTGCCGAATATCAACCTAGAAATGCGCTTATAAGCAACATCACATAAAAACTACTAAATAAAAAATATATATATATCTATAATATTATATTTTATTTATCCCGATATTCCTATTAGATTGAGAAGTCAAAGAAAAAACACAAAAAAAAATGAAATAAACATTGATAAATCCTAGGCACATCAAACTAAGAACTATTGAGCAATTTCATTACAAGTAAATGCTTTTTTAATGTGGGTTCAGTTAGTAATATTATAAATAGGAAAATGTTTTATTACTGGTCTTGTTACATGATATCTTTTATTTTTATATGATATGTTTAAAACTTTGGCTGCGGGACATAAAATGTTGAAACGCAAACTATGGGTAGAGCAACGTAACGCGTATGCGGCTAATAAATTTTATGGAAAGTATTATATTGTATTGCAGCCTTCGTCCAAAATTCATACAAAAATGTGTATCGCCTGAGTTACAACGAGACAAACACATACAGTTTGTTACTCAGCACCTAGATCTGCATTATTGAGGTGATCGTAAGCGAAGCTCTTAACCGTTTGGGAATCAATTTTATGTCGACACATCACATAAAAACTACTCAGTAGATCTTCATCAAAATTGGCATTGTTGTAGATCTTGTTGACGGGCTTCTACAGAAAAAAAGGATTAATAAAATCTTGATTTGATCAAAAGTTATGGTCGAAAAACTGAATCCCCATAGACTTAAGCTGAACTGTTCTCGCGCGCGCTTGCCGATCGTCTTTCTCAAAATGAGCTTAGTCGCTTCAGCACGTGAAAACTACTGGAGCGATATTAGTCAAATTTGGCACGAATGTAGAACTAATAAATAAGCATCTACAGAAAAAAACAGAATGAAAATAGTTTGATTAAATCAAAAGTTATAAAGAAAAAAACTAAGAGACTCGTGATTGTGTCGCTCGTAGTCTAACTTTCATGGCAACAAACTTTTTCAATTGATTGTTTATTATTGTTATTAAATATTTATTTCCTTTTATTCTTTTCTAATGGATTTTCCTGCGCTTAGCTCAATTCCCGCCACGCACGATGGGCGGATCCTAGTTAAACACTACATATGTGTTTCAGCCGCATACGCGTTGCATTGGAAATAACACAGATGGTGTGAGGCCAGAGTCAAAGTGTTAAGTTTTATCGTCCAAAATATTTGTATGTATATTTTTCTTATAACAACATATTTCAAGGCATATTAGTTATCACCTGCAGCGTGGGTAAGGGAATATCATCAACTTGCACAGACTGGGCGTGCTTCACAGACTCATAATATGATATCAAATGAGCCCTTCTTGTTTCATATTCCATTTCTTGTTTTTTCAGTTCAACCCATTTCTCCGGATCGTCTTTATCCTGGAAAGATAACATTATATCAAAAGAAATAATAATAAATAAGTAAATATGAATAACAAACTCTAATTAGATAGGATTAGATTAGGTCTTTTAACAGTGAGAGAAAAGAGACGAAGCTTCTTAGCATTCCATGGATTCACCGTGCGGGTGCCGGGCCCATCGCGTTGCAAGAAGAGGAGCGCAAACAATGCCTGGGACTTGCGACCCAGATGTAGGTTTAAGGGGCCCCTTTACTATGCGCATACACGCTCACCTTCACTGTTTACGCTCCTCTCCCTACCTAACCAAATATCGTAAGAACCTACTAAAGCCGCCTTTGAAATACGTTCCAGAAATGAACTGATGATCGTTCTAGAAAGGCCGAGATCCTTAAATAAGTTGTAGAGAGATTTTGCTGTTATACCTCTCGCTCCTACTTCTACAGCGTACAAATTAACTATAAATTTATTCCTGATCAGTTCGTTACACAGTTCGTAATACTTGTTAAGCTTAAATGTATGATCTTTGGGTATGTTTGTTTCCCAGGGTACAGTAAGCTCCACAAGTATAACGCGCCTTAGTTGTTTTGAATACAGGAATAAGTCCGGCCTAGATGACGAAACACAAACATCCCCGGGGATTTTGTATTGCCTTTCATACGTGTCCATCATGAGAGTCCAATCAGGAGACGCGTCCAAGATGGAATAAGGTTTTAATTTAGATTTTTTGGACGAACCTGCCTTTACGAACTCTACTGATTTTTTGGTGGTTGTTATACCCCTCTGCGCTCTTGCTACAGAAAGACTAACCGCTTCTCGTATGATTTCTAATACTTTATCGTGGCGACGCGAGTATTTACCTCTATTTAATAGTACCCTACACCCTACTAGCAAGTGTTTCGCGGTTCCTACTGCCTCCCCGCAGATGTTGCAAGATTTTTCGGTGGCTTTGCCCCATCTTACTAAGTTACTTTGATCTGGGAGAGTCATTTGGAATGCATTAAGATAAAATTTTAATAATGCTGGGGACCAATCATGAAGCAGGGTGCGCCATCGTAAAGCTAATGGAATACAAAAATCTCCTATGGTCACCCATTCGTTTTGCAATTCTAGGCTCATCGCGTGCAACCGGTAATTATCATTTTCATCGTGCCGAATAAAGGATTTTATTATTTCTATGTCTGGTTCTTTCCTACTTGATCCTAGCCCTGCTTTATTTGTTTGAGCACCTATCATAAATTGTTTATGGAATTGAAGTCGTGACTCCAGCTCTGCGGCAATTTTATCTTTTGGGAGAGATGTTACAGTATCATCATTCGACTTTGAGATGATATGTCTCTTGGTCACTCTTAGGTGTTTATAGAGTTCCGATGGTTTCTTTAATTTTAACCCAAAATTGTGTCGGTCTCTAAATAAGGTAGAAGAGTCCGCTGGATGCGCTAACCCGAGCCATGACTTCAATGTCCTTATGACGCTTGCATCTAACTTTAACAAAAGGGTCTTATTAATATCGTAAACGAGGAAAGGCCAATTTAAACGTGATGTTAAATAATTATCGTATATCCAAGCCTTTTTGATGTTACTTATTGGCTGATTGTCTACCTTTTTAAGATCATTCAAAAAGCTATCGACTATTATATCTAAAGATGGAGTACGCCCTTGGTAATCGATTTTTTTGCCTAAGAATTTGAACGGAGCTGCGTCGGTAATAGTAGTAACGCACTTACCGCCTATTATAAGACCCGGATCGTAAGAGGTATATCTGGTGTTCCGCCTACCCAGACACAGACTGTAGCATTTATTGGGTTTTGTCCTCAATCCGTCCGACCAAGCACAGAAATCCTCCACAACATTTAAAAGTAGCTGACATTGTTTTGGATTACGTGTCAGTATCGCGAGATCGTCTGCGAATGCTAGTATGGATTCTGTGTATTTATTGTTAAACTTAAACCGATAACCCCATTTCTTTTCGTTTTTAATTAATTTATCTATTAAAATATTGATCACTATGTTAAATATAATTGGAGAAATACAACAACCTTGAAATAAACCTATGTTGTAATTTAATGGTTTGGAATGATTTTCATTTGTGATTATGGAAAATTTTAATTTTGAATAATATGATGCAATCATGTCACTTACTAACGTAGGAAAGTTATACCACCTTAGCGCGAACATCATCAGTTCATGTTGTACCGACCCGAAAGCGTTCTCTAAGTCTATCCAACATACCGTTATTTGTCTTTCACTATTTCTGGCATCTTTAAGGCTTTCCGATAGTAACGTGTTATGTTCGAGGCATCCAGAAATGCCAGGCAAAAACCCTTTCTGGTGATAAGGCCCGAAATATTTATTATTTATTATGTTTAAACAAATATTACGTACATACCAAATTGATATCTTAATATAACAAACTTAAATATAATAATTTCCTTGATAAAAAAAAATGGATTCCCTAACTGCCTACAACAGTTAATATAAAATACACATTTACATCATGAATACATTCGTCAAATGTATTTATAACAAATTAATCATTGAGAAAGTATTATTTACCTCCCATTAACAAATTTTGTCAAGTAAACCTTTAACATATATTATCAACTAGCAGGTTACCCGTGCTTCGCGACGGACGGCGAAAGTGAAGAAGAGAGGGAGCGAGGAGTAAACTTTGCAGTTTTTTAGCTGTAACTTTGGAACGGTTTGGACCTTTGCAAAATCCGTTCTTATTGCACCTATTCAATATGTCAGGAGTCTTGTGTCCAAATTTCAGCTTTCTAGGTATTACGATTTGGGCTGTAGAGTGATGAATGAGTCACTGAATCAGTGAGTGTCTTTGTGTTTTATATATTAAGAAGAAGAAGAAGAAGATAATTTTCAACAGATTCAGATTTACTTTACAACAGACAATTGTTTTTTAAAATAGAAAATACAATGTGTTTCATCATTCCTTATTAATGAATCTTGTTTACTATAAAAGAGTAATTAATACCTATGCAAAGTTAAAGTCAATAAAATTATTTTCATTTTTTATACCTTAGATATCTGTCATGGTATGGGCCTGTTATGAGGAGACTTGAAAGGCATGGACTAAGAGTGCTGGGTATGGTATTAAAGGGATGGACGGGTAGAGGACGGCCGAGGAAAAGATGGATGAATTGCATGAAAGACTATAAGGAGAAGAAGGGAGTGTGTACAGAGATAACGAGTAACAGGAGAGTATGGAAGGAAAAAACATACTGTGCGAACCCAAAAGTGGGGTAAGGGCAGGAGGTTGAGTGACAAATATTTTCTAATAGCCTTTAGTATCATGATATTGCAGTGATTTAAGTTACATTATTGAATTTTGTGTTCTTTTCCAAACTAAATAGTACTTACATACATCTTCAAAACCCGGTCAAAAGTTTCCTTTAATTTCTTTCTCTTCTCCTTTAACACTTTCTCATTCAACGGTGATGGCTGCAGTACATTATACTCTAACATGTAATAATAAAGAATAATAAAGTTTTATTAATTAAATTTATGTTATTTAATTCACAGAACTTACCCATTTCATCAATTTTTTGTAGCTCTTCGAGGATTTGAGTTGGATCTTTCATTTTAAGTACTGCAGCACGGACCATTTGTCTCTGTCTTTTATTTTTCTTCAATTCTTTCTTTCGTGCCTCTTTCCCTGCAATTTGACACTTTAATACATAAATATGATATAGGTATTAAATTAAACTAATTATACCCATGACACTAGACATAGCAATAGCTAAGGTAACATCATAAGTGACTTACAATAGCATATAAACTTTCGATTTTTTAGGTGAAATTTGAATATCCAAAAATTAAGACGTTAATATAATGTATAAAAATCAATTCAACGTTACAAGAGTACAATCAATATAATACTTTGATCGCTACTTACGTGCTTGATCCGTGGGGTTCATATATTTACCACTCTTGGTGGTATTTATTGAACGTCGACCCATGTTTGTAGAGGTATTGTTTGCTTAAATTAAAACTAAAACTAAGAAACCTAAAATATTTACTATTATTTTACATAGAAACTAAATAAACATAAAATATAACCGCTTTCATACAACCACAGTTAACAGCTTGCTCACTGCTGTCACTGTCAGCTTTATAGACACAGCCCACAACAGATAACTGTCGAAATGTAGATGATATATGTGAAAAAAAAATCTAAGCACAATACTGAATTTTGTTCCTTACTTTATTTAAATATAATATATTGTTTAATTAGAATTACAATGTAAGTTTATTTCTCTCCATAAGAAGATATGTATCAAACAGTATTAACACAGACTTAAACTATTAAAAAACAAATTAGAGTTTTTTTTTTAACAATCTTGTTTTATTAATGGACAAAATAAAATTATTAACTACCTGTGATAAAATAATATTATACTTTTTTATTGCATAAGTATTATAAAACAAAGATTTAAGTTTTATTTACTAGATTCCGATATATAGTAGGATTTTTAAAACAACACTATATTTTTATATTTACTTTGGGCTGATCTAAACCTGGAACAAGGGATATATAAGAATAATTACTACAAACCAGTCAATAAAATGAAACTTGATGAGCTAATAAAATATATTTTACTTTAGCAAAAGTATTAAAGTAGTAAATAGTATTAAAAAATATATAACTCTACATAAAAATGTAACTTTGACATTATGTAACTAGCATAAAAAAATTACATACATAAACCATACGTAACATTACTTATTACCATGATATAAAAAAAAGAGATATTTTTTTACGTCAGTGTTGTCATTTTTACATAAACGATCTGTCTCTCCCACTAAGTTATGATCTTAAATTAATGTTTACTGCAGTTTCTCTTCATATTATCCGTTCGAAAATAGTTTCCGTAAAAATATAATTTTGCTTTATTCTAACTCTCCCTTTTTGAGTGCAAAATAATACAATTAATACAATAAAGTATCTTTTTTTTTGCCCCCATACAAATATAATTTTCAATGTTTTTATCCTTCATATTTGTGTGAATATATGTTCTTTATTAACTTTATTAGCGTGTACATATATTGTATGTAGACATATTTAAGAATATAGGTATTTTGGGATATTTTAGTCTTGAATGTAGAGATATATTATCTCTTTTTTGTTTACCTAACAGGATATAACTTAAGACATGTCTGCTTAAACAAAACAGTAATTTTACTAATGACATTGCAAAGGTTAGTGATCGTAATTCTTAGTTCCCAGCACCGAGCGTGTGTACGGACTCCGAATATTTTCTCACTCTATTCCGCTCGTGGGAATGTAAATTGTTTAATGCCTCATTCATTACAGAGCGTACAGGCACAGTAATTAAAATACTTACATTATCTGCATCGTATATCATAAGTAAATAAAAAATATATATCTTGTTTACAAGTTGCATTATTCAAATGTTGCTGTTAATATTATTATATTATTCTTTGTCTAAAATTCTGGATCCCAGGACTTTTCTTACAAATACGTTTATAGACGCTAAGAATTGATACGAAGAAGGATCACTAGAAATCTTAAATAGTACATAATATATTTTTTGAACTCTACATCTCTCTCCATGATACTAATTTTAAGTACACGTACGTCGCATTGTGTACATGCAGCATACTTATTACTTTCTATAAGTATTATCTAGGTATCTATGCAATTAGTATACTTATGCTGTACATGCCTATTGCCTACATAGAATTTACGCGAGACGACGACGGCGCTTGTATTACGTCGCTTCACGTACTACGCCATACACACACATACAAAACTTTACGAGACAGCCACTACATCGACACATAGACACCTATATTCGTATAATCCGCTACTCACTGATTTCATTCATATACTGAAACTAGACCTCCCTTTTTGTCTCATTCATCCAAACGCCGATACAATATGTCTGAGTGAAAAAGCAAATACTTAAGTACGAAATGGCGTTTGTTGAACCAAAACGTCGCGTCGGTCGAAGTCTCGCTCGCTCCCTCGCGCAGTAGTCGAGAGCGCGTCCGAGGCGTGTGTTTGACTTTCGGGCGGCGACGTACGCTAGTGGCGTGTGTCTTCATTATTGATGCAAAAGTTCCACGATGGTAGATCATAACGAAAAATTGTTACAGGAGTTGTTAAAGAAATCCGGAAATAATGTTTGTGCCGATTGTGGAAGCGAGGGTATGTTATAGTGTTTTTATAGTGTTTTACTTACCTTGTAAAGCGTGGTATTTCCATGGGGTGGTGAATAGGCGGGGGGCGTAAGTGCGTCCATGCTCGGGAGTTCAGTGACCTCAACGTAAAATGCATTCAATGAAAACAAATCATCGACATTGAGCGCAATAACAATGTAATGATGATCAAACAAGCGGATATGTAGTAAGTAGGTAAGGTAAGAATGCCTGAGGTTTGTTCCGGTTATTGTGACTGGAGAATCGCGTTATTGGATATACATTGTGACCAAACCCATGGCACATGCTCATGAGCTTTGTTTGCTTTGGACATAACAAACAAATTAACATTAACTCTACAATCTAATACTGGAAATAGCAACTCTACATTATTTCAAAAATCCAAAGCCTCGAGGAAGGAAAGTGAATATCCAATATTATCCTTCATACAACATTTATATACACTAACTTATAGAATTATTGAATTTAAATTCATACAGTCATTTACATATTGCTTTCCAAAATTTTGATAAGACTCCGTGAATTTATTAATTTTTGTGTGGTGTCAAACAATAATGAAACATATTTTGACATTTTCAGAACGCATTTAATGTTAGCTTAAGCACAAAAACTTGCAGTATTATCTCCGCATTCGACCAAATCTGAAAGTTTTTTATTGCCCACTAAAGTTTGACATAATACCATCTTAAATAGCTATAAAGAAAGAAATTTCTGTTTAAAAAAATTAAGAATGGCTTCATGTTTGTCTGTAAATCACAAGTGCAGACACATTTGGCAAGCTATCCAGACTTTTGGCATAATCCAAGCAATTAAGGGTTTTTATTTTAGCGTCTCTGAGATGAAGTATTTCGTTACTTCAAAACGACACATATAAAAATATTATTTGTACGAATTTTGTAAGATTTAAAATATTTTTTGAGATAAAATTAAAGATATTAAATTTAAACTTCAGTTGAATGTCTATTAAACAAAACATATTTGTATTCAGGAACAATTTTACATTAATTAATGACTTTTAAATGTTTATGTAAAATATTTATTACAACAGACAATCACAGACAGACAGATAGTTTACGTGAGGTTCACAAAAAAAGAAATGTACAGTAAATAACAGTTAGTTGTAGCGGTGAATTTGAGATCCAAAATATTATGGTTTTTCCTCATGGCATGAGTCATTCACCAGCGGTGGGGTGCGAGACCTACTTAGCTACTTTCATATGAGTCAACTAGGAAACCGATCTCTAACTTCAGTAATTTCACAATATCATATTAATACATATAAATAATATATAAGTTGATATAGTATATAATATATTTAAAAACTGTAACAGATATACAATCAGGTCACGACCCAGATGAGGGTTCCGACTAAGACAAGTATAGCCATGTGCGATGGAATTATACACACGTGTACCTTACATACAAAAACATATATATATATATATATATATATATATATATATATATATATATATATATATATATATATATAAGCAATTAGTTTACTCGTAAAATGTTTTTTCCCTTAAGATTATTTACATATTTACATAATACGAATATAATATTCATTTTAATAACAGTAACTCAACAATTAAACTTTATGTATCCTTCAAAAGAATAATTACTCTTACAGAAAACAAATAAACTAATTATCCCGTCATTCGTCATTCAGAAAGATTGATGAATTTCAGTTTTTTTCCCTTAAACTTACTATTTCACTATTGTATTTAAATATTATATAATAGTTTTGTAAATTCTTTAACCTTATTTCGTTATAAAAGATTATTTACAATGTATTGAGATTAATAGATTTTTATATTAATACTGAACGAGATCTAAAATGGACGAATTGACCAACTGTTCAACTAATAGTGTGACCTTAACGTGACCTTGTCAACTTTCACTTGCTCCAAATCCATTGTCAGTAATGTCTTCAAAGTATTCAAAGGTCTTTAAAGGCTATTGAATGTGTTTTTTTTTTGTTTTTTAACTAATGTCGAATTTGATGTGGACAGGCAGCTTTGGAAGAACCTTTGATTTAGATTTAATTTGAACTTAAAAAAACAATATAAAAACTTAATACGAAAAAAATGTCCACATGTTTATCTTTCTTTTTAATACTATTTTATCTTGCTGTTGGTATTTTTTTGTTTTGTTAGTTAATAAATATAATGTAAAATAATCGCAAACAAAGCAGACAAAGCCGTGGTTATAGCTTGTTAATAAATAAATATATTTTATTACGTGATAATATAAAGAATAAAACAATAGAATAAAAAAAAATTCAACCTCAACCTTATTTAAGAAAAATAATAGGTTGTTTATTCTTTTTATTTATATTTATCGTTATTAAGTGATAATTATAGTATTTTATACACAACAACTTAATTCAAACATCGTTATAAATAATCGATAGATTATAATTATATATTCGGAATTGTTTTGATATTAAATTTAACCTGGGACTCTATGTAAACTATTATTACGGCAGTCATATGAGTATTGGATTAGATTCGATTGAAATTAAAATAATATATTAACACTAAACCTACCAAGTACCGGTCAAATTGACCGTTCTTAAACTTTTGTAAAACTTACACATTTTCAAAAGTTATAATATCGTTATCAACTACACTACTACATGACAATTCTTAGAATATGCATATAATATTTTCTACACTCTTTTCTTTTAGTTATTTAGAATATTACCTGCGTTATATAATAAAATAACTTTTAATTACCGGTCAATTTGACGGCGTGCGGTAGGAACAGGTATACAAGAATTGTCGGTAGGTTTAGTGTTAATAAAGCATATACATAGGTCTATTTAGTAATAATATAGGGACAAAACATGGTTTAAAATATTAGTATTTGTCTCTCGTTATGAATAATGGTCACCCTATTTCGCGGTTACGCTGACATCGCCATTCATAAACCTTACCCTCACGACAATTTTGGTTAGAGGATGACTTTGAGGAACACTGTCTTCCGCTATCCTATTAAATCATTGTTGGAAATAAGCTGTAGGATATGAAGCATCTCGCTTTTATATATATATATATATATATATGTGTGTGTGTGTGTGTGTATATGTATATGAAGTTGTGTTTAGTGTTAGTTATACATTATAACATTAATTAAAAACTTGCAATACGTGCATTGTGGTTTGCGGCTGTCATAATATTTATGTAAACAGGAAGAGAATTTCAACATATGATTTTACCTGTTTCACTCGTTATACAGTTTATAAACGTTTAACGTTTATTAATAGAATTGTGTTTTTAGATATTGTCATTAAAATTTTAATATTAAATTAACCTATATTATTTTTACCCATAACTTATTTATGCAGTTCTTTCTTATTCTACAATATATAATTGCAATAAGAATAGTTATTTTTAGTTACAATAATTTTAATAATTATAATTTAAAATGGTGATAAATTCGTTACATACATATATATAAACATAAGTCACAACTTTTACGACTCTTATCTTGATCGTCACAATTTTGACGTCATGATGCAATGCGGTATTGAGGCTCGTTCACATTTTATACAGCGACATGTTTTAACATGAATCTTACTTAGTATTAAGTCAACAGTCTTAGATGACTCCGAATTCATTATGTTTGTCTATCCGAGACAAATAAGACGATTACTAGATAACAATTAGAATATCCATATGAAATTAGTATGTGATCTAAATTCTTATACTAGGATTATATACAACCTAACATAGTTTTTGATTAATTAACACTAAACCTACCAAGTACCGGTCAAATTGACCGTTCATAAACTTTTGTAAAACTTACACATTTTTAAACGTTATATCGTTATCAAACTACATGACAATTCTTAGAATATGCATATAATATTTTCTTCACTCTTTACTTTTAGTTATTTCCATTATTACCTGCGTTATATAATAAAATAACTTTTAATTACCGGTCAATTTGACGGCGTGCGGTAGGAACAGGTATACAAGAATTGTCGGTAGGTTTAGTGTTAAGGCTTAAACTCTTGTATTGTTATCAATTTTGAGATATCGATTGTAAAATAAATGAATTTGATATTGTTTTTTCTCCGTCATCCTTACGTCGTCATGGATCATAATGTAATGCGGTATTTATATTGTACTGATTATTATAGACTGAAAATTAATTACTTGAACCAAAGTTCCGAACCTCATTTTCTCGAACTAATATGTTCCAATATATTTATTACCCCTAATGTTTGATGTTGTGATGATAAAACTCTCTAGAACTTTTCAGTGGTACTCTATCTAGCATAGGATATAAGTGAGGGTGGTCATTGCATATGAGGCATACGAAATCAAGCATGGTAGGTGAGAGCATTAATATTATCAGTTCTTCCAAAATTACTGGAATGACTTAAAAACTAAGACAAGTTAGCTATCTTCACAAGCATGCTTGCTTACTTAGTGTTTAAGAGATTATGTAACTATTTCAAATATAATGAACATAAATTTAATAATAATACTAATTATCATAACACATCACTTCCAGTAAAGGGTTTGTGTAAACTTCTAACAAGGTTTCGCTTTCAATAATAAATTAGACTACTTCCCAAACAATCGACTAAGTATTTGAAAAACTTTCTGTGATTGTGGTTAATTTATAGTTTTTACTAACGTATGTTTATAAAGTTATCTTTCCAAATCTGTTATTAAAAAAGAGATTCGTGTCAAATTAAAATAGATAATAAAGAAAATGTTTTTTTTTTATTCGTGAAATACATTTTTGTTTTGATAACCATATAAATTAATTAGATACAACACTAAATTATAGTGACAATTAATCCTATAATAATTTGTATTACTTAACCCTTTCGCTACCAGCATCACATATATGTGACGACCCGATTTTCTTACCAGAGCCCGGCGTCACAAATATGTGACGGGCATTCATTACCAATTTATGACAATAGTTTGTCTCAGATCGTACCGTACATAGATGGGTTATGTTATAAAACAATAAAATAGATACAGGATGTTAGTGGTGTAAAATTGCTAATTTCACTTAGTTAGAACGTTATAAATACATCCCACAAAAATTAATGACAATTGATATAATATTAAAATAATAAAACATCTGGGCTGCGGTGGCGATTTGTCTCCTGAGGCCCCGGTACCGAAAGGGTTAATCTATACTTAGATTATTATTTACAATTGTGCTTCGAACATTTCTCAATGTTGACTCCTGAAATGCTGTAACTATTTTGGTATTATTGTCTTACAATAGTCCATAACTGATGTCAGTCCTTCCTTATCTATCAGTCAACGACGGCGGATACTTCTAAACTTCTTGCTTTAAGGGGCTAGCCACATGAGTATTATTAATGCCTGAATCATGTAGAGCATTATAAACATTAGCACCTGGTGTATCAGAAGGATCAACAGTTAATCTGTGGCTGATTTTTTGACATTGTTGATCACCTGGTATATCTAACATGCTGCTAGATGACAGTCACTGTAAAGGAACCTTTCATACGATACCCGAGTTTATACAAATGTATCATCATCACCAGGTGGAGAAATAAGTTACCTCACGGCAGTATTTGCTCGTGAACTCTGGTGTTCCTCAAGGTTGCGTATTATCTCTCATATCGTTTCTTCGGCATATCAACAATAGGTTGGAATTCCAATATTTATTACTATGCAGGCTATCTTATCATACTAAGCTCTATGAGGTAAACACGACGAGTACCGAAAGGAACTTGATATATGCCATTAAGACTTGTCCGGACAAGATTCCGCTAATTTAATGTAATCTTCTATGGACCAGAGATCAGTTTCGTATGGTTCAGCTGGAACCACATGGAGTACTAGTCTCATCTGATATATCTCATACTGATCCCAGTATCCACTACAACCATACGGTACTACGTAGTTAAAGGTATTACATACACTTTGAAATGTATGGACACTTGTCAAACATTTAATGATGTTCTAACGGTATTATAGAGACGAGCAAAAAAAAAATAAAAAAAAAATAAAATAAAATAATTATAATATCCCGTGGTGATACTCGTCAGTCTCGCAACCCTAACATTGGTATCAAATAGCAAGACTTGACTCACCAAAACCAGTTTCAAATCATACGAAAAGATTCACGTACAATTGTTATGACCAAAACATATCGTGTTATTCACGATGGAGAGAGGCCACTCTTGAATGTGTGCGTGCTGTGACGTCGTGTCGGTGTATAGTAAACATAGTAAACATATAATATTGTAAAGTAAAGCGTTAATGTCGAAACCTTATGATACAAAGAATCTCAGCGGGAGTTGCATATTAATTCTATTTAGAGGAGGACCATCGCGATGTGTATTTTTAATAGCACAGCGGCAATTACTAATCGCTCCATTCATTGGTTTGGTATGTAACAGCCGTATCTTTAAACGGATGTATGTTGGGTTTTTATTGATTTGTTATTGTCAATAATCGCAAGTGACGGTTGGTTTGTGACGTCATCCGTCGCTGTTTATCACTGATAACAAAGGCTCTCTATTCGTCCTAAACAAATACTCTTCATAACGAAACACATTTTTATCTGTATATAGGGAATTATAAAAAAAAGTCAACGCAAAAAACCGTCTGCGCCGAAACAAAAACTAATCGGTCGTGCCAAAAACCGCACACTAATAACGTTTTGTAAGATACAGAACTTTTTATATATATTGTTTGCAAATAACCAAATGAGAACACGTAGTTTGTTTGAAACGATAATTACACGTAGACTCGATTGCGATTAGATGTCGAGTGTACGATATTAAATATCACTTCTGCGGTAAACCAATACGACACGTCAACATTCCTTTGTTTATCACAAATATTTTAATATGCAACAAAATAAATGATAACTGGAAGTGATTACTTGTTTTCATATTTGGTGTTTGTCGTAACTTGTTAAGTGGATTTAATCTTACGGAAAAAAATATTATAATGTCACTTTGTAGAATTTATAATCGTATATTTGACTTTTAATAATTAAATTATATCAGTAAGATAGTTACAATTATAAATTGAGTTTATTGTTAAATAAAAATTTTAATGGAAAAATACTAAATGAGCATTTATATTATATTTTAAGAATAATACCTTAAACATAATTGAATATCGTTATTTAATTGAAGGAAAATTTATTAATAGATCCACAATGAATTCCAGATCCCGATTGGGCCTCCTATAACATCGGCATCTTCATATGCATGCGGTGCGCCAGTGTCCACCGCTGCATGGGTGCCCATATCAGCAAAGTGAAGCACTTGGAGCTCGACCGCTGGGAAGATTCCCAGGTGCAGAGGATGAAGGAGGTCGGCAATACTGCTGCTAAAAATAAATACGAAGAGCGTGTTCCTCCTTGTTACAGACGTCCAACTAAAAATGACCCGCAGTAAGTTTTTAGTTATACTTTTTAGATTAATAAGAATCTGATTTGGTATTTCGGATACATAATCCGTAAAGTGGCATCGATCCAAATATCGTAAATTCTTTTATTACCGACCGTTTCGTTTCAATACAATTAATAATGTAGATAAAAGTCTTAAATAACATATATTTTGAGCCAATATGCCTTAATGTACATATTATAACTCAGTTTTTATTCGGAAAGACATAAAAAGTAAAAACTTGACCTACATAGGTACATGCGTTATCTATAACTTTTATCAAACATCCCATACAAAAACGAACTGTGAAGCGATAAACATGAGAAACATACCAAATTTAACCATAACAAATAACAGCACAATGTCACTAAATTTACAGAGTATTAATCGAGCAGTGGATTCGGGCAAAATATGAAAGAGAAGAATTTTGTCATCCCGAACGCCAGAATTATCTCTCCGGTTCCATGGTGGGATTTCTGATGAAGAGAGGAAAAGAAGACAGTCGCTATCAACTCAGGAAGTTTGTTCTTAACGAGAGCGAAGACACATTAAAGTAAGTGCTTTTAGGAGATTGTACATCAAACAAATGTCTAAAGTATCATTTTGATATTATATATAAAAAAAATCTATTAAATTAACATGCATGGCATCATTGTATGTTTGTACATCACGGTGACGACTACATCAGCTATCGCAATATTGTTAAATTCGTGTTTATCTAATTGCTTTTCATTGAGTCTAACACGCTATTCCATGTAGCTGTCAATTTACAGACGGACGGTACAGAGTCGCGTCCACAACATAATATTATTACATATAGTTATGAAATACTTAAACAAACACTTTAATCTGTACTCATGCCAACAAAAAGCAAATGTTGTTTACCAAATTTTCCCAATGATAAGAAAGATTAAAGTATAAAGTTCGTCTCACACGGCCGTCTCAATGATATGTAGGTACATTGTATTAAATTAGATCATATAGATATGTATATGAGAATCGCAAAACGTGTGATGCAACCTTAACTGTTTAATGAAAGACCCTCTTTATAATATATCGTATGACGTATATATCACTAAAACTTCCACACCTCTGAGGTACTACGTCAAGAGGCCAGAACAAATATTGACGGTTGACGTAATTTTCAACTCTTTGTAAGGTATAGCGGCGAGTGGTTTCATGAAATCACTTATCATTTTATCAGTAAACAAACGCGTTACTTCAGCAAATTCATGTTAAATATATATATATACCATTAATAATGTTATATTCCTTTACGTCAGTACGTACACACCATAAAGTGATGGAATGTTGAAAAGAAAACTATTGACGTAGTAATTTAATAGTTCTTACGCAAAACTCAACATCGTCATTCGTCATAAATGATTTTTATGTCGTAGTAACTGACATTCTAAAACTTGTATTTCTTTTTAAAACATCAAAAGAATTAATTTCTTGAAAGTCATGTCATCATAGCTATTTATAATTTTTATAGTTGAATGAATCGAGTTACATTACAATGAATGGAAAAGAATTGTGATAAAAAAAATATATAAACCGGTTGACCTAAAAATAAATGACAACGATAACTATGAAGTTATATAAAGAATTATAAAGGCGTGATAATAATGTATATTAAAATAAAACAATTAACGTTAAAGAAAACAAATTAAAAATATAACATAAATTATCTATTAAGCTACGTTCACACAAAATATAGGGTATTACAAAAAGGATTGAGGGGAGTTATAAGAAGAAAGAAAAGGAGTCGTACAAACATTGTATATGTATTGAAAATTGGTGTTTAGTTTCTCTTAATCCGGAATGGTTCTTAGGTACCAAGACGCGTCCGACGGCTGTAGCCGTGCATCCGGTTGTCTCGGTCGGATTTTCGATCATCTCCGACTCAAAAACTTGGGTCGTTTGAGGTAAGACTGTCCAACGGTACAATATAGCACAATGTATTTAGAAAATGTTTTGATGATTCCGTTTATTAACATAAATATATAATAGAAAATTCGATCGAAATAAACGGTCGATCACTTCACGCGTTCTACACTATGCCTTATTTGAAACATGCTTTCGCGAACATATTAATAAAAATGGGATATGTATAGGGATATTGCTTGCATTCATTAAGCATGGGTTACACTGTCGCTGTTTGTCAACATGTTCATTTTATGTCGACTTTTGCTTTATGTGCTAATCATCAACCATTTAAATTATTATAAGGAAGATAAAACTGAAGAATGAACATTAAATAAGTTATGTAATACAGCACTAATTGTGTATAAAAGAGTTTGCTTTCAGGAATAAGTATAGTATATATTTCTAATTTGTATTTTCCTTTAGGATTCTGGTCAGATCGTTTTCTTCATAAACATTCAGTTTTGTTTGAGATATCTTTACTAATTATTATCAGTACTACTCTGTTATGTATGAATTACTATATAAAATTCTTCATAATATATAATTATTAACTGATTTATAATAATACTTCTATTTTCTTAGATATCACGTTAAAGAACACAGGGAACCGAAAGGCGTTTTGAAGCTTTCCGAGTTGAACGTATCATTCGCACCCGATAAGATCGGTCACAGGAACTCAATGCAACTGACCTTCCTAAAGGACGGATCCACAAGACACATATACGTGTACCACGAGGACCCAGAAGTTATCAACTGCTGGTAGAATATTTAAAAAATATTAATTCATTTTTATTTTATAATAGCTATTAAATTTGATACATCTTTTTAGGTATACGGCGATCCGTTGCGCGAAACTACATATACTACAGGTGGCGTTTCCCTCAACACCGCAATCGGATCTCCTCCTCCGTTTACCGAAAGACTTCGCCCGTGAGGGTTGGCTGTGGAAGACGGGACCTCGACCCTCAGACGTGCATAGACGGCGATGGTTCACTCTGGATAACAGGAAACTAATGTACCACGACGAACCACTGGACGCATATCCCAAGGGCGAGATATTTATCGGTGAGATTAAATTTTCTAGTATTATCTCTGTCATTACATTGCACGATCCTTCGTTACCAAATAAAAGTTTCGTTTCGTTTCGTTTCGTTTTAAAGTAAAATAAACTAGGGGCGCTAACAGTGCTGTTGGTATATTGAGCGAAGCGAATAAAAAAATAAAATAATTTACAAAAGCGACAAAAAAATCTTTACGCGCTTTTCATTGTAAAGCAAATTTTTAGCGCAAACTTTTTTCCCATTGACTTCAATGGAATATCATTTTTTGACGATTATTCTTCAACAACATTCCATTTTTCAATTATTTTTAAACCATCACCTTTATATAAGTCTTTTTAATAGCAAAATTTCATAATTTTCGAGCTTATTCGTGACAAAGAATCGGACTTTAGAATCTTAAAATTGGAAGAAAAAATATTTAATACTATTTTTGAAATTTGTAAATTACAGGCCACGAATCCAACGGATACCACATTAAGGTGTCTAACACGGGCAACGGCTGCAAGGAGGCTCGTTTCCCCTTCCACCTCGTGACCCCGGAGAGGACGTTCTCCCTGGCGGCCGCGACGCACGAGGAGCGCGCGGGGTGGCTCGCCGTCATACAACACGCCCTCAAGAGACCCATCACGCCACAGGACATGACCAGTAAGTGTATATTGTACAGCAGGGCTGGTTACACCAAAGATTTTACCAGGGATCTGATTACGAGTTAATATGTAGAGTAGGGCCGCTTAGTAATCTGACCAGTGAGTTGATCCTCGGTAAAATTAGGGCTGGTTACACCAAAGGTTTAACGAGATCTGATTACGAGTTAATATGTAGAGTAGTTATTTAGTAGTCACCTGGCCATTGAGTTTATCCTTGGTTAATAGTATGGTGGGACAGTCCTCACTCAAAACTGGATCAGCAGTTATAAGGTAAACTATATCTGGTAGACTATATCTATATCCAGGGGCGGCTCTATCTCGTGTAGCGCCCGTGTGCAATGAAACCCTGGCACCCCCTAGGCCTGACATGATGGACAAAGACGATGCTCTTGCGCCGCGGCGCTCCCTGAGACGACCGTGTGCATTGCACACCCTTCAGTATAGGTTAAGCCGCCCCTGTCTATATCTGGTCTACTGTTAAGGGAAATATCCTTAGGTAAACTAGAAATATAGTTAATACTGCTAAATGATAATGGTGTAAGGTCTTCGGGTGTGGTATATATATAATGATTAACTTATAAAAGGTGTCGGGCTTTTAGTTCTTTCTCAATTGTCGATTTAATTTAAGGGATAACGAAGTTATTCTGTTTATTAAAAGCTTTATAACATTTTCAGACACAGTCCAACATAAGCAGACGAAAAAAGTAATGACAAAAAATACCAAGTAATAAATATTACGATAAAATTGTATGTTTGTATGTTATACACAAACAAATCCTAAACTATAGCTTTTGCAAAAAATATGGTTTAGGAGTTTTTTATAAAAAAAAAATATTACTACTTTATTTTAATTAAAATATTAATTAATCAATAAATATTTTAATTATATTATAAATATATTTATATATTTTTATATTATTAGCATCAAACAAACGTACAGAAATCAGAACAAAAATATATATAATTTTGGCATTGTGATTAATGCATTTTTTTGTTGTCGCTACAAAGCTATATTAACAGCTTATTATACTATAACAATAATTTGTCACTAATACAATCCATAAGTACTGTTAGAAGAACAATTTATTAATAATAATAATCTTTCACAGTTGAAGCCACCCTCGTAAGGAAACGCACAACCTCAAACTCAATCAGCATATTCTCCGGAAGGTAGTTAATTTGACATCACATTAAAATTAAAATTACGTTCAAAATAAATCATATTTTTATAATACATTTTATTTGTAAATAGTATTTCATACTATTATTATTTTATTAATTTTTTTTTTTAATTTTTTAGTCAACATATTTTTATGTGAATAATTTATTTTTTCAAAACAGCGACGGGACTGAATCTTTAATTTATGTTTATTAATTAATAATTGTGATTAGTTATTAATTTTTATAATGAAATTATAATGCACACACACACACACATAAATTATTAAAGTTGGATCGCATGTTGTATAATTAATTAATATAAAAAATGAATTTAAACTGACATCACATTAGTCAAATTATTATATTTCTTTTGGAATGATATCTTTTTCTTAGAGTATTTTATTATAAACCATTTTAATTGTAAAATTATCGTCCGGTTTTGGATAAAAAAAAAAATCTAAATTCTAATATGAAATGCTCTCTCATTCATAGAAAAAGACATTCTACAGGGAATTTTGTAATGTAATAATTGTATTATAATTCATTACAATAATCGTATTTAACACTTAGATATTTAATTTAAGGGACACTGTCTTAACACTAAACCTACCGAGTACCGGTCAAATTAACCGTTCCTAAACTTTTGTAAAACTTACACATTTTTAAACGTTATAATATCGTTATCAAACTACATGACAACTCTTAGAATATGCATATAATATTTTCTACACTCTTTACTTTTAGTTATTTCCATTATTACCTGTGTTATATAATAAAATAACTTTTAATTACCGGTCAATTTGACGGCGCGCGGTAGGAACAGGTATACAAGAATTGTCGGTAGGTTTAGTGTTAAATAATCAAATGTGTAATCGATAAAAACATGATAGTGACTGCTCTCGATGTATCGACTGATGTTAAGTGTATGTATACTATAATATTAGCGTAACTTATTATAATAAATATATATTATTTATGCATTACACTTGAGTAAAGTTAAATATTTCATATAAATGAAATATCCGCATAAGGTTTTTTGGAGCTAAATTGACAATTGTATCCAAGATTTGTTATAATCATTACTACTTAGCATGTCCTATATCAGTAGTTTCAGCACAACTACTTAGAAGATTCAAACTACTTAGAAAATACATCATAGCGTAATAATTAGTTTAGTGATGCAATAATAGCATATAGTTGTAGTTGTCTGGAATTTTGGCTTTAAATGAAAAAAAATTCAATAGTGTCAAATTGTGTTTATACCAAATAAAGGCGCAGTGTGACTGCTTTATTAAATTTTAGGTCTCGGATGATATCAGGTCAATGTTTTAATCATGTCGATGAAATTAGGCTTTTATTATTTTATATATCAATGAATTTATTGAATCTTATTATAATTAAATTGTATTCTATATATATTTAGCAATAATGTAACTTAATTTGCTGTATAGCAATTATTTGCAATATAAAATTAGATATAATTATTTAGGAAATTTTTTCGAAACTTATTGAATATATTTTAGTAGTAATTTATGTATTCTCATTGGTATGTTTTGCTTAGCAATAACTTTAGATGAGATTCAATAGTGTCAAAGTAGTTCAATATTGTATACTATGAATATACTATATATTATTTGTGTAGGAAAATTTTTCGTACCTTATTTTCTTTTGTAGTCGATCTAATAGAAGTATAAAGTTCACTTGAAACTAAGCTAAGCTAAATTAGCCTAGTTCACGACGTAGCTTGTGCTGTACCGTGTGTATTGTCACCGATATATTATAGACACTTTATAGATATAAAACATTTGATAATAAAAAAAAAACAAAAAAATGTAGAAAATTTCGTTCTGATAATCCTCTTGTATTTTGTTTCTTCTTTTGACACTGGAAAAAGTTGAAAATCTAATTTCAGTGTCATTTTTTATGTTATTCGTGTAGTATTATCGGGATAATTTAAATATAAAATATTGAGAAAACATGAAATGAATGGAAAAGAAAGATGGCGCTGCTAGTAAAATTATAAGACCGCTTTTTAATCCATAAAATATTGATGCAATGACATCTTTTAGTGGAAAATATAATTTTATTTAATAAGATATGACAATCATGTTTGTATTTTTAATATTTGTACCGGATCATGTTTTAGATTGTGACTTTATCAGGTTTGATCTTATTCTCCCTTTAGCGTTACTAGCGCCATTATTGTAGCATTATATAAATTGTTTTTTTGATTGATACCTGATAATAGACTATAGAATTTTACTTTATCACTACATACGGAAATAAAATAATGTAATCGTAATTTCTTAATGTTGATCAATTTTTAACTTACAACAATTAAATCAAATTTCGATATAACGACAAATGAATTATATCGTCATATTATGTTAGTTAATATTTCTGTGAAAAAAAACAGTTCATATATGTATATATAAATATAATTGTTTCAAATCCCGTGTGTATTAACTAAGGTCCGATCACAAACTCTAAATAGGATATTTTTATCGAACTACATTTTTCTAAGAGTAAACTTTTGATGTCTGTCGAAAGTCATAGTAGTTATAACTATATCTGTTGTTGTTAATATTATACAATAATATATAACTGTATTGAAAATATTTTGAGAATAAGTAAGACTTATACATCAGTGAATAATATATATGCATTTGTGTGCGTCAAAGTAAACTCTTAGAAAAATATTAATCCTTTCATACTCTTAAATATGTATTATTGAAAAAAATGGAGAAGCAGTTACTTAAAACAATGCATTTTCTTTTATATTGATTATATGAGATCGGACTTTTTTTTTTAATGATCCACCTATTTGAAGACGAATGTATGATGTAATGTAATCTTAAATCATCTGTATTTATATTTACTTTTCACATATTTAATGTTCAGTGAAATGTATTATTTTTTAATGGTTTGTATATTGTTTATTTAATTATATTAATATTTAATAATAGTTTTGCCACTATGATAGCCCATGTACCAAGTAACCTTCGCTTTAGTTAGTGCTGTAGAATAATTATTTAAACAATTTTACCAAAACGTTGCCTCGCTTAAGTTACATTTTTGTTGTAAATAATTATAATTATTTAGTGTGCCCTGGCATAATACATACATGTAATTGGATATTTATAAGATTAATAAAACTTTTCACACGCTATTTTTTTTTTTTGTTTTATTACTTATTACCTTCATTAGGAATATATATCTCTTATTCGGTAATACATTTTAGTTTATAAATAAAGATTAATGACGTCATGATTGAATGAAACCAAAGAATACATTTATATCGATGTTTTGTTTATTATAGATTCGATCGTTGTACTAAATACTTACAAAATATATTATTAATTTAATTAATGAATAATATAATTATAATTTCTAACCTAAAAGTTTTTTCGTGTGTTTAGTATGTTGCACCGTAGTAGAAGCTATTAATGCCAGATATACTATAAAGGTAATTTACCTTTAGGCATGGGGCACCGCTGGGTTTCTGTCGCCATTTTTAAATATTATACCATTGTACATATATATATATATATATATATATATATATATATATATATATATATATATATACATAAAGCCATTTATACATACATATATATAATATACATATATTATATATATTTATATGTTTTCACTTGTTCGTAGTCTGCTCTCTAATCTAACCTAATAGATATAGATAAGTGTAAAACAAATAAAAGCTTTTCATTCGCAGTTAAAATAAAATTTATCAGGATTTTTTTTCTTGTCTACAATCATACAAAGAATATTATTATGTGTATTAATCTATTGTAACTTGTACGGTTTAATTTGAATCAAATCTTTAATAGAGTAAAATAAAATTAAAGATAAATAGAGAGCTCAAAAAATAATAAAACACATAAATAGCAACAAAATGTTCATCAGATTTGTTGATAAATTTTGTTATTCTCTAAAAAAAAATTTGAAAATAAACAATCTTCAAACAAGAATATATAAATTTGTATAAAGTTTGTTGGCACAACGAAATCGAAGGGAGCAAGTTTTTTTTGCGAAGCTTTGTTTGTTTTGTCAGGTTCCGTAGAGAGAGAGTGTTAAGATATAGAGTTACCACTTACGCCACTTTAACTAAGATCAAACGTCGACGCTGACGGCAGTTTGGACAGATTGTAATTTCGTATCGTATTTAAGTAATGGTAACACATTTTTGGTATAATGAAGACTCAAAAATAAATTATTTCTTATTTAGTTAAACCTCTTTTTTAATTATATATTACTGGCAAGACATAATAGTGAATACATAATTGTTGTAAAAATAAGTAGAGAGTACTGGTAGTTTTATAACAAATTTTGGCTATAATGAAGACACAAAAAATGTATTATTTAACTATTAGTTAAACTTTTTTTAATTTTAATATTATGGCCAAAGATAATAGTGCCAACATAATATTGTCATTAAAAATAAATAAATCAGACAACTTACTGGAAGTTTTATAACCTATTCTTGCTATAATGAAGACTCCAAAATCAATTATTTAAGATTTAGTCAAACTTTTTTTTTTAATTTAATATTCCTGGCCAGATATAATAGTCCCAACATAAATTACGTTTAAAAAGATTAATTAGAAAGTGCTGGTAGTTTTATAAGACATTTATGCTATAATGAAAACTCAAAAAAACAATTATTTAACATTTAGTTAAACCTCTTATCAATATTAATATTACTGGCCAAATATAATAACGCCAATATAATATTTAAAAAAAAAAAAAGAGGGAGTACTGGCAGTTTTATTGCAATAGAAAATAATATATACTTATTATAACCACATAAATAATATCACACATTCATTAATCCGTCGGACGAATAAGAATTTCTCATTTCGTAATAATTTTCCTTATAGCCATAATTACAATATTGTACATTATTGCACGGTGCTTCATTTGTCATTTCTTCGTAGTTTCTATCTTCATAATCGTTTTCAGAATAATCCTGATTATAATTGTCGTTACAATTACCGCCATTTTGTATGTCTCTTTGGACTTGGTTTCGATCTTCGGAAGTTGTTTCACAGTTCTGTGTGTTCACACTCCATCTTTGGGATATAGTACAGCTTAAACTGCCGCCATGTTGGAAAGCAAAAGGCCATGCCTGTAATAGAATTAAAAATATATATTTTTTATTTTAATTGACAAATAACACAAAATTCACAACACTAATAAAAATTAACATTATATTTCTGGAATTTATTAATAGTTTTTATTACTTAAAAATGTTTATGAAGTGAAAAAAAAAAAACAATAAAAATACGCTTATGCTGTTGTAGACCTCCCAGAGTGTTACTGGATATGCAAAGTGTGAATAACAGTCGCATGAAGAGATAACCCTATTTCTGAACCCAAATAAACACAAATATACATATGTTGACCACTACATCTTACGTATGTTCATTTGGTACCTAATTATCGATTATTTCCGCTAAACGTAAGTAACCGCTTACCAAAACATCTGCGAGTATTACCAATACAAATATCTTAGGTAAAATTAACTAATCTTACGCGACTTTTATGTAAGATAAGCTGAATACTTTTCGTAATCGTTTAGTTGAGTTGTATTAAAAAAAAATCACTGTAGATTTTACGTATTATACATATATTAAAACCTGCCTATAATAAAAAAAAAAAATGTTACTATAAAAAAAAAATTGAAATAATGAAATTTTCACGACAATTACATTCCATTGAAACCGTCCAAAGAACAATAAAACAGAATCTCTTAACGTCCGGAGATAAACTTTATTTATACCAGAAACAGCTGCAAACTTTTGGTCAGCGCGTTAGTTTATTGTTGTAATTTTGTATCTATCTTTACACCATACTGATTGTTTATTTGTTTTTTAAAGGCTTAACCTCGCTTTAAGATAAGTTTTTAAGGACATCCGGAACCCACAAGGCGGCACTTAAATTTATTCTTACATAAAAAAAACTTAAGGTTACTGTTAAATGCAAGCAACATTATAATATAATATATTATATTTGTGTATAACTTTTAGTTAGAGTTAGTTGTAGCTATTTGTCTTAGTCCTTCGTGGAAGGATAATCTCTTAGTGACGGGCGCGGATTGCGGTGGCGTTTAGCGATTGATTCATGGCGGTATATAATACCTAATTTATTAAATATATACTATTAATGTATTCCATTTTATACTATAAGTATTATACATGTTATTTATATTTTGAATATATGAATATATCATAAAGCAAATAATACTAAATCGATTAATAAGATTATATCTACATTTTATTACAATTTCAAACTATATCAATTAAAAGTATATTTCTATAATGTCTGATTTGTTTATTTATAGATAAAACAATAATTCATTTCGCTTCTTACCTAAAACTTATAAATTATTGAACGTTAAGACGCTTGTCACGGACGAATTAACGGGATGACAAGTGTGACAGAAAATAAATTGTCAACAATTATGTGACATTTTGTTTTTATTAATGTTTTTGTTAAAGATGAATTAAATGATTTATGGGCTTTCTATAACTATTTTAATGATATAAATTAATAATGAATTAAAGATGAGCTAAATACTAAGGAATGCACTTTCACATAACATTTTTATTTTTTATATAACATTTTTTTTATTAATATATTTATGACTATTTTTAAGAAGAATGAAAATATATATTTTTGTTACTTTTTTTTTCTATATTTACAAAATGGAACTTATTTAAAAAATATCTAAAATTACTAATTAAGGTACTTCTTAAGAATTTCTATTAAAAAACACTACCATAAACATGGTATTTGAATTTACTCTATTGCTAAGTACAACAATTTTTTGTTTTTTTTACATTAAAATAAAGAAAGCTATTTAACTAAAACTTCTTTACTCAAATGTAGCTGAAAACCCTCTCTGAATGTTAACTGAATATTGAAAAATTACAAATACGTTTATTAGTAATTCATTTAAAAGAAAATAAACTAGTAATAAAAAGCAATTACAAATATGTTATTATCATATTTGATATACAAGATATTCCTATATAACGATTTATGATCCCGATAACTTTATTATAAATAAAATGTTTAGAAGGATAAGCATGGTGTTTGATATTTTGATGACATGATTAAAATATTAAAAATATTTTTGGTAACTAACAGTGGAATTGAACTGAGCGAGGAAAATCTATTATGAAAGAATAAAAGGAAATAAATATTTAATAACAATAATAAACAATTGATTGAAAAAGTTTGTTGCCATGAAAGACTATGAGCGACACAATCACGAGTCTCTTAGTTTTTTCTTTATAACTCTTGATTTAATCAAGCTATTTTCATTCTTTTTTTTTTCTGTAGATGCTTATTTATTAGTTCTACATTCGTGCCAAATTTGACTAAAATCGCTTCAGTAGTTTTAATGTGATGAAACGACTCAGCTCATTTTGAGGAAGACGATCGGCAAGCGCGCGCGAGAAGAGTTAAGTTTAAGTCTATGGGGATTCAGTTTTTCGACCATAACTTTTGATCAAATCAAGATTTTATTAATCAGTTTTTTCTGTAGAAGCCCGTCAACAAGAGCTACAGCAATGCTAATTTTAATGAAGATCGACTGAGTAGTTTTTATGTGATGTAGCGACATAAAATTGATTCCCAAACGGTTAAGTATTCTAAATAAAAATGTTAGTTATAATGGTAAAATGGTATTTATAGAGACAGTTTCTGTGAATTGTTAGTTTTATTTCATAATCAAAATGCTTACAAGGTTGAGTGGATGCGGCGGTGTATGAGCTGATCGTGGTTCATGGAGGAGTGCTCGGAGGTGGGCGATGTATGAAGCAGCCAAGCGAAGTGTATCCAACTTGGACAGCTTTGTGTCAGCTGGTACCCACGGCAGTGTGGTTTTCAATCTATGACACACGTCTTTATTAGATAATGTGTAACAATTCATGATAAAGATGATTTAGTTTCTAATTTATGTTCAATTTATGTGTATTATGTGTTCTTACCTGCAAAATGCCTTCGAAAGAACCCTCATACGTGCTCGTTCCCGAGCATTCGCAGCGTTTCTATGTTGTGGTTCGTGGCCGCTTCTTCCTGTTATAACAGAATAATATATATATAATATTATGAATTTATATTCTTTTGCAATAAATATTTAGTTTCGTACATTAATAACTCGTAACGCCTAAATTACGTCTTAAAAAGTTAACAAATCCTTCACTTCAATTCCTTTAGTGTAACCATATATAATATAATTCCGCAAGATATCCTAGACCTTAATTTTCTTAGTTTTAAATCTAAAATCTTATTATAATATTCGAGAATTTCAAGTTGATCGAAATTTGTGGAACTTAGGTTGTTTACTCATTTGCAGGGTTGATATTATAATATATACATCAAATATTGTTAAATTTCATTTTAAAAAAGCAACTGTTGAGTTTCTGGGCGGCTCTTCTGAGCAGAGCAGTATTCCGAGTTGATAGCTTACGGACTGACTTTTTTAATGTAATAATTGACGATAGAAATGTGCGTGAAAATGGCTACTTTAATAAAGATATTTTGAAACAAGATTAAAGCTTTTGTCCTTGTAAAAAATAATTAATTACTTTTATAAGTATTTTAATTTTAAATAATTTTAGACTTAGCCTAATAACCAATAACATAAACTATATTATCAAAGTAAAAACATGATTTTTAATATAACAGACTCAAGACTATTTGTAATAACACATTACTGTTATAGAAACAATCTAAATTCCAATTAAAATTTATTATTTATAAGAATATTCAAATATAATTGAATTAAGATTAACATTAATTAAAATTATAAATTTTCACTAAACTATAGAATAATCTTTATAATTTTTATTTTAAATAGAGATATTATTATAACTGTTCCAATCTATATATCTATATAATACCAAATCTAATCTAAGAATATTGAATGCTTACCGGAACTAGACTGAGAATCTTCAAACAGGAAGCCATCATCATCATCTTCTATTCCTTTATCCACGTGGGGTGATCGGTTCGATCGTTTTCTGGGCATTTTCACACAACACAACACATAATTAACCGACGAGGGTGAAGAGCGCGTATGATTTGAGATGCGAGGCTGCGCGGGCGCAGGGCGGTTCTTTGGGCGGCGCCGTGTAAGACCACACCCGATTTCAGGATTGTATCTCGACTAATCAGATTTTAACGGATCGATAAATTTTGGTGCATTAATCACATTAAACTAATTGTTTATTAGTACACACACACACACACATATATATATATATATATATATACACACACACACACATATATATATATATATATATATATATATATATATATATATGTGTGTGTGTATTTTGAAAATTTTAACACAAACAATTTTGATGCATTACTCATATTGCGATTCGAGTTTTTGAACTAATTAGTTTGTTAGTCCATGTAGATATAAACATATAAATATATATGTATGTAAATCTTAAATCATGAAAAAATATATCTAGGACTAGTTTAGTTTATTAGTTAAACTACTACTTAAAAATGATTTAGTTTTTGCTTGATTTTAATTCTTTTTTTTATACATTCCGGTTGTGATGTCATATCATTATTATATTACATATTTTACGTTTTATCTTTACTTTAGTAACTCCTCTAGAATCTACATTGTAAAAATTTAATTTCTTTCAATTTGTATCAAATACTATCAAATGATTAGTTAAATAAAGTAAAAAGTAAAACCCGTGAAACAATTAGCGGGTGGTTAAGTGAGATGAAAAGATTGACAGTGGGACGAGGGTGCTACTTCCGACACCCTATACGTGACACACACACGTGCTACACACACGTTATATGTATATAGAAAAAACTATACCTAACTATGCCCTATATATATATATATATATATATATATATATATATATATATATATATATACTAGCAGACCCGGTCACGCGTTGCTGTGACTATTGTTTTTGATATATTACATTTTAGTAAACTATTTAAAGGGTAACGTTCAGAGTACATCTCTTATGAAAACCTACGTACCTCATTCGTAATTACTCAATCCAGTCAACAGATACCGCCGATATTAGAATTGTTAGGAGCTGAAACTTGTGACTGAAAATTGTGACTGCAAAATAGTAAACAAAAATTTGTTGAGTTGAAAATTATTAATTCTTTTAAGTCTGATGAAACTGTACGTGGTGTGTAAATTTTATTTAAATCGGTTAAGTAGTTTAGGAGTCCATCTTGGACAAACAACATGACACGTAGTTTATATATATATATATATATATATATATATATATATATATATATATATATATATATATATATATATCAATAGAGAATTTTTTAAAAAGTTAGTGTTTTTTATATATATATATAAATTTTTATCAGCATTTTGTTTTTGTTTATTGCTTTTGATTGATAATAATGTTTTCCTAGTAATTGAATATTTTTTTTTATTTAGCAATTCAATATTATATTTTATTTCACTGCATTCTCACTGTGAAGGTGATCAGTACCTACAGTGACTAACGAGAAGCTCCAAATAGGATATCACTAGGGTTGATACTTATCAGTTTTTATATTAACTTAATAAACATACATGGATTTTTTTATATTATATATATCTTAACCTTTATATGATTGTCATTTTTATCTATAATTAAAATATATATAAAAAGTTACGTTGCAATTATAATGTATACAGATATCATATAAAATCATAATTAAAGGTATTTATAATTAAATATATATTTTTTATAATTATATTATAATTAATTAATATTCGAAAACCCTGTGATTCCAGGTGGTTGATATCAAAGCGTTTGAACCGAAGCGATTCGTTTTAGCGCCATCACCAGTGACTTACGGTGTCTTGTTTTGTTAACAAATATTATTCTTTGTTCCACTTACACATTCTATTATAACTAATAGTAATTAATATATATTATAACATTGTTATTTGTGTGTTTGTTTATTTCCTTATTTTTGATTACTGAATAAGATTAAAGTGTAAGTATTTTATATTTCGTCAATTTTCTAAATTGTTTCGCTGTCTGAAACCTACACGAGTAATTATTAACTTTTTTATAATAATTATAGAGGTATATGACTTAGTGTTATAATTATTACTTTACTCGCTCTATTTGTTTATATGGTTTTGTCTGATTTTTTATAAATGTTAGATTTATTGAAACCGGGAATAAAGTAGGACTATGTATATAACCAAGTTAAAAACTCCGAGTTCCCTGGATGGATTCCCATGCCAATTAAAACCCAACTTTACCATTTATAATTATTAACACTGAACCTACCAAGTACCAGTCAAATTGACCGTTCTTAAAATATTGTAAAACTTACACATATTTAAACGTTATAATATCGTTATCAAACTACATGACAATTCTTAGAATATGCATATAATGTTGTCTTCACTCTTCACTCTATTATTACCTGCGTTATATAATAAAATAATTTTTAATTACCGGTCAATTTGACCGCGTGCGGTAGGAACAGGTATACAAGAATTGTCGGTAGGTTTAGTGTTTACTGAATATAAAAAAACATTATTATAATCAAGTATTTATTTTCAATCACATCACGAGAATATCTGACTCTTTCTGTTTTATTTTAAAGTACAAAGAGGTATCGTAATCCGTAAATTGTAGACAGTGTCGTTGAACAGAATATAATTAATATCATTTGACAATAATTAATTACATAAACAATATTGAAGCTTCAAACGTAATCTTTCCAACAAGATGAGTAACTGTTGGTATTAAGAATGAACTCTAAGTATTAATATATAGATTTGAATTTGTAACCACTTCATTGTAACGGTATATGTATAATTTTATCTCAAAATATTTTTATCTCATTATCTGGTTACGATCTGTGCGCTTATTGAGCGAAGCGAACGGAGCGCTCTATGTAATACTTTCCATCCCATGTCCAAGGTTGGCACAGAAACGGCTTTACCGATCTTCCTGAAATTTTACACATGTATTACGATGGTTTTTAAAAAAAAGTGAAAAAAAAACTCATGTCGTTGAGAGATAATCTTGTGTTTGAAGAACTCACACGCCCAAGAACTCTTGCAACATCCGAAGATTCACAAGAGCGTTGCCGGCCTTGGAGATTCTGAACTGGTCACGGAGTTAGTGTCCATCCTCAGGGAGAAACAAGGACAGAACATCCTACACTCCGTGCAATTATCTGATCATTTGTCGTTATGGCTTTCTGGAAGTAGCACAGCAAATAGGAGATAGTGGAGTAGGTCCCAGAGTTAGCTAGTTACTTAGAGTTAGTTATTCCCTAGGAGAAATCTGAGTAGGGTAGTCTTAAGTTTAAAGAGGCTAGCTTATATATATTATATATTTGTAATAGTAATTTGTAATTATACTAACACTAATTTTAAAGAAATATATTGTAACTAACACTATATGGGCTGGTCCTGAAATAAATGATTATTATTATTATTATTATATGGGTTTAGTAGACACTATGGCGCATTCTACTATCATGCTAGTTTCATATAACGACCCTGGAACTCTCAAGGGCCGAGTGTCATTCATAAAGAGTTTACTATCGGCAAAAAAAGGACTCAATTTATGACCTTCGGTATTCCATTCTGATAAAAAAAAATACGCAAACCAGTAATGATGAAACTGAAATGTTTGCATAATAATCGTTTTTATTGAGACGGAGGTGAAATGTAATAGCTTTCTTTCAATAATAACAAATTTACTGTATAATATAATAACACTTGAATAAATTGTCTTAATTAAAAATAAATGAATTTTGAAAAATATGCCCGGATGTTTCGTTAGAAAGGGAATCTTGCAGTTGTAAGATTATTATAAATCTATGATAGTTGTAATAATAATTGGTATATTTTTTTAATAAAATAACAGCAAGTCTTATCGTCAGTGGACTGATATTTTTTAACCGATAAATATGAAAATATCGCAATTATTATTACGATCACAATAATTCGAATTTAAAAATATCTAAATTACATTTTTTTATATACATTAATATATATGTGTATAATTTCGTCATTTTGATTTCCACCAACTGTGACCGAGGATTGGTAGAAATATTTATAAAATATAATAATAGTTTAGAATTATCACTAAATGATTAAAACTTTTTCAGAAAATTGTCATATGTTTAGTACCCAAATCGAATATTACACTAAAATAATGAATGGAATGGAATGAAATGACGTAAACTTTTACAAGTACGGCGATAAGTAGTTTTTTATATTTTGTTTACAGCACCATCTAGCAAGTTTATAGGGTACTATAATTTCAAAAGAATTCTGTAAATGGTTTTCCTAGATACTAAACAACTACATAATTAGTTTCAGATTTGGAATAAATTTCTTTGGTATCACGAAATTTTGTTACTGCATTTACAAATATATCTGAAAGTGTACTTATATTATTGAGCGAAGCGAACGAAGTGAGCGTAGCGTTTTACTGGAGACTTTTTACATTCTTTGTCACGAATTGGCTCGAAAACTACTTGACGGAAAATTATGAAACTTTGCAATTAAAAAGACACACATTAGGTGATGGTTTTTAAAAAAAATTGGAAAAATGTCTTTAAAAAAAAATAATTAATGTCATTTCAAAAAACTGATATCCCATTGAAGTCATTGGGTAACGATGAGTCAATACACTGGGCTCGCTTCGCTCAATATGCAAAAGGGCGTTTGTTGTTATTTTATTTTAAGGTTCTCACTAAAACATAATATATTCTTGAAATATCAAATTAGGTAATTTATGTCTACGATAAGTTATTTACATTAATATACATTAAATAAATAAAATTATCTTAATAATTTGTATTAATATAATACCTATATACATAATATTATATAAATAACTGGATATATATAATATAAAAACTTCATATTAATATTTTGATCTCATTCAAATCATATCTATACATTCAAGTGAGGTCCGAGAGGGAGGGTTATGATCCCCCCAATATCTTTATTATGTTAACAAACAAAAATTGCGCAATTGACGACTAAATTTAACATATAAATGTAGTTGTATTATTTTAACTAGATGGTAGTGATGTAACGAATATTAGCATTACCATTCGCATAATTTATACGAATGTTTTGCGTAAATCTCAGAAAAAAAGTCGGATAATAAGAACCGACATAAAAAAAATGTTTTAAAACAAATTAATATGCACTAAAGTTAAAAAATATTGCTTATTTTCTCCTAAATAAAATGACATGTTAAAGTAAAATAAAATTATTACGAATATAAAATAATAATATCAATATACAATTATTATTAGTTTTGGAGTCGGTGACAACCCGGATCATGACAGGAGCAACGTACCCACCGTTTCGTCTTAAACCATGATCGTCATCTAATGAGATAGAGGAGCGACGCTCACCAAAACGTATTGTTTCACCATCACTTATTAAACCAAACACCTGAAACTCGTATACTTCTACTTAGTTTTATACTAACTATATTTGTAGGAGATCGCAAATTGATAATATTTTACAGCGGCTATTAATATTTCTGCTGATTTACCATGTAAAGTTTGCAAAAGAAGCTTTATCCACAACAGCGATCAGTTTAACCAGCAGATATATATAGTATGCTATTACCTGAGGGACTGGGTAATTTAAGTACAATAACTACGTGCTATCGCTAACCTAACCTTTAATTTGCTAAAGAATTCGTCTTGGATGTGCAAAGACTAAAACAAGCATTAACTTAGTTAATGTCCAAGAAGCATATGTATGGAGATGTTGATGCTGTCTCTAATATTAACACTAAACCTACTGACAATTCTTGTATACCTGTTCCTACCGCACGCCGTCAAATTGATCGGTAATTAAAAGTTATTTTATTATATAACGCAGGTAATAATGGAAATAACTAAAAGTAAAGAGTGAAGAAAATATTATATGCATATTCTAAGAATTGTCATGTAGTTTGATAACGATATTATAATATGATATTATAATATGATATTATTAAAAAGGTGTAAGTTTTAAAAAAGTTTAAGAACGGTCAATTTGACCGGTACTTGGTAGGTTTAGTGTTAAGATGGGCAGTTACAGTCCACAAACTACAGAGTAAATCCCACGAAAGAGCTGTAACCTTTGTAAACAAAACTTTGCAAAAGGACTATAGGTTTTACTAAGACGTGATATAAGTATGAAAGGCATAACTTTATCAGATTAAAAAAACGCTAAGCGACGGAAATAACGAGACTACGATCGACTAATCTGTCTTTCGACAATGAAGGTCCAATATATTACACCTCAATTTACGCAATTAAAACGCGAATAAATCAGTATACATTGACAGCATCAACTTCACAGTTTTCTGATGTATCTTCAAAGTCAACATTTATGGAATATGGAACCACATGGGAAAGATCAGCTTTTTAATAAAAAAGAAACATTGGATTCACTCCGTCAAAAATTCTGAGGGAACAAACAAAAAAAATACCATCGAATTGAGAACGTCCTTTTTATAAGTTGGTTAAAAATCTAATTCCATTAATTTTTTATTTAATACGAGAGAAAATACCTTAACCCCGTAATCACATTTTCAGTGTTCACAGTGTCATTTGGTATTATATATTTAAGCCATACAATATATAGGCCAAATTTAAAAAAAAAAGAATTATTCGCATTTGTATATCCGACTATCGCAGATATTAGGATTCAATGTTCAAAAAATAACATTAGTTATATCACTACTAGGTGGCGTTAGTAAATAAAATAGATCAAACTTGCATTTCCGCTGCACAGTTTTTCCTCATTTTATAAATGTATATCGCGCGTTTTCATAGTATTGATTACTTGAATTTTTATTTTCTGTTATAGGTAAACATAATTTCTGAACGACTATCATAGACTGAGAAATATTTATAGTACTTACATATTTCTCGTATTCACATACACTTCACATATTTCTCGTCACTTTATTGAACGAAAATATCAAAGTGACATTTATTAATTACTGACAGTTCTTGTTAGATTTTGACAACACAATAACTTGGCGAGATATATCGTTTTTGTTGTATATGTAACTATTATTATAATATACAATCATATGAATTATATAAAGTTAAAATATGTACGATAGATAAATAAATATAAATTATCACTATGCTGCCCGGTATTGGTGTGTTTGGAACTGGTTCTGTAGCCAAAGTTTTGGTGCCGTTCCTTAGGGAGAAGGGGTTTCCAGTTGAAGCTATATGGGGTGTGACGGTACAAGAAGCTGAAAACGCAGCTAGAGAATTAAAAATTCCATTCTACACAAATAAAATAGATGATGTATTGCTAAAAAAGAATGTGAGCCTTGTATTTATCGTTTGTGCTCCAAATTTACATGCGCAAATATCAGTGAAAGCCTTAGGTATAGGTAAACATGTTGTATGTGACAAACCGGCTGGTCTGTGTCAGGCAGAGGCTCTTAAAATGGTACGAGCTGCACAGTATTATCCTACTTTAATATCTATTATAAATCATTCCTTAAGATTCCTCCCAGCATTTAGCCACATGAGGAAATGTATTATAGATGGTTATTTGGGTAACCCAAATGAGTTGACACTAATTGATGTTCGAGTACAAATGGGATCCTTACTTGGAGAGACATATAATTGGTTGTGTGATGATAGTATGGGCGGTGGTACACTCACATTAGTGGGAAGCCATGTAATAGACTTAGTTTCATATCTCAGTGGACAAAAAGTTGTAAAAGTACATGGAGTGTTAAGAACATTTGTAGAAGAAACTACGAAAGTCAATGGTATCAGAAGGATCACAGCTCCAGACTTTTGTACATTTCAACTACATATGGATAAAGGATTATTAGTTACAGCTACATTGAATAACCATTTGCCTGGTCCGTGTTTTAACCAGGAAATTTATGTTTGTAGTAAAAAAGGATACCTAGTTGTTCGAGGAGGAGACCTACATGGTAGATTACATAAATCAAATTCTAAACTGATAGAAGAAGAAGGAAAGAGACCTCATGAGAAAGAAGAGGTAATTTATGTTGATATTGAAGACTTAAGTTGCGCCTCAAGTGTTATTCCCAAACCTTATATCAAAGGTCTGTGTAAAATGATAAGTGCATTGAAAGAGGCATTCCTTCCAGTAAAAGAACAAATGGATTGGATAAAAGAGCCAGTGAGAACGGCTGCTACCTTTGAAGATGGGCAGCGAGTCCAAGCCACAATGGAAGCATTACGGCAGTCTAATGAAGATGGTTGTTGGAAAACTGTTCAGCTTTTAACAGAACCACCTGACCCTAATCCAGCATTGTCAGCAGCCGTCAGACGCACAGCCATATCGTTGCAGTAGTAGATATTAGTTTATGCACTTTTATGCCATTGTTATGTACCTTTATTAATTTACTTTTATGTAGGTTTTAATTGAATAAAATTGTTACTCAGGCTACAAAGTAAATTGAGAAAACATTACAGTTAATTTTAGTGAGAATGTGAGGCTTTGATTACTAATGTTGTATGAACAATGCAGCCACTTCGTAGATTCTAATTATTGCTTCAAGTTATCAAGTGATGAAATCAAAGTGTGAAGTAATGATGTAACAAGCATTATCAGTATTAACCAGGTTTGATTTATTGCCATACAAAGAATAAAGTATTCTCAATTTTTATCATGACTTTAATGTTCTTGTGTATTTATTTCCAAATTATAATTATATATTTAAGTATATTTTTTTATTAATGTGATTATTTAAATTAAATAGTAAGGCAAAAAATTTTCAAGTATACAACTATGATATAATAAAGAAATACAAAAATTATATATTTTTTTTATTCATATATTTAACTGTAATTTATACCAACATAACCTCAATACACCTTTATAATGTAGTTAAAAAAGTTAACACTTATTCTTTCTATTCGGAATTTGCATTTAGGACAGTAGAAAAATAATACAACTTGCTTTATAACAACGTTATAATAAATGCAAGGATAACAGCATGTCTTCCACAGGATTTAACATATTACACAATCATATCATCATACACTACAATGTTCTAAAACTAACCAAAAATTCGAAACCGCGCGAAACTAAACTAGAATTATTATTAATTTTCAATCTTTGCCAAAATATCAGATTCTCTGAATAGATGGTATTCCTTCTCGTCATTTTCTAGACTCACTTTAGTGCCGCCGTATTCTGGGAGTAGTACTTTGTCTCCAACGTTCACTAGTACTGGGATAAAGTCTCCATTCTCTTTTCGGGAACCAGGTCCTACAGCTACAACTTCTCCATGAAGAACTTTGGATTGTGCCTTTTCAGGGATAACTATACCACCCGCAGTTTTTGTTACTGCTTCTGCTCTTTTAATTAGAACTCTATCGAGCAAGGGAACCAATTTTTTTGCAATGCTAGCCATGACTTCGAAATGTGTTCTGTTATTTCGCCGAAGACAAATGAGAGTAGATTTGAGATTTCAGAGTTTAGACAGCTTTTGTAATCGTGAGATCTAGAATATTCGTACCCCGGCAAATAGTACAAACTCTATGTTCCATGTGTTTTTAGGGTTGCCATTTATATAATATATAATATGTTTTTTATATACTTTCCTTTTATTTCATAAAAAATAAAAATTAATATATTTTTAAATAAAGTTAATTAGTAACAAATAGAGATTTAAATTACTAAAAAATAAATATTCTTCTAAATCAAAGCGACATCTATTGTCTAGTAGCTTAATAAAAATAGTCCAATACAAGTTATAATTGAGGGCAGTATGTTTTATTATGTAAATAAGAGATGTCGCTAGTAATATCATCGTCGGTTAGTTCAAGATATTAAATATTTATTTTTTGCAAGCATTCTTAAATTCTGAGTTTTTAATAAATACGTATACATTTCTCTTGATTTATATAATATGATATAAGCCTTTGTACCTAAACAATACATATTTGTATCCGCAATCATCAAGTACGCGGGCGCCGTGACCGTCGAAGGAATGTTCTCACTGCGCCGGCGCCGGCAAGTCTCGAACACACCTGCGCACAGAATTAACACACACAGACACCGATTAACTCACGCTCGATCCATAATCTAGGTTATAAGTTAGAATTCAACTATAATTATTCTTCAATGTCCATTGTGTTCAGAGTACCTTATTGAAAATTAAAACAGATTGGTATTGTTATGTGAGAAGAGCATTGCTTATTGTTTTCTTCTTCAAACTTTCTAACCTGACTTGTTTAAAACATTGCATTTCGAAACTTTCATCTTATAATCTGTACATATGTTTGTTTGTAATGGGTAAACTTAAAGACTGGACAGATTTTAAAAATTCCCTCTTCTGTCGAAAAATTTATCAGCCATTTAGCTAGTTTTTAGCGATATTTTCATAAGATTGAAATCGAAAACGTATCTTAGAAATAAAAGCGAAACAGAGTGTATATTATCCAGTTAAAAAATTCTCATAAAACCAAAACAAAAAGTAGTCCAGACAATCGCTCCTTCATGTCAACGCGGACGGAGTCACGGGAACTACTATATAGCATATAATGGAAACTCACAATTGTTATTTACCTCTTACGGAAAGGTTTAAACGTTTTCTCACAGTTCGTAATCGATAGACTAATAAATAAGTATCACTTTTCAGAAAAACTTTAAAATTTTAGTATATACTACAGTCACATGACAACAACGATCCCATTGTTGTTTAAAAATATTTAATAATTAATTATCATAAAATAAGTAGTGAGTACTGATACCTAAAAAAATTATATGTAATTATTCGGTATTTTTTTTATTATATATATATTTTTAATTAAATAGTAAATTTACCTAAATATAAGTAAATATTTCAGTATATCTTTCATACTGGTTTTGTTGTTTGCAAATAGTTTGATAAATAATAATATTCTGCTAAAATAATAAAACAAAAACAATCATTTTATAATAATTTATTTTCACAGGGTAACACTGAGAGGTATTTTGAATCTATAAAAGATTTCAATACTTAAATTCAAAAAGCCTTTTTATGAGAGATAAAAAGAGAATTCGACATTCTGTGATCGGGTTCACACGGCCAGAGATCCAAATTTTGCAAACAGCTCACGTGTTCAATTGTAGGCATTCCATGTCTTGTCAGATATAAAAAGATAATCAGAAATTAAAAATTCTTTATATATTTGTGAACATAAATTTTTAATTTTCTAATTATTTTAACAAAATGTTATATCTATACTCTTTGAAATACGAAATTTAAAAAAATAAAATTAAAATATTTTTTTAATATTAAAATAGTAGGTTTAAATAAGGAGGTTTTATTTTAAATCCATCAAAACATGGTCACAGTTTAGTGTAAAAAGTTGCGGTAATAGACTTACGCGGATGTTCAATACAAAATAACACAACAAACACCGAAAACACCTGATACAAGGCTTGTATAGAGCTCCGATTTACGTTCATACTAATAACCACCTTATATCAATAACGTTAGGGGTGTAAATCGGGTGGTATGAAATCGTGTGTGTGATTGAAAGGTTTTGTGTATTAAAGATGGTGGTTCTCACGGGCGTCACAGGTGCGTCCGGCTATCTGTCTCACTATACCGCGATTTGAATCATTTTAGTACCGCTCTAATTGTACGTGAAACAATCACTTAAGAATTCATTAATTGTGTAGAATGCTTTCTACACAAATAATGAATTCCCATAATTTTATGGATTTTTTTTACGCATCAATCGCAATTATTATGTCCAATTGTATATTTTTTTTTTCCATGAAGATTTTTGGCTACAAATTAACAAGGATTATAATTAAAAACATATATGTATATATTTTTATATTTATAAGTAGAAAAACAAAAATTATAAAATATTTTGTAGCTCGGTAACTAAATAAAAATAGAGTAAATTTTATAGAATATTGAATTGCATAAATCTATAAGGAAATTGTATAAGCGATTATAAATTATATTTCTGTTTTGTAATAACTTTTGCAAGTAACTTTTTGTACTCCTTTCCTAATTATACATATTAATCATCATTTAATATTTGTAAAATTGAATCTATCTTACTTTTTATTGTAGTTATTTTACACACTAATGTTTTTATTTACCTGTGTAAATTTGATAATTCTGTCTGATATGTTGACTATAATATTAAACTAGCACCACACCAAATTATTTAAAAATCATTATAGTTAAAGCAAATTTTGTGGTTCTTCGCGAAAATTAAAAAAAAACCTTGCGAAAATTAACTAAATTTACGGAATGAAAGCAATTTATGTAAACAAATTTTATTATAATCTGTAAAGTAGTCTTGTTGTTTTGTAAATAATAATAATAAGCAAAATTAGTTGTTTTTACAATGGCATTATTTCGGAGGAAAGTATCCTATATCCAAGGCAATAGTTTCACCAAATTATAGCTCTTTTGTTACCAATTATGGAATTTCTTCAAAAATTTTAAACATATTTTAGTTACAACACGACAAATATGAACAACTTACAAATATATTTATTTAATATTTAATTGATGTTTATGCAGGCATAATTAATTAAATTAATTTGGATTAATTTCACTTCTCGTTTCAGTCGGTTAAATATGAACTTACTTCAATAATCTAGATTTTCCTTTTTACCTAAATACATAGAGTTTATTTTAAACAAATATAAAACAATAGCATTTTCGTCTCTTAACTATATTATAATGAGGTAAATTAAAGTCGATTCAGTATTGACTCTCTCAAGACCTGAAAGGATCTACATATAATATAGTGAATCAACAATCATGACGTCACATTCAGTCAAAAGAATAATATTTGATTTCCTCTTGTTAATTAATTTATTTAAAGAACTGTAATAGAATAAACTATTTATATTAATAGATCACTCACAACTTCTTTGTACAAAGTAGAATATTTACCATATTGCATGCAAACGATACCGTTTCTAGTACGTTTATAAGGTAAGACTCAAACGACGAAACAGTCAACTGTCAAACTAAAAAGATACAAAGTAGAATCACTTGATTATAGTAATATTTCGATTTATATTCATCGAATTGGTAATATATCGACATTTTATTTATTATTTTTATTTTATTTTCGTGTAGATAAAAATGGTGAACCCGATAGTGACCGTAAATGAGGGAAAGTTGTCTGGTAAAGTTTGCAAATCTTCGTCAAGTACGGAGTTTTATACATTTAAAGGAGTCCCATATGCTAAGCCACCTGTGGGAGAATTGAGATTTGCGGTAAGTTTATGAATAACAACATAAGTGTACTAACTTAAATGTTCTGATTAGTAAATTCTATTAAGTTACCACTAAACTAACTGTAGGAATATAAGTTTCCATGATAATTTATAATGCTGAAAAGTTGAGCTCATTACAAATGTAACCCAATTTATTGGCCTTTATATGGAAAACATGTTTAATGAATATAATTAGTATAAAGATATGAGACATGTAAGCTCTGTACTAGGGTCTTGACTTGATTACAATATATGACTATGATGAAAATATATGACTATGATTTCTAGCAACTATTGTTATTTGAATAATTATAAAAGATTAACATTCTGGAAGAATCTTCTAAATACTAGATAAAACTACATAAAAATCCAATAAGCACTAATTCTTAGCTCAACATGGCAGAAGTGAATTATGTTTTATAGTTATTCATAACTTCAAAGGTGTTTATTACTTTAGATATTCTTATGGAAATAAGAGATTTTTTTACAAAAATTATAATAATAGATAATAGTAATAATGTTAACAACTTTTTTACTGAAGATATTTTATAATAATATTAATACAATAGTATTAAAATTGTTCACACACAATGACGATAAGTTTTTGTCATTCTCTTAATGTAATAATTATGGAAATTTTGCCGAACTTGCCAAAACTTCAAATCATAATTGGTACTGTAATGTTACACAATTTTGTGATTCTTTTAACACTAAACCTACCAGTACCGGTCAAATTGACCTTTCTTAAACTTTTGTAAAACTTACACATTTTTAAATGTTATAATATCATTATCAAACTACATGACAATTTTCTACACTCTTTACTTTTAGTTATATCCATTATTACCTGCGTTATATAATAAAATAACTTTTAATTACTGGTCAATTTGATGGCTTGCGGTAGGGCCAGGTATACAAGAATTGTTGGTAGGTTTAGTGTTAATTAAAATCACTTTAAAACTAAGAGTACATACTGCATTGCTATCCTAATTATAGGGTCTTATCTCTTTACCATTTGTGTTGCTGCCAATATAATGCACTGTTTGAATATTTGTGATACATGATATTGTAATTTTAAAAAGAAAATATCTGACTGATAACAAATTCAGCGAGAATATTTAAGCCAAGACCCCATTTTTTTAAAATGTACCATGATAAGGAATTAATTTTATACGGGACTAAAACTTAAATTACAAAGACAAGAAGTTTTATATAAAATAATTTTTATAAATCAATAGTTATACCGACTCGTACAAATTGTGGTGGTACTGACTAGAAGCTAATATTTGTATACAGCCTTCAAATTCCTTAAAAATATATTGGAATTATCTTTGTGTGTTAAATTTTTTGTTATTCTCTTTCTTGAAAATAATTGTTCTAGGCACCACAGCCACCAGAACCTTGGGAAGGGATACGAGATGGTACTAAAGATTGCAATATTTGTGCCCAATTCGATCGAGAGACATTACAAGTTGTTGGAGATGAGGATTGCTTGTATTTGAATGTTTCAACTCCAAGTTTACCCGATGTTAAGACATCTCTACTCCCAGTGATGGTTTTCTTTCATGGGGGAGGTTTTATATTTGGAAATGGAACTGATGATTCCGTTCATGGACCAGATTATTTGATTGAAAAGAATGTTGTTGTTGTCACCTTAAATTACAGACTCGGTATCCTTGGGTTTCTTTCACTCAAGTGCAAAGAAGCTGCTGGTAACATGGGCTTAAAAGATCAAGTACAAGCACTGAAGTGGGTGAAAGATAATATTTCAAATTTTAATGGTGACCCCAACAATATTACCATATTTGGAGTGAGTGCCGGTGGAGCTTCAGTGGAATATCTTATGTTATCGCCTCTAGCAAAAGGGTTATTTCATAAAGGTATAGCTCAGTCCGGTTCCTCCTTGCTACATTGGGCTCAAAATAATAAAATAAACGAATTGGCTCTAAAGATTCCACTTTTTAAGAAAAAAAATATAACCGACAACCAAGATTTGTTGTCGTTTCTAAAAGGATTGTCCACTAAGGACTTGATTTCGACATCCATGTTGGTTTTGGCGGCCGAGAAGTCGAGAGGGGGGATTTTTTTCGGTTTTGTTCCCACTATCGAAGCGGAGGGAGACTGGGAACCGTTTATAAGCAAGTCGACCTATGACTTGCTAAGTCAAGGAGAATTCAATAAAGTACCATTCATTACTGGTTCGTGTGATCGTGAAGGTTTAATTATGCTGGCAAAAAACAACATTGCTTCCTTCGAAAGTTTGTTAAAGGAAAAGGACTTTTTGTCATATTTGCCGTTTGAGTTTGATGATACTCAAGACGATTTGCAAGCGAAAATAAAAAATACGTATCTTGAAAGTGAAAACAAATATAATGAAATAGATTCCTATGGGATTGATTTCTTTTCTGATATAGATTTTCGGGGGGGTATCTATGTGGCTGCGGGGCTGATTGCCAAACATATACCAGTATACATCTACGAATTTGGATATGATGGCAAATTGAATTATTTGAAGGTAAAAATGAGTATTGATAGGAAGGGAGCGTGTCATGGCGATGATGGAGGGTATTTGGTGAAATCAGCAATATTACGAGAAAACATATCAGACACTGACAAGTTGGTGCGTGAAAGAATGTGCCAGATGTGGACAAATTTTGCCAAATTTGGGTATGTTTTTGGATTATTTTAATATTCATAATTAATGTTATTAACTTAGCATTTTCTTTCAGAAATCCGACACCAGAAGTAAATGATATTATAACTGAAAAGTGGGAACCGACAACTGAAGCTGGTTTGAGTTGCTTAGTTATAGATGAAAATCTATCTATGAGATATGATGTTCAATCGGAAAGAACAAAATTGTTTCAGGAACTTTATCGTAAATATTACAAATAAGCGGAAGAAAACGGAAATGTGATATATATTTATACATTAAATAAATATACAATTGTTTTATACATAGTTTATTTACTTTTTTCCTTATTTATATTGTTGGAATATTTTAGGTTCTTTTCTCATCAATAATGGAACAGTGTTTTATAGTCGAAAATTGAATATGAAATAAAATCATTAAAATAGATATATATCAGATTTATTTCAGTATAATATCACAAAGAGCGAGAAACAACGACATAATTTTGCTAATTACCCTGATTTTTCTGATTTTGATCTGATTTCTGATTTTTCATTTAATCTATAATTTGGTATCTATAGTATTTATCGTGGAAAAATTTCAATATATAAGCAATATCATGATGCGTTGCATCTTTTCTTTTAAAGAAATTAGTTTAACCTGTCTACACAGATTCATAAAAATTTACAGTTCCTCTTTTCATCGGATACCATTTGCACTCTTCAAGCAGGACGCAGCCACAAAATCAAAATCACAAAAAATACCAATTTTGTCACAATCGTCATCTATTTTGAAATTACCGAATCAACTAATGAAAGAGTATTTTCATTAATTTGTATTGAAATATATTCATTCAATGTAAAAATCCTTTCCAGGTCGCAAATCTGAAAGTTTTAGTGGATACTGGATAGTAAATTCTTCAATGATGATGTGGTATCAGTGAAATTAAAAGTCTTGCGGTCGTATACAAAAAGAGGGTTTTTGTTATAAATAAATCTATTACAATATTTTTTTCTACAAGTTTTAGATTTTTTTTGAGGTTTGTACTTAATAGCCAAGTCATTGAGAACAGAATTTTATTGAAGAAATGCTGTATGAAAAATATCTTTCAGTCTCGAGTGAAACAATATGTTACTAGCTTACAATAATCTGAGCGGTGTTGCCAATTAGTGTGTCCTTATTAGAATCATCTCCAATTTATCTATATATTATCTCGATTATTAAAGAGCTTTTAGGTACCTAATCTTTAAGCGGAAACCACATTATCTGGAATATCCAAATATAGAAAACTAAGAGCATCGAATGTGTATTTAATTACAAGGACTACGTCTTTTTCGATACGGTTATCATTTTCTAGCTGTTCCATATCACAATTAATAAAACCACGTCATCAATAAACCATTACTGGTTCGCTTTGGACTTGGTTCTGGAAGTTTTAGAATAAAAACATTCTGATCCAATGGAGTGGGAGTGCGTATCTCAATTGAATTGATAACAATGTTGGTTTCTTGGTATGATATAGATTCAAAAATGGCATCCTATTTCTCTGGAGGTTTTGGACTTTTTATAAATGCAAAAAATAACTTACGTTTATAAACATAGTGTGCCTATAGTATTTGTAGGATTTCGTATTTCTTTCATGTCACAAAAATGAATTGTAGTTAAAAGTGTATTAAATAAAAAAGTATAGCGGTTGGTTTTATATATATGCCATTCTATCATACGGTTTTATTATTATATTCAAAAGTACCTACAAAATTATTAAATAGTATGTTAGATGGTGGAAATTTAGCGTGTGACTACAGACTACAGTCCAAATAGTGAATTTTCCACAATAAAAATGTCTTTATTGTAACAAAATTATTCCAATCCTTGTTTTATTTTAATCCCAAATCAGTTTTGGTAATTATCCCAGACAACGACAGATTTTTCCTTACGGACTTTTCCTTAAACTGTATCCCATAGTAATTACTCCGACAATAAGTTGGGGTTAGTTTATCAAATTGAATTTGACATTTAATCGGATTACAAAAAAAAAATTACTAAAAAGTTTATTCGTATTTAGGGAAAATTACAGAATATATAACATTCCTAACGAACCACAACCATGAACGCCTTTTAAAAAAATATAGCAATTATGTGAATACTCTTTATTTTAATGTTCGAAGTCTTAACGCCTACCTCAATCCACTCAAACAGAGTCACTGGAAATAGCTAGTAGTATTATATAAGAGTACAAAGAAATAAATACAAAATATAATACTTTATTTATGAGATCTTAATAGTGAGAAGAGATGAAAAGATCAACAATAAAATAAATATTGATTTGCTCCACACATTAAAATTAATTATAATTACTGTATATGAATGGTCAGTGTGTGTGTGTATTACTACTACTATACTAGGTTCCGCCAACCGTGCCCCGCGGGTGTTGCGCTGAGCCCCTCTCCTTTCTTCTTTTCTTGATAACTTTTGAATGGCTAAACATTTTTTCTATCTGTTTTCGCTATAACATCCGCGTTTAGCTCAAACATACATGAGAAAATTTTTAGCTAATTATCTCTTTGCATTCTGGAGATAACTAAACACAAAAAAAGATCTCCCAAATCTTGATTTCTGAAAGACCGTTCTAGATATTAGAAATATGTTGTAGGTTTAAATTATTTTTAAAAACGTATATTGTGTTAAAATTCATATTAATTTAATTACATTCATTGTTATTTTCTTCTGTCCTGAGGTTTTTGTTAAATACAGTAACTTTTAAAAGTAATTAATTTTTTGCTGTAATATTAATATTTGTATTATAGTAAAAAATCTGTCTGTTTTGGCTCTTATATAATATAGAAACAAAAAAATAAACTATTTCACAAACATTAAAGAATATTGTATGACACTAAGATATTATTCGTCTTGCACAAACGTCAATTAAGAGTCCATGCAACATGGACAACGAAGTTATCAAAATATGATTATAGATTAACACTAAACCTACCGACAATTCTTGTATACCTGTTCCTACCACACGCGGTCAAATTGAACGGTAATTAAAATTTATTTTATTATATAACGCAGATAATAATGGAAATAACTAAAAGTAAAGAGTGAAGAAAATATTATATCCATATTCTAAGAGTCGTCATGTAGTTTGATAACGATATTATAACGTTTAAAAATGTGTTAGTTTTACAAAAGTTAAGAACGGTCATTTTGACTGGTATTTGGTAGATTTAGTGTTAAATAAAAAAAACATTACATATAAGATGGTTATTATTAAATAATATAGTAATGTACATTGTATTATTAACCATTAAAATATTTCACCTCATAGTGCACGATAAGTGTACAGTTCTGTTTGTATTGTCCGTGACGTCACCGGCGCCAGTGAGTCGCTTCGTAAAATACTCAGGTGCATCATACCTGCCCACAGATTTTATACACTGTGTTCTTTTTTATCATTTTCAATATATTTTTTAACATTTAATATAGTATTTGTTTTCTTTAATAGTGATATTTTTTAGCAATGGCTTCCATCTTTCCCGCTCAAAGTTCTATAATTTATAAAAAAATTGTGATTATGTTATGCTATTAGCTATTAGAGTTAAAAAATGTTTTATAATTATTAAAATTGCTTTTCTAAATCAATCGTTCAAAAACCTTTAAAAAAAATATAAAAATATTTAAACTATATTATATAATACCCCATGTATATATGTCCTAAGATCCTTTCACGAGGCTGCGCGAGTCGTGATTTGATTCCCACAAAGATATTGCTTTCTCTTTCTTTTTATAAATTATATTCTGTGTTTGTCAGGGACAGATAATTAATTATATCTAATTGATAGCTAACAGGACAATGTCAAAATTAAGGTTATAACTAAATTAACAAAATTTAAATTATGCTTTTAAAATTATTTTAATTTTTTGTTTGTCCTATAAATACAGAAATATCGATATGTTTTTATACATTTCAATCATTAATTTCGTTTTCTATTTTAGATTTACTAACTGTCAAGTTTGGTGGTTTCGGAAGAAACCCGATAGATGTCGCGTGCTTCCGATAAACAGATTATACCAGAGGTCGAAGGTCATGTGTTGAATTATTCATAGTATACTTATTTAAAAAAGCAAATAACTTGACTAAGATATTTTGAATTTGTTTTACGTGTTTTATTTTCTATCAGCTTACATGATTGCGGTTAGCTTTAGGTCTAAATAATGTATTCAAAGTAATAGAATTTTATGTTTTGATCTATGTCAAAAAACATATGTGAATTATTAAAACAAATATTACTTTATCGGCTATTCTAAGGTATGAAGAAAATAACTTCAAATCTTCCGAAGTATTTAGGAAAAGTCGGTGACAAAACCAAGTTTGAAAGTTTAATTATATATTTTTGTTTTAAAATTTTATTAGTTAAAAACACATGCTAATTACATTTTTAATTATGAATTCAATTGTCACTTAAGTAGCTTATGAAGTAACTGTAAAAGATATATTTATATATTGTTAATATGTTGTAATTAGTATGTATGTACTTTGAAAAAGCCAATTAACACCTAACTTACTAGTATATCACAGCAACACATAAAACAAAGTATTTTGATAACTCCATTTATGAGAATCGTGAACAAATGTGACAGTGACATTCAAAATACGCCATATTTGGCCCTTCATCGGTACCCCAATTATCAAATGGCTGACATTTGGCTCGTTCAGTACTTGGCTTCACTAAATACAATAATGTTAAGCATTGTGCCCATATTTGTTAACAATGGCCCGACTGCATATTGACATCTGGTATTCAAACGCGTATGTTGGGAATGTTATAACAATAAAAAATAGTTTCTAATACCTTCTTTTTAAAGCTCACTTCCACCATGTTGTATTTGGACTATAATATGTGTTGTTATTGTAAATTGAACTTTATGTAAATACAATAAAGTTGATGCTAGTTTGTTAAATTTAGAAGCAAATTGTAGTCATAAATATCGGAATTTGAACTTGTTACATAATCACGGAGGGTACAAGCTATTTGCACTTTTCTGTTTTGCCAGTTGGTATAAATGAGATAATTAGTTTACAACACTTATATCATCAAAAACCTTAACTAATTTATACATTTATATATAAAACTAGCAGCCCGCCCCGACTTTGTCAGGGTTTTGTTGAGACAAACATTCAGTGAGATAGCCAGTCATATATATTTACTTACGAATTCAGACTAGAAGTGTCGCAAATAAAAATAATATAGATTTTTCCTTAACCAATTTTATATTTTACATAGTTAGTAACCTAGCCTACTAAGCTGTGGTAGTTTTCCTATTATTTCGTTATATCTCCCGACAACCAATTGGTTTTCAAAACTTCCGATTAATAAAACTCTTTACTAGATATCTTATATATTATACATAAATCCAGAAAACATTTATATTAATAGCTTTAACCTCAAGTTCTATCGTTAAATTACTTTGGTGACTCGTAAATGACTCAAATTAATCTCTAATCCAAAACGTATAATCAATTCATTCCTTGTTTTTTTAGTGTCAAATCCTACTAAGATTTTTTAATAGTGATATTAATATGGTGTTTAGAATATTAATTTGTACTATATATATTATATTGACATATGATTAAAGAAAAGGCTCACTTGATGATCATCAAAATAATTTTATAATTTTTTTTAAAGTTAATTTTGTTATAATTACATTTTGTTCTACCTTTTGTTCCTGGTTAGTGCTGGAGAATACAGCTGGAACAACTTCCACCAATCCACTGTAACTTGTGAACTATTTGGACCAATCAATCATTGTATAGATAGGAATGGTCCTGTAGCGAGTGGGAAAGTCGGACGCTCGGCCATTATCTCTCTTCTCCATTTGTCATAGTCTCATTCTGATGCTCGAGAATGGCGAAGCATTTATAACCTTCATATTTGCTCAATTACCACTTACCAGCAGGTGGATCTATTCGTGAAGCGATCCTATAATAAAAACACAAAATTTAACCTCTTAAATGTTAACAGAGATTACTACATGTCCTACTTTGTCAATTCTGTTAGATAATTTTTATTACTGTGAATTACAGAAACATGTCTTACTTAGTCACTAAGTCAGATAAATTTTTGATACTGTAAATTACAGATATTTATTATCTATCATCTTTGTACTTTAACAATGTGGTATAACCCTATTATGTGGTCACACCACACAATGTAAATATTAAAATAAATTTAGCTAATTTCCAATCCATTTAGTAATTACAAGATATTGTAAGGTCTTTGGTCTATAACCGAGAGTCTTAGACACTTTTACTTATTGAGGTTAAAAAGTTAAAGTTAAAGGTGATGTCCCAAGTAAAGTTTAAATTAATATCAAATTATAATTTATAGAGCGTCTGAAGGTCACTATAATAGCTATAATTTCTTAGTTTGAATCCTGTCTTAGCTATTTTGTTCCTAGTATTCTACCTACCAGCCATCTACCATATACCTACCTACCTACATACTTAATTGAGCTGAGCGTAAGCGAAGCTCTTAACCGTTTGAGATCTAATTTTTGTGTTTAGTTGTCTCCTGAATGCAAAGAGATAATAAGCTAAAAATTTTCTCATGTATGTTTGAGCCGATCGCGGATGTTATAGCGAAAACAGATTGAAAAAATGTTTAGACATTTACCTATCTAGTTTTTAACTTAAAAGGTCTTGAAAGTTAGCTATCAAAGCTCTTGTTTCTGAGATAAATCACAGTTAATATTAAATCTCCTTCACGTCATATACGAATATTCCCAATCTCACATATCCTACACAAACAGACAAACAACTTTCATTATCCGATTTACCTCAATCTATATCAACTTTAGTGTTTATTTTTGGGCAATGAAAAAACTTGTTTTGATATTTTATTCGTTTATAATTATTTAACTTATAATTAAAACAAGTATTAATTATAAGTTATATAATATTTTATTATATATAATACAAATATATACATCAAATAAATATAATCTGATATTATTTCTATAAAAAAAAAAATACTTTTTTAATCAAAAAATAATATAGTAACGCGTCTTAAGAAAAAATATATCTAAACCTTGCAAAGTAATAAAAAAGAGGACATCCTGTGCAATAAATTTTAATGTCATTAGAAACTATCGAAATACTGTAATTAAGTATCATTGATTTCGCAACAAACCATTAAAAAACACGTAGGATTGGCAAAAAAATATCATGATCTATCCTTGCAGCTGGCCAATTACTAAAAATCTCTGCTTGTTAGATGGGCGTTTAACGATATCACTATGGACGGACAGACACACGTTTAACATTTGAGAGATGCCGCCGTTATAGGTTTTATAAGCTCTAGGCAAAGTTTTTTGCCATAATTTGATTATTTGTTCCACTGATTGCTTTGATTCCTTGAAAACGTTATTTAAATAAGTATTACTATAGTAATTTTATTAATACAATGAGACCGAAAGGTGATTTTATTTATTTAGATAATTTTATCTACCAAATAATATTTAATTCAGAAAAAATATGGGACACACAAACTGGTATATATGTATATACTAGCGTATTCCCTCCCGCTTCGCTGGACACACTATTAATTTGGATGTGAACTTAGGTTGCTATGGTAACCTTTATCATATTATCCGTTGCTATGGTAACCGTTGCTATAGTACGTCTTATCCCCGCGTTAAGTGTATATCTCCTATGGGTGTACAACTTGCAAAAGTTGAAATCCGTTGGGATAGGAATTCCGTAAAATCCGTTCTTAGTGGACGTCTACATCACAAAAGATTTTAAGTTAACCGAACAGATAGCTTCGGAGATTTGGTGATGAGTCAGTGGGATTTAAATCGCTACGTTATATATATATATATATATATATATATATATATATATATATATATATATATATATATATATATAGATAACGTACCTAAATACCAAACAGAGTAACTGATATAGTTATTTTATTCTATCTTATTGAACAAGCAATAAAATTTAATATATTAGTTCAAAGATTGTCTTCGGACATTATAATTATATTTCCAAATATTTGTTACAGTGTCATTTAAGCAGCACTTTAGTTAATGGGTATTTCCCTCGGTTTTATTTGCGAATCTTCTATTTGTGTTTATAGACGTGCCTCGATCGCGTTGGAGGTTGTTAGCGGGATGATCTTTATATGTGTATACGATAAATTGAACACTAAATATTGTCACTATAGATTGCATTTGTTTCATTATTTGATTTAGTTTTATTAAATATAGATATATTTAATAGGCGACTTTATTTTTTGGACGCTTTGTTATCCTTAATAACAATTGAAATACAAAATAATTTATTAATTATCGTTTAGAAGAATTTTACATTGTTTTATTTTGTTGTAAAATAAAAAATATTCGTATATAACAAATCATATCAAGAACTTTTCGTTACTTTGTATTATACTTATTGTTCTATAAAACACGAGAAATAACTTTATTCATCAATCTGAAATCATAAATAAAAATAATAAAATTACTATTATGAAAGAAGAAATAAATTTGTGAGAAATAATCTTTCAAAAACGATTTTGAAAACTTAAAAAAATTAACAGTTGGTTCAAAATTACGCACAGATTAATAAAATAATACGAAATTTTACACAGACACACACACACACACACACTCACAAGCACGCACAGCTTGTATATAACAATATAGCATGCAGTATGATATGTTTAATAAAAATAATAGATAAATAAACGATTAATTTTAATAAAAAGAATGAACATATTCTAAGTAATTAAATAAATAACATATTTTAATACACTTAACCACTTTTTTCTTCTAAAATGAAGTTTTGTTCTAAAAAGAAGAAAGTTTATCGTTTTTATAGTAAGATGGAGAAGGGTAACAGTTAATTTGCTCTATTAACTGTATCTTAACACTAAACCTATCAAGTACCGGTTAAATTGACCGTTCTTAAACTTTTGTAAAACTTACACATTTTTAAACGTTATAATATCGTTATCAAACTACATGACAATTCTTAGAATATGCATATAATATTTTCTACACTCTTTACTTTTAGTTATTTTCATTATTACCTGCGTTATATAATAAAATAACTTTTAATTAGCGGACAATTTAACGGCGTGCGATAGGAACAGGTATACAAGAATTGTCGGTATGTTTAGTGTTAATCTTAAAATGTATAAACAAGATGATCATATATTTCTGAGTGTCTCAAAATAGTTTATAACGAAATTCTTTCATTGAAAACTATTATAGCTTAAACGTAAGCTCATTAATTATATTGGTATATCATTAAGAATCGTTAAATTTAGCTAATTAATAATCAAAGAATCATGAGGTGTCCTCCAAATGTAAGATAAGGTACACAGATTGATTTAATCAGTGTCAATATTGACGGAGACGTGGTGAGAACCGCTCAGTGTGCACAGGTGGCCCATCTTAGGCGTACAGGATGTTTGCACTAAATCATTATACATACATGTATAACTTAATTTTAGATAATAGTCTTATTAATATTTATAATATAGTATTATTTCTGTTTCAATAATAAAAGTTTGAGTTGATTTTGTTTTTGAATTTAGTAACAATGTTCGAGTAAAGAAAGTTGAGCTGCAATTTGCCTTTAAATTGTATAACTTAAAACTACATTGTAAGAAACATTAAAGAGGTAAAAACTTTCAAAAAAATACATACATTGTCTCATTTAAGACCTCATTTGTGTTCTTGTCCCAATATTTATTTAAATTTCATTTTATTACCTAAAGTATTGAAAACAACCAACGCCTGGTCTGAATATGTCAATCGACAAAGCTTTTTTGATTTTTTATGAACTTAAAAGAAATAATGTTAATTAGATAAATGTGTTTGTTTGTTCATGTTATATATTTATTCAAATACCTTAAGTATAATACTTGAAAATGTTATAAGCTCATGATAATGATATCAATGCCTTTGAACTGACGGATACCTTCGCACGTGATAACATATTTGCATATAGTGAGAGAAAACATAATAAAAGCTCGTATCGTCAATCCGAATTGAATCAATAATTTTTCAGGCCTCGCAATCTTTCTTTCAATCTTTAAAACAGCCTGATTTAAAAATATACAATTAACAATTTAATTAATTGTGGTCCTTATTAAGCATAAATAATTTATAATACTACTTTGCTCTCGAAATATTGTCAGGCATTCAAAACTATACATTCCCATAAAAACATCTACCTTCGTCGTCTTAAAATAAACATGTTATACCTATGTATACAAGTATGTATATAAATAAAATTAAAATAGAAAATACTTACAATACTAACTACTAATTACTTTTATACTGACTTATTACCTACTTTTATACTTACACTTACACAGTAAGGTAAGTGTAAGTATAAAAGTGTAAAAAAGTTGTACTATAGTTTGAGATAAGATTTTGGATAACACAAACAAAAGAAAAGATGCGTAAAAGTTAAAAATCTTTTATTTAGGAGAAACAAAAAATTTGTATACAAGAAGATAATAATCAAAACATAATTTTAAATATTGACGGTTATGATCGTAGCAGGATAAGAAATGAGCAAGTTCATTAAATCTGTTCTCAATACGCACCTGCAAAACTAGCTGCTGGCTTTAAACGGATCGTCAAGAAAATTGTCATTTTCCGTCGAGTGGGGGCAGGTGTTCTCTAATGACTGCCCACTAAGTTATATAGTTTTTGCATCGAGATAGAAACTTCCTGCATTATTAGAAACACGATCAGATTATTTAAATTATGTATTATAATCACATATAATTTGTTAGTAGAAATAATTTTAGTTAGTTTAAAAGATACTTAAAATATGAAATTTTACTTAACTCTACCTAAATGTTTTAAGCCAGAGTATTTCATACTTTTAAGTCCCAAAAAGTAAGAAAAGTTATGGCTTTTGTTGTCATTGTTAAAGTATTATTAATTATTTTTAATATTTATAGTTGTAATATAATAGAATATGGTGTTAGATGAGAAGTAGATACGGCAGGTGGTTGCGGCCATTACGTTTCCTATTAGAATCGTGTTAGACCATTCTGTAATTATTATATCGGTAGGGTTGTACAATAAACAAAAATAATATTTATTTATCATTAATTATTTAATTAATTTAATAAAACTTTATTTTATTCATTAATAAACTACTTTTAATTTCCAATAAGAATCTGTTTAATGTTAATGGAAATTGTTTTGTTATATAATAGAATAAAAATAAATATAATATACCAGTGATGTTATAAATATAAAAAAAATTATGATATATATATATATTTTTTAAGATAAATCATAGCTCAACCCTATCTAAGATCGTGGCAGGTGCAAGGCGCCCACATACTATATACTCATTTATCTATTGACATTAAGTAACGGAAATCACAGACTCATCTGCGGCCATTGTTACTGACATTACATTGATTTAACGCTTAACCATAAAATATATAAGACCATGTATATAAGACTTATATACCGACTGCTAAATCTTAATATATATAAATTACGTGTCACGTTGTTTGTCCGCGATGGACTCCTAAAGTATGTAACCGATTTTAACACTAAACCTACCAAGTCCCGGTCAAATTGAAGGTTCTTAAACTTTTGTAAAACTTACACATTTTCAAACGTTATAATATCGTTATCAAACTACATGATAATTCTTAGAATATGCATATAATATTTTCTACACTCTTTACTTTTAGTTATTTCCATTATTACCTGCGTTATATAATAAAATAACTTGTAATTACCGGTCAATTTGACGGTGTGCAGTAGGAACAGGTATACAAGAATTGTCGGTAGGTTTAGTGTTAATAAAATTTTCACACCACATGCAGTTTGATCAGACTTAAAAGAAAGGATAGTTTTCATCTCAATTCATAGCCTTAATATTATTTTATTTCAAATTATTTGTTTATTATTCTCATGACAGATGTTCTCTTACCGTTACCTCTTAAATAGTTTACAATGTAATATAACAAAAACCATAGTCACAAAAACGCAAATGTTATAAATTTCATCTTATTTTCTCCTTTAAGATAATAAACACTACTCATGCTAAGTTAATTAAATAATCTAAGAAATCCAATCCTAATATATACATAAATAAGTCTCAAGGTATCTACATAACATAAATTATCGAGCGAGAGGAAGCGGTCTCAAACTAGTATAATCCTAACGATTTTCTAACGCCGTCTGCCACCTGTCATGGTACTCTTTAATCCTGTTAGCTGTTACTTACCATACCATATATATGTAGTCGTCTAGAATTACGCCATTACACTTACCATAGATGTAAGAATATTTTAGAATAGAACTACATCAAAAAATATTATTTTTGTTTAAATAAATTGTTTTGTTATCAAATAACATATTTTGTGTTTGATATTTCAATAGTCCAAGAGATAACTTCGAGAAGACTATGGACTGAAGCAAATGTATAGATATAGATGATAGAAAGAATTGTGAATTTTTATATCTATATTACGACACCTTGAACTAAAAACATATCAATATGTTTCAAGAAAAGACAGAAGTTGTGAAAAATGTGTAAAAATTCTTTCACTTCACTTTCACAGAACAAAAAAAACATTATTGTCTCAGATATATTTTCCATGAGCGTGAGGCGACAAATCGTGTGATGCTAACGACAATCATAACATACGCGTTTATCAAACTGATTATCAAGTGGTATATATATATATATATATATATATATACATACATGTATACATATATATACAGGTGCATATTTACTATTGTCAAACCACTTCATTGACTGTCTTCAAGTAATTAAAAGACCTGGTATTTGGTCAATTGGTAATTAATCAGTAAAGAAATTAAAATTCAATAAAATACTCTTCTACTTAATATAACTAGCAAATTCCAACATTAAATCCACTTGCTTTAAAACGAGTGTTATTTTAAAGACAGCAAATTTGCAATTATGATTAATTCAAAGAAATTTTCACTATAAAATATATATGAAATTAATTTGCAATATTTTCCACTAACGAAAATCCGTTTCTATAAACAGTTCCTAGATCTATGGGAGGTCAGAGTCCTGTGGGTAATAGTGTAATAGTGATTTGAGCTCTAACGTTCGTCCTGTCACCTGCCTATGCCCGGCATTCCTCGCTGTGATTACACAAACACCTGCACACCAAAGATATGCTAGGAAATACTTTGAAGTAAGGTTTAATAGAGATAAGATTAGTATTTATTGTCTTGAATTTAAAACAACAATAAAAATGTAAACCTTAAAAATATAATTACAGTAAAGTCAAGAGTTATTCTTTATCTGTTTTTTTTTGGCTTCCATTTTGAATTTTTAAGTATAGTATTTTAAACGTCAACAAGTTGTTTCTTGACAGGATATATAAAGATAAGAACTAGCATATTTAACATTTCGTGTTAAAATAAATATAAAAAAACACGTAGATATACTACGGTATGTATTTTTTATACTATAATAAAATAACGGTACTTCGTCTGTATTTTCAATACTTATTATAAAAAAAATACTAATTGTAATGCATTCGTCCACTTCAATAATTGCTACTCTCATTATTTTAATAAATTTTCGAGTTTATAAGCTCAAAAAATTCTATTTATATAAAATAAGCTTTTAAGACAATCTTTCTAAAAAATATAAATGCAACATCATATAACAAAACACAAGTTTTAGACAAGTTTTAGAAGTACCTAACGGACAGTGACATTCAAAAAAACTTTCTTCTTAAGAAGACTTAACTAACTTGATATATGAAAAGGTTTTGTTCAGAACTTTAACACACTGCCGTCAATTGACGGCTGATCACAAAAGAGTTTTTCTAATTATAAGAACTCTTTTGTGATAGACTCCTAAGTTTGTTGGACGAAAAATATGGCGCCGGGTTAATCGTTACTCGTCAAAGCAATTAAATATTCATTAAATATCCACTCAACACTTTGTCTGTCTGTACAAAAGATACAGTATTTATTTTGTATTTTAAAATACTTTTCAAGTAGATTTATATAAGATGTAATAAATTACTTATTAAGTTAATACAAATATATCTTCTCAGAAACCATTAATATATATAAAAGAATGAGAGATTTAACAATGGGTAGTGGTGATATTATAATCAATAAATAACCATAAAATTTTTTATGTATTTCTTAACAGATTTTTTACGTATCCTATGTTAATATATATTTTAAAAAACGCATACTTTTAGTCTATTAATATGTATTTTATATTAAAATTAAATGAATTTATATAATAGTTATATAATATACAAAGTTTAAGACATAGATATAACAATAGAAATCGAAGAGCAACATTTTTTATTCAGTAAAAGTTCATTTAACTTTAGAAGCATAATTTCAAATTTGTGTTAAAGAAAGTTGTGAAATAAGGTTATGTAATTTACAGAGATTATTGTAAATACAGTTAAAACTACTGATATTAACGGCCGGTAAGTGGGCATTTTTATTTTTATTGCGCACACGCACGGCACGACCGTCAAACGAGTGTCAAAGGTGAAGTCTCAGTCCTCAATGCGTTTGATACTTATCAGATTTAGTAGTGTCTAATGTTTTATGTAAATTATTATAGTAATGAGAATCAAATATTTTATTAACAACAATTATCTATTATAGGTATTCCATAAAATCCGTTCTTTGTGGACGTTTATGTCACAAAAGATGTAACTATGTAAAATTTCAAGTTAATCGGACAGATAGTTTCGAAGATTTCGTGATGTCAGTGAGTGGTAAATTGCTTATATATATAGATTATTTATCTGAATGCTCCGGTCGCTTAAAGCCTGAAGGTCATAATTCATGGTTGTCGGGTCAAAGATTTTATAAAGCGGTAATAATATATCTCGGCCGTAATTTTAAACCATCACCTGACTTTTGACGATTAAGATATACATCGGACATGATAAAAATATTTTATTTGTAGTTTCGAGTTTTTCTGGTAACCATGGCAACCATGAAGTCGAGATTTATAACATATTTTAAAACAACTGTCACTTATATTAAATGAGTTTTTTTGCAATGAGTTATTGATTGACAAATAGTTTTTGTAGTACAATGTGTGTGTAAAATATTTATTTTTTCCTTCATTACTAATTTTACATAACATAGTTTCTTATAATAATTTTGAAGTTACGTTTCCGTTTGATGGTTCGCAGAATATTGTAGAATTTTACTTTTGCGATATATTTATGTTATATATAAATAAAAGCCAGTTATAAATATTATTAAAACCTTTGATAAAATTCAGAATATATTCCGACAAGTAATAAAGTGTTAAGAAGAAATATTTTAATGACCGTAACGCTTTAAAGTGTACACCTGTGACATTATAATTAAGAGCCTGTAAACATGTCCATTTGAGATTGCTGAATAAACATATAGAAAGGAAAACAGGCTTTATTATTTATACGTTAACGTTGAAAACCGCTCGAGAGTTTGTATTTTAACAATCAGTTCTGTGTCTCATACACCTTCGCTTATAGAGGTGTCACATTCAACATTGCTTAGTTCAATATTTTTTATTGAACCTTGAATAAGTATTTGATATAACGCAATATTTAAATAGTAAATTGTTGAAATGTGACTGACAGCTTATAATTAGATATGTCATTGACAATTGACATTTGTGTTATTTATAATTCTACTGTTGTTGAGCTGAGCGTAAGCGAAGCTCTTAACCGTTTGGGAGACCTCTTTTGTGTTTAGTTGTCTCCCGAATGTCACGAGATAATTAGCTAAAAATTTTCTCATGTATGTTTGAGCTGAACGCGGATGTTATAGCGAAAACAGATTGAAAAAATGGTTAGCCATTCAAAAGCTATCAAGAAAAGAAGAAAGGAGAGGGGCTCAGCTCAACACCCGCCGCGCACGGTTGGCGGATCCTAGTATAAATTAATAATCGGTTATAGCTCGACAAAATGGCAATGAATTGTATTGGTGTCTATTTTAGGAAAGTCCAGCTAACTCATTAATTCAATTAATAGGTCTTAATATTCAGTCCAAAACAATTAAGATCATTGGGTTTTTACGAGCAACTGGTTTGCAAAATCAGCTGGTATTCGGAGTTAGACAGTTCCGCGTTTGGCGACGACCGGCCGCGGAATGTTGTCAGGAATTAATCTCATTTAGAGCCTTCAGCTGTTTGTGGAAAACTAACTTATTTCTAAGCAAATACCTGTTTAAATGGTTATTGTTGTGCTGTTTTGATTCTATCAGTTTGTAAATTTTATTTAAAAACATTGGATGTGTCATATTAACTGATATCAAAGTATATTTTTGACGATTGATTTGGGATGCCCTAACCGGCAAATTTATATTTTTGGAAATAATTTTAAGAACTTTGTAAACAAAAAATATTACCAAATTCAAATGAATATGAATATAGCTTATATTTTTTTTTTATTTTTTGATAAAGACAAGTATAAATTCAAATATATTATTATATATCTAGAGATTTGAACATAGTAGATATCTCACAATATATAATTTAATTTGACTTTAATTATTTAAGGTATTTTGAAAACTTGATCCAAGCGTACAAAATATTAATCATAACGAAAAATATGAATGTAAGCTGTCATAGCTCTTCACATTAATAGTCACAGACTGTAGTACCATGGTTCTAAGTATTGTCTCGATGGACGAGCAAATTAATAAATAAAATACCATATCCGAAAGTAGTAGCCCGGCGACGACCAGGCGGCCGCACACCTGCGCCTGCGCATCTCAATAGTGCCAATTGATTTTGATACTTATTTATAAAGCATAGAGTCTCTAATCCCTTGAACAACATATATATTCTCATTACGAATCATGGACGTAACAAACAAATGTATTCAAAACTCTGTGCCTTTACTAGCAAAGTCGGGTTTTATGTTCAATTGATGGTCAGGTTTCATACAATGGAAGTAATGGCTGCGATGTAACGTTTTGTTTTCGTATTTTTTAGTTAATGATAGCTTTAGTTAAAAAAAGGAAGATTATTCTGTACCGTAATTGATGCAAATGTATGTAATATGTACAATTTTACACTCTTGTACCATGAATTTTTAACTCCAGTAATGCCATACGGTCTCCGTTAAATTTGGTAATTTTGGTATTCTCGACAATAGATGGCGCTGACCGTTTCTTGTGTATAAGCGGAACTTTTTAAAGTATATTTTGTTAAATAACAGCAATATGACGTGTGCATTAAGTTTTAACAGAATTAAATCCTTTTCTTATAAATACTAAGTAAAATAAATACAATTTGGATCGTTTTATAATATAAAATAACAAAATTAATATGAAGTTCTGAATCACGCTATTAAAATTTTCTAAACCATTAGTATATATACAATGCGTCATCGCATGATAATGGGAGTTCCGACCAGTTCAGCTATCGGGGTTACATACGAGCCTTTATGGTTCTCTCACCCTGTGGAAAGTCCCCGGAGACATGGCGGAGAGCGTCACACCGTGAAGGTGCAGGCCAGGGTGGCATCGTAGGGTAGGTCGACCTGCGCGATGTCGTCCTGTAGCGTTGCTCAGAGCACAGGAAATGTTGAAAGGAACATCGGTCTATAACTAAATGGGGCTTACTCGGACTGGAACTCTTTTTGAGCGAAGCGAGCGTAGCGTTCTACTGGAGACATTTTCTCATTCTTTTTCACGAATGGGCTCGAAAACTACTTGATGGAAAATGTCATGTCAAAGAACTGATATCCTAGTGAAGTCAATGGGAAACGATTAGTTATGACACTGGGCTCCCTTCGCTCAATATTCAAACGGCACCCGAGATTTTGCGAGCGCAGTGAGTCGAAATTGTGGGTCTGTTGGAGCCCCTAGTTAATAATTATCATTTTGTTTAATTATTATTATTGTTTTTAATTATGATATGCCAGCTAAAAAAATGACAAAAATATCTCAAAAAAAACATCTTTTTGACAATTACAAAATATTATTTCCTTTTGTAGTTATTTAAAAATATACGTTTAAAATAAACAAAATAGAATACGAATATTTAATTGCCTCCAGAGAGATTTGAACTCTCGACCCCTGGTTTACAAGACCAGTGCTCTAACCCCTGAGCTATGGAGGCGCCGCTTGCGTGAATCGAAATATCGAGTCAGAGTATTCGAATACAAAAAATGATAATGAATTATTTTTTTAATATGTTACTACCAATTTGAAATGATAAGATATGTGTATATGTTATTATCTTTAGATAAACACAATATTATCTTAAAACAAATATATAAAGACAAAAAGTGAAAAGAAGCTAATATACATATTTAAATAAGATGTACTTTCCAGATACAAATTTAAATGACATTTCTGTTTAGATAAGTTACTATTTCAATATGGCGTATTTTATTTGTATATATAAATATGTATAAAGTATTGTATGGATGGATGCATATCATAATAGTGTGGTCGCAAATTTAAATGATGCTTACGTAATAATTTCATTTAACAAACAGAACACGTATGAACTGATGACAAATGTGTATTCATATAATAGTGTTAAGAATACATTTAATTAATTAAACTCTATTCAGGTCAAGTTGTTAAATATTATATAGAAATGAAATATTTTTGTATTGTTCAAGATATTATTATATTTTGTGAAGGTAATCCCATTAGTTTTGAGTTTTAGATTTTTTTAATATTCGAAAGTACAGGTAACAAATATAACTTAACAATTTATTTTTTACAAGGTTTATTTTGTACTTTGTTAATTTGCTTCACTAAAGAAATAATAAGCGGTAGTGAGGTCTCGGTCTTTTAGACAAGACAAGTCGGGACATGCTGCCACATGTCTTAAGGACAGCTACCATACTTGGAACCCGACAATCATTGATTCATCACCATATATGTAGAGTCAAACCCTTTGCAATGAGATAAGGCTTCCTAAAAATATAACTAGCATATTATATATAAAAGGAACATATTAAAATTATTAATAAAATATATATATATATATATATAATATTATTTTTATTATATTTCGTATGTCGGCGCTATAAAGGAATGAAGGCCTGTTATTAGAGTCTGACAATGTATAAAGGTATTGAATTTAACGGTAAAACAATATAGCCCATAAAATAAAATAACAATTAATCAGATACCATTAAATTCAATTATATTATCCATTAAAATGTACACACATGATGCACAGTTATTATTTTTTCATGTGAGAATAAATATTGCAAATTTAACTATATAATTACGAAATAGATATATAGAGCACATTTTTAAGAAAAATATTTAGGTAAATCGTTACTTATTACATTAAAATTATATTGTAAATAATAATATAATAAAAAAATCACTAGGATCCACCAACCGAGCGCGGCGGCTGAGACCCTCTCCTTTCTTCTTTTCGTGATAACTTTTGAATGGCTAAACATTTTTTCAATCTGTTTTCGCTATAACATTCGCGTTCGGCTCAAACATACATGACAACATTTTTAACTAATTATCTCGTCGCATTCCGGAGACAACTAAACATAAAAAGGTCTCCCAAAAGGTTAAGAGCTTCGCTTACGCTCAGCTCAATTAATAATAAATAAATGTACATATTAAACTTCAAAGTAGCGGTATTTTATTCTGATGTGATTTTGTTTTGGTGTTGGACGTCATTACATTTGTCGGTTAAGGTCCGATCAAGCCAGACCCATAATTTACTTTACCGGTACTGCTCTCGTTAATTTTTTTATATTTTTTACAAGTATTGTAAGATTTAATTGGCACTTACCGATTGTTATGTTAAGGATATTTTCTCCGAATTTGTCTCGTTAGTGCTTTAATTAATAAAAAATAATTATTGATAAGAAATTGCTGCGATATCTTTTTACAGTGTAACATTCGCTTTATTGTTACCGATAAAATTAATTCATCCGGTAGTAAAAGTAGGTATCTTACTGAGCAATGATGTAATTTTGTATTGAAAGTCTAAAAACTTTCACCAGTTTTACAGCATATAATTAACTGTCACTAAATACAAAATTATATATTTATAATATAATAAAAGTTGGATTTTATTTGTGGCAACGAGCCGTTTAAAGCTTAATACCCTAACACCTATGGCACACAATTTTGATAAAACATACATTAAAACAACTTAATAAATATGTATGTATATATATATATATATATATATACATACATATATACTTTTTTTTTACTTCATTGAGAAAAAACAGTAACTAACAAACACATCAGCGATTATATTAATAAAAAAAATATTTTAGAAAGTTTTTTTTTGTATTTCAATTCAAGAACGTTAATAAGATAAACAACAGGAAGAAGGGAGGCCATTAATAAGGAAACGATTCGTTACGTCTATTATAAGTAATTGTACGTTCTTATATACATAGAAATCATATATAATATCATTAAAAATTACTTGATTATAATATGAGGGATATTACTTTTATTATATTTTATCTTGTATATTTGTTGTTAACTAACTTAATTAAATTAACGAGTAATGAGTGGAAGCATTGTATATATGTAAACTCATGAGAAGTCTTGTACTTTCGTCTTCTTTTTCTAATAATGCGTATTGAAAAACGATGTTTAAGTAATTGAAAATGTATATTTCCATGTGCTTTTCTAGTAATGCGTATTGAAAAATGAAGTTTGAGTAATTGAAAATGTATATTTGCATGTGCTTTTTCTTATAATGTGTATTGAAAAACGATGTTTGAGTAATTGAATATTTCTATTTCCATCTTCTTTTTTCTAATAATGCATATTGAAAAACGAAGTTTGAGTAATTGAAAATGTATATTTCCAGGTGCTTTTTCTTATAATGCGTATTGAAAAACGATATTTGAGTAATTGAATATTTCTACTTCCATCTTCTTTTTCTAATAATGTGTATTGAAAAACGAAGTTTGAGTAATTGAATATTTCTACTTCTATCTTCTTTTTCTAATAATGCGTTTTGAAAAACGAAGTTTGAGTAATTGAATATTTATTTATATTTACATTTCTTTTTCTTATAATCGTATTGAAAAACGAAGTTTGAGTAATTGTATATTTCTACTTCCATCTTCTTTTTCTAATAAAGCGTATTGAAAAACGATGTTTGAGTAACTGAAAATGTATATTTCCATGTGCTTTTTCTAATAATGCGTATTGAAAAACGATGTTTGAGTATTTGAATATTTCTACTTCCATCTTCTTTTCTAAAAATGCGTATTGAAAAACGATGTTTGAGTAATTGAAAATTTCTACTTACATCTTCTTTTTTTAATAATGCATATTGAAAAACGAAGTTTGAGTAATTGAATATTTTTACTTCCATCCTCTTTTTCTAATAATGCGTATTGAAAAACGAAATTTGAGTAATTGAATATTTCTTAGTCCTTCATCTTTTTCTAACAATGACTAGTAAAAAATTTAGTTTCTTGCGTAAAAATAATCGTTTTATATTTGATAGGTATTAAAATATTATTGTACATAAATGTATTATTTAATTAATGTGTGTTGTAAATATGTATATTACCTGACGTATCTGATACTATCTGACAGATCATTTATTACACTTTCTTCGGTCCAACCTGCCCTGTAATAACTTTATATTCAGCCTCTCGGAATATATGAGATAAGATTTACAACTAATATATTAGCTCGGTCATGTTAAACAAAATGCATTGCTTATTGGATTTCTTTATAGCATTAAAACATTTTTCAATGACGTTATAAATTATCGTATGTATTGAATATTTGCGAGAATGCAAATATCATAATATGAACAGTTTCTGACCGGCTCTTCTCAGCAGAATAGCATTCCTAGTGGTAGCTTACTCACGGACTGACTACATTGACCTTGTTAATGTAATACTTGACGATTCAAAAGTGCGTGTAAATTCCTACTTGAACTTGAATTTGAACCTAAAACCTTTAGCCTTCATGGTTGCCAAGATGGCAGCAAGCGTGAAACGTTTTCTTCTAGTTGAATTGATTTTAAACCGACCAACCGTCTGTTAAGGCGTGATATAAGTTGTCATCCATATGCCAAAAGTCCGGCGGTGCGTCTGTCTGTCCAGCAGAGCGAGGTTTGAGTCTTGACGTGTGCGCTGCGCCGTGAGCAAGATTCGGTTACCGGCTGACGCCATATCACCTTACCGCCTTTGGAATATCTTACGTGCGGCGTTTTCTTTATATAGTATGCAAATCATTGAAGTAAGCCAATGTGGCATTATTATATCGGTAATAATTTTAATTTTATATTTTATTGCGGATGCCAGCTGTTTTTGCAAGGTTATCTTTTATATGTGACTTAAATTACTGTAGAAAAATATATATTGTATTTTCGTTTATATCTCTTAATAACAGTCTGATTTTTCGTGTACTATTTCTTTTTATTGCAGATAACAACTTATTTTATAACAAAATAGTTTGAAAAATCAGTCATAAACACCAATTAAATCTTATTAAACCAAACATTAGGATTGACCTAAATACAATTGTAAATTGTTCCAATTGTCTGCGCGGGCGCACGATTATTGCAACGCGTTGAAATTGGAATAGATTACATGCATCAACGCGGCTTCCGGCCGACCATTCACACGCACACCCTCACTGGCAATTGACGTCGTGCGACTGATTTTATGGTAATAATTAAATAAAACAGGGTGACTTTGATTCATTATTGATTTAGCGTGTGAATTAATGAAACAACTTTAATTAAATCCACCGCTCCGTTGTACTGTTGTAACTTATTCAATGTCATTAAACGGGTAATTAAATAGATCTTTCTGTTGATAGTGGTACCGGTCTAGCCGTCTTTTTTCAATCATAAGGTATCTTAGGGAGTATTGACAGCACTTACACGGTTTTAATGCAGGAACTGGTTTGCGAAGAGCGGGGGCGTGAGAGTGTCCAGTGCGGATATTCTCAGGGCTAACGTCACCGCACCTGCACTCACAAAGGACACTCTCCTTAATTCCAATCCACAGGTTCATACAAGTCAGATACCATCTGATTTAAATTCGTATCGATACTTTCAAGTTTCAATTTGCCTCCCGATTCCTTTCACTTATTCGCCTTTACGTACTCATAATCAAATTTAATATTTTTACTTTCTTAACGACATGTTCTCAATCGGTAAGACCTTTTAGGGTTGCTGCATTAATAATTATTATTAACCATAATCACAAAATCACGTAGTAGGTATATGGAATTAAGATCCAGTGATAATATTGACCATATTATTAAAAAATCAACTGAAACTTACCGATTTTGTATCCAAAACCGGTCATTGTTTACCGTAAGTGTAACGGTACTTGAAATGAGCTCTTTGCGAAATAATTGTATGAACTTGGAAAAAGAATTACATTTATAACATTCTTATTCTCTAATTATATTAATTAGCTACAGTAAAAGTTGGATATGAGAAACCTTATTGAGTACAACCTCAAGATGGCAATTTCTCACCGCGACACCGAGGCTATGAAAAAGCTAGTGAACTTATTAACCTAGCTTACTACTACTACTATTAATTATTATTACTACTATTAATTACTAAAATAGCTTTCCAAAACTTGTGCAGGTGTACAATTTCCTGCGAAGTTACCATCGTAATTAAAATCATGACAAAATTGTCTTAAAATTACAATGAAAGGTATGGACAAATGTCTATGGACATTAAGTTATATTAAAACTAAACCTACCGACAATTCTTATGTACCTGTTCCTACCAAATGGTCAAATTGAACGGTAATTAAAAGTTATTTTATTATATAACGCAGGTAATAATGGAAATAACTAAAAGTAAAGAGTGAAGAAAAGATTATATGCATATTCTAAGAATTGTAATGTAGTTTGATAACGATATTGCAACGTTTAAAACTGTGTAAGTTTTACAAAAGTTTAAGAACGGTCAATTTGACCGGTACTTGGTGGGTTTAGTGTTAAAAAAAAAAGTTGGATATGAGTTACCTTCCATTTTAACTCAGAGCCACTAATACTAATGGAATTACAAACTAAACTTTTATTAATGGTATTCTGTAGAATTTATAAATTGGAAGTCTTTTCATTCAACTTGAGCAATCAATGGTGATGTGTACTTGATTAATTTGCATAGATTAAGAGACTGACTGATGAATAGTCATTACGTGTGAGGTCAGTACTGACGATTTGTCGTCGTGGGAATATCGGGCAGGTGTACCGTTACTTTAAGAAAAATCTGCATGTTATACGTCCTTAAATAGAATTTAATATAAAAATATTTATAATATTTATTGCAAGAAGGTCAAAGTTTATTTTCATTGCTATTAAGAACTGATTAGGTTTTAAATAGTTTTAAAATTGTTAATTAGTTGCAGTGGTATTTTTAAACGATTTAAAGGTAAAATTATTTGTGCTAACAATGAATTATAATAATTAACCATCATTTAGACGAATGGTTATAGTCTCTGTAACTTTTTTGTATAAAAATATTTAACCCAAACTTAATGTTTTCTATTTCATTATATATTTCCACCGTCTTCAACGTGATAGAGCCATATAATAATAAATTATGATAAAATCATTATAGCTCCAGTTCTAATGTAATTATTTTAAAACCAGTATTTCTATTTTCTCTTAGAGTTACACTTTTACCAGCATCAAAACCTCCATTTATTACAATATGCATCAAAATACATCGATTCAATTTTGCCTGTGACAGACATACAGAGAAACACTGTTATATAGTAAATAATTTTATATTTAATATACTAATTTTATTTGCTAATTTTTAATATATATGAACAGTAATGACAAACATAATAATGACAAAAAGTTATTCGTAGGTAAGTTGCAATTTTTTATCTATAAAAATACATCCTGATATGAAGGCTCTAAAATGATTGCGAATGATCAAAAAAACACATTGATTGTGTAACAGACGTGAGAACGTCAGACAGGTGCGTGGCCTGAGGAAATATCAAACGGCTTCTGTAAGTTGATTTATATTATATAATATTAATCACTATTAAAACACCGAATTAAGCTACTGTGTTTACAACATTAATTAAAATAGCTTCAAGATGATATTAGGATGGTCTTCAATTAGATATGTTATTATTCCATTTGGAAAAGTGTTTAAACATTGATTAATTTTGTGGCAAAATACTGTTATAATTTTGTTAGTCATGATTATTTGATAGTAATTATATATTAAATGTAAGATGTATAATCCAGTTGAGACATTGAAAACTCTCACGGCTATCTCGAAAAGGAATAAATAACGGAAATCGTGGGAATCTTTAACAGGTGTACTATGTAGATAGACAATAATAATATAATTACATGTTTTTCTTTAACAAGTGTACGAGTTGGGATGCGTATGCGCACTACATCTTATATAGTTATAAATACACTATAGATTTGTTGTTATCGGTAACAGTTTTTGATTACACACACACAGACATGCACACACACACACATTTCTTTTTGAATGACTTGTATGAAACCTGAAAGATCCTATCATTAAGATAAGAATATAAGAAAATCTTTAATCTATCTATATGTTATAAAACTAAATTGATTTGTTTAGTTTTAGCGGTTAACCAGCGGCTTACGCCATGCGTTAGTGGATAGTCAGTGAGGTTGTCTTTATATATGTATCTTGTATATAGCTAATTTCTAGGCTATAAACATTCTGGGGATGGAAAGCTATGAATTTCTTAATGATTGATTGCTATCGTTTTGAAATTCAGTAACAATTCTAATTCTGTATTTGCGATTAATCAAGCAAGTTCTGGAAATTAAGACGTCAAGAGGACATTCTAGAGATTCCTGTTCTATATCAAATAAACAACAACAAATAATAAAAATAAATTAATATGACCGATTTAAACATTGGAATAATAATAATAATAATGATATAATTAACGACAGTTTAAATTCAGAAAGTTTTTTTACAGTAACTGGTAATTATTTCCTCTGTCTCTGAGAAGTAATTTTAAAAGTGGTCCATAAGTCGGTGCTATCTGATCAACATATGCAAATAATACGAAAGGGAAATACAAAAGTATAAAGTGATTGTAAACGACACGCCGTGGGAATCCGTGCAGGTGACGGCGCCTGCGCACCTCGTACTTAACACTAAACCAACCAAGTACCGGTCAAATTGACCGTTCTTAAACTTTTGTAAAACTTACACATTTTTAAACGTTATAATATCGTTATCAAAGTACATGACAATTCTTAGAATATGCATATAATATTTTCTTCACTCTTTACTTTTAGTTACTTCCATTATTACCTGCGTTATATAATAAAATAATTTTTAATTACCGGTCAATTTGACCGCGTGCGGTAGGAACAGGTATACAAGAACTGTCGGTAGGTTTAGTGTTAACATAATTAATGTAAAACTTCCTTATATGTCACTTGAGATACAATTTAAATGTTTGGTGCTATTTATTACAATTATTTCAATACTGTATATTCCTGTTCCTGTATCCAAACTGTTATTGAATGGTAATAATGATCAGTGTTCGTGTATTGTTAACGTACTGGTGCCAAGATAATAAGAGCTGATTTGTGTTAAACTAATAAATTATTAGTTATATGTTAGGTAGTCCAAAATAACTCGATGTTCTTATACGAGTTGTGTTTGAACAGATCAAATTATTTGATTGACACGATAAACGCGTGACTTTGTTTGTGAATCCCTTTTTATATATTTAATTTTAATACTGTTTTTGCTTTGATGATATTCAAAATATATTATCTTATATTAATATTCAGAGGCTATATATTCTAGTATATGTCAGTGGCTAACCGTTTCGTTCTGTTAATATATATACAGGCAAGTTGGATGTATAAATTTAGCCATAGCCTTTCGTATAATAGCCATATATGGTATTTAAAAAGGTTCTAAGGGATAACTAACTACAAAATCCTTTTTTCTATCACATTGTATATCATGTTTCAAAAGCATCGCCCACACGCGTTGGTCGCTCTATTAATACCTTAACAATTTTCACTGCTTGTAATGAATTGCGTTGAATTTCCACAATAACACCGTCCTGTTTGTACTCAAAATACATTTACTGTCAGATGTTGGATCGTTGCGTTTTAATGGACTTGGAAAAACAGTTCTGCGTAAATCACAAATCCGATAATGAGATTCGATATTTTACGTTCAAATATAGTTTATTTCTTCAATGTTTACGCATTTACTGTATTATGATTCTAATTTTGGTATATCGTTTCGATGATAAATAATGAATAATGAAGTAAAAATCACCAGTCAAGGTATGGTCTAGAGCAGGGCTTCTTAAACTGTGGGTCGCGACCCCCAGGGGGGTCGCAAGACTACTGAAAGGGGCGTCGCAAATACTAATGATACTATGATCATTATATGGAGGAGGAGGTCGTTTAAAATTTCCTAAGCTTGAAGGGGGTCGCTATATAAAAAAGTTTAAGAAGCCCTGGTCTAGAGTAATAATTATAGCTATTACGATAATTTTGTTAAGCTATTCAATTCAGGTGTCAAGTATAAATTGAATACAAATATCAACCACAACCGGCTGTGGTATATACCGTTGTCTGGTGACACTTACGAGTAATATTAATAATTGCACAACTACAGTTACATGAACTGTAAATAACGGATTTGATTAACACAATTAGATCAGCATTAAATACAATATAGCGATGTTTGAATTAATTAATATATTTATATTGATTTAAATACTGATATTATTCGATACACGAATTAATATTATCGTTGAGTATTTTTAAGGCTATTAATATGACATCAAGTTATAAAATCAATGTTCTCAGATTCGAGAATGATAAAGAATTTAATAATGACCTTGGGATTATTGACCTCTTATTTAGTAATAAATTTCTGATAAATAGATACAAACAAGTCAATTTCACGGTACACTTACAGAGGCAATGATGCGTAATGGCTAAAGTCATACAAAACCACGGATATCCTTTGGCGATCACTCGCCCAAAGCAATCGTGGGAAATTATGATTTTAGTGCAATATAACTATAACACCATATACCATTTGTATCTTTATCATCATATATTATTTATATTACGAGTGCTTGAATGCAATATACTTTATTATATATTGTATTCTTCATCTAATTCGACTATCGCTTTCTTTTGCCCAGACTTGTTAACATTTTTATTTATTTATATCGTTTTCACTTTGAATTAATACCAGTGATCACTTATGTACATCAAATGTAGCAGGAGGATCTATTTTGATTCCATAAATACTGATGTATCCTTTAAAGACACTCTCCAACTTAAAATAAGGTTACGAGTGTCCCAAAATTATCCTGGTCTAAGAAGAACCACACAACAAACTCAGCCGAGTTTTTTTATTGCGATCAGTGTTTCACAAACGTCAATATATTTAATGAGCAATTTACGAACAACCAGAATCTCGGAATCTATTGAATAAGGGCTAATGACGACGACGACAAGTCACCGCAACCAAGACTTTCTCACTATCTCTATGAATAGAAATTCATTTAAAGGAAACATGTTTTGTGAAATTAATAATAGCACGTAGTTCACAAATATCTCCCTAATTTATAAAACGCAACTGCACTTACATCTGTATTAGACATAATGTAACAAACAGAAGGTAACAATACGCACAGATGCACAGACGACGCAGCTGCCCATGTACTCGTATAGGTCAACAGCTTTAATAATGTTCTACGCACATTGTTTATTTAATAAAATCTCTATCCAATAATCGTTATATTTTCTATCCAATAAGAATTTAATGTTATTTGATATTTATAATCTCTTGATTACAAATGTCAATTTTGACATTTGAACATGTGACATATAAATATACGTTTCGAAATGTCTTAATCACATTAATTTTTTGTTAATTGTTGAAAGTATAATGTCTTCAGATAATTATTATTTGTTGTGATAAAAAATATAGTATTAATTTTTTGGCATTTTAACTTGTGATACAACAATATACTTTTAGATTTAATCGTTTATTCTTGAAAGTTTGTGCATTTTTTGCGTTTCTGTGCGAATTTTCTTAAATTCAGCTGTCTCAAGATCACTTCCTAATGAAATCATAAATCGGCGGCGTTGACATAACAATAAAATCGATGTCAGAAGCAACGTATTTTAGCATCTGTCGGTAGCAGCCGCCAGTGACATGTGCGAGTAAAACAAAACCTTCCCCTCATGGATGAGGGGTGAGATTTCCTCTACCAGGTGAGTCAAAATACACATATGTTGCCACGTGTAGGGAACCCCTTTACAGGTGGTTGTATGAATGAAGTCTTTCTCGGTCCCTCCATTGACAAATGTATGGCATTTGGCGCGTAATTTTGGCGGGTTCTCTCGTACTATAAAGGGTTGTTTATGTTCGGTTAACGTAGTCATTCATTTTTTCATTTCCTATAATGTTTCTTGTTTCCATTATTCGATTATTAAATTTTAAATTGACATTTATATGAACAATGTACTACTAGAATGGTCCATGCAGGCATTTACCAATATATAGTTTGCAAATAAACATGGTCAGTGCAAAAAAATAAAATATGTTGTTTGTGATTTTATAATTATATCGTTCCCATGATTAAGATTCCCCTAAACAGGTGTTCCGTGATTAAGGTCAAGGAGTTCCCAGTGCAATGGGTCGCTGATTGCACCTTGGATCCCTATTCGACGGACCATGGATGACGGTTGATATGAACTATTTCTTGCAGTTCATAGAGTCACGCTTCATGGTACAATAGAAATGATTTTATAGCAAATATTTAATATCATTAGTTATGTATAAAAATAAGTTAAAAAAATAACAGTTTTTAATCAATTTCTAAGAAAGTTAGTTAAGAAAAGTATGAAATTCAAGATAAATGTCATAAAAAACGTCCACTAGCTACAATTAGCAGTGAAATTATGTTTTTTTCTAGAAACTTAGTAATTACAACATTATTACAGGATACAGGACCGCTCACAACTACTTCCTCATTAGCGACGACTAATCGACGCTTCCGTCACTACCGCGATATGAATACGACGGATCAAACATTGCGCGTAAAAAATTACAATACTTAGGATTTTTAAGAATTTTAAGATATTTTAGAATTAAAACATATTTGTACAATATGAGAATTTAAATCAATAAATGTGCCTAATATTTAGATCATAATATCTACAATATTTTTTATATAAATCGATTAATTATTGAAAATATAAAACGAATGAATTTGATGTAAACTTTTGAATTCACGATCAAGTAAAGCCAGGGTTTACTGTTAGTTCACAATAACGAGACAGAGGGTATCCTTCACCAACGAGATCATTTATACCAAGTGGTACAAATAGTTGGAACCAAAACTATATATATATATATATGTTAGTTCATTTGTTATTAGTTTATCATTCTTGAATTTACAACGACTGTAAACGAAAAGTACATAGGTAGGTAGGTAGGTAGATAGGCTTTATTGATGACAATTAATATTAAAAATAATATAAAATTATTCAACTTTAAAACTTTAATAAAAAAATTTGATAATTGAATGCATCTTATAAATAAAACAATAATATTGAATTTGTCGTTATACAATTTTATATCAATAAAATAAACATAAAATCCGATTTAAATGAGATACAAATGCAAATAAATGAAAATAAAATAATCTTAGATAGGATATTTACGATCGAGTATCGCTCGTGAGCGCTAGTGAGCGCTCGTGAGCGCGGATCGTGAGCCAGGTGCGTTTACAACTAATTGACGCATTCCCAGACGCCCGCGCGTAATTGGCCGTCGTTTACAGAAATTGCAATCTGATTCGCCGATAAAAATGTCAACACAACGGTTGCTACTTTAAAATTGTTTATGAAACATTTATAATGACAAATGTTTATAAACGAATCTGGGAACTACAGTAGGGTAGAGACAAAAACCGACAATAACAGCCCTAAAATACTTAATTACAAGTAACATTTACTAAGTAATTTATTTGTCACATATGAGAGAGACCTTAAAGGTTCAGATAATTATAAAAAAACGGTTAAGAAAATCAGTTGTCAGTTGATAGCGTGTTCAGTTACCATGAATCCTGTGATTCACTTTTTACTCCAACCGGTCATTCACCAAAAATCACCAGAGCGAAAATAAAGGTATGAATAAAAAGGTGTGGTAAGGAATCACGGTGTGTAGACACCCTAAGACCAAGAACTGATAATGAACGGTAAGGAACGAAGACCAAGGAACTGTGCTGCGTGGTCACCCTTGTGGGAAGCACATATTATAAACTATAAAGAAAATTTAATATTTTTATGATTACATTAACTGTTGAATTAATTTTTATGATCTTATAGTTTTGTTGAGATTGGAATGAGATTAAGTCATTATATATTTAGCAATTACTTTTGGTATTTAACAGTTGCATTTTTAAGAATTCGCTTTTATAATAATAATGAAATTAATACTAAAAGAATATAAGGCCCTATGTAATATGTTGTTGAGAGCCCTAAAGTGTGAGAAAAGATTCGCTAAAATTATAAATGATAAGTATATTTTAATGTTTCATTTGGTAGAATTAATATAAGAAAAATAAATTGACGGTAGGTACATTAAGAATCGTAAAATTACTTTATCACAGAATATAAAATAATAATGTAATATTTCAACCGTGAATACAGTCCTCACTAATGTCTTAAGGAAATTATTTACCTCCACACTTTAGTATTAGTTCTGGTGTCATGATACTGGGCATTAAAATCTCATTTGTGACTCAATACGTTATTGGAACCTGTATTATGGTAATGCGGATCAAAGAAAATTTTAATCTTCTTGTATATTCTATTACGATTTTAATTAATGGTACTTGTATAATAACTGTATTTTCTAGGTCTCTTAACTCTATCATAATACCTTGGTCAAAAATATTTCTGATTGCCACACACTAAACCTCGTCAAAAAGATGAAATAATAATAAAAACACAAAATATCTTATGTATAACATACGAAAAATATACAATAAGTAATTAAATAATATTAATTAATTCAGAAAATATGATAATTCCAAAAAAAATTATAACCATCATTTTTCATAAAATATTTTTCAACACGGACAAAGGATATGACCAAGAAGGTATCATACATTCGAATAAAATAAATAAAACACAACACACTTTACATATTTTATTACAAATAAAAATTAATTACTTATCAATTGATATCGATGGATGAGTTATGGCGTTCACTTCGTGTTTAATCTCGCTTCTAAGGTATTTGATGAACTTTCTTTGTAACTGTTTAAATAAATAAAATCCAATTGCAAGTAAAACCAATATCACAACCACTAGTACTAATAAATCCCATGTTGATATTAATTCCATGACCTCTTGATGTGCGTGTCTCTGAATGTCCATTCCACTCAGCGTTCATATTAAAATAAATGAAAGAAAGAATTGTTAATATAATGTGACACTATTTCACAATAGCTGATTTTAATATTAAATGCTTATTTATAGTTTTACAAACAATAATATCAATTTTGCAATATCTATATTATAATTTTATATACAAAACTTAGAAGAATATGTTTTAATAATTTGATTATATTGGACAAACGATGATTATATCACCCTAAATGTACTCGAGTGAACCTTAAACCAGTTTCCAGCGACTTTGGTCAGCACTGAGAATGCAATAAGAAAAAATCAAAGTCGACTCCTGACTCCAGAAAACAAAAGGCTTTGTTAGGTTCCACGTATAGTATTGCGTTACGGAATTCTATAACTAATCGAAAATCTTATTGTTTTGCGAAATCTGATTAGCCCTTTGTTTGATTCTTGATTTGATGTTTGATTTTGATTTTTTTAAAATAAATTTTACGATAAGTCTTAATTAATATTACGATTATAATTCAGTTCATATTTATCAACAATTTAGATAATATAAAGTTGTTAAAATTATTAATGTTTCAAATACTACTATAAGTTTCACTTATTAAGTTAGACACTCCTAGCGGAATTAATTGATCTGTCTAATATTTGATAGCTGTACTTTAGCAGTAATGTGGAAATTACTTTAATTATTTAGTTTGCAACTGTTGTCTGCCTGTAATTATAAGTTAAATTGATTTACATGATAACTAGTAGATTTATATTATATTAATATTCGCAACAAATCTATTTGCTGTTAATTTTCCTCTCTGCAGTGCAGTAATGATAAGTAAACAGTAAACACAATAAATTGCTCAATTAAAACTGTTAGCAAACAGCTGTTTTATCGAGATGAATGGACGATGGCGCCTCACGGGTTATCGCGGGTCGCAGCTGTCTGATAACACACAGCCGGGTAGTTTGATAATATATAACTCAAATACCTACTATTATACGAAAACTTCTATTTAATCTCTTCACAATCCGGATATTAAATCTCAACGAAATCTTACCATCAACTTATTTTCCATTAATGTTTTTGCTGAATCTCCTAACGTTAATTAATTATGTGAGCTATGAAAGTAATATCATCTCCCATTTTTTTTGTATTAACGTTCATTTACTATAATATTTAAACTTACAAAAATCTAGTAAACTAAACTTTTATTAATATACAACTGTACAAAGATATTATTCACAATAAGTAATTGTTGCTTCGTTTGAGTCCGTGTGTACGAAGCTAACAGTTAACTATCTAGTTATGCAACCATACCATCCCATTGATAATAACTAACGGGAAATCAATATGTTAACTTTATCACTTAACTCATCACGGCAGGTGACACTGGAACCAGAATCCCATTCATAAAAGCTTGATTATATGAATATCTTAAGATACCTAATTCATTGATAATCCACTGTATTAATGGTTCAACTTTATTATTATTGTTAATATATTTTGTTGTATATGCAATAGTGTACATAAATTCTGAATAATTTCGTTAGTTCACGAAATGGCTTTCCAGAATTCCTATTTTAGTAAATATCTTAGTATCTAGAAATGTTTAATTTATATACATATATTTGGAATTTATACATAAATATATCTTGCAATGCGGTTTGTATGACGGGAATCGAGTTACTATCAATGCAGGGGTCAAGTTGCCGGCGCCGTCCTAACGTTTCGCGGAAAATGTACGATGAATCGTTATTATATTCACTTATTTCTCCTCTATATGTTTTTATTACTTCATATAATATAATAATTGTATTTCATTAAATATTGAGAAGCTAGACCCGTCAAGATGGCGCCACATCCGCGCAGCTGTTCGACTATTTGCAGTAATATCTAATACAACACCGTTGTTTGACCCATTTACCTAGTTTTTTGTTTAGCCTCATGTATCTTCTAACTGCAGTCTGCACTTGCACTAACTGGTTTAATGATGCGGGCTTCGTGTTGACTATATTATTTAACGAAGCTCTAAATATTCTTCATTAATTAATAAATTGATTTCCTTTATTAATTTCAGTTGTTTTTTTCCTATTGGTGCTTTAATTAAAAATGTCTTTTTCAGGTAAAATTTTCCTTATAAACTCCTAAATGGTATTATATTTGAAACGGGCTCTAGTGTTATTAAAAGTTTAATAACGTGTCTATATAAACGAGTTATTTAAATGCTTAAAAACAAATCATTAATTATAATTAATTAAAAAACTCAAAACCAAATATGGTTTCTCGTATACCTTGAAATCGATGTAAGTGAATTGCGATATAATTACATTATTAATATATAAACATGTTATACTTAGGTAATACTAATTATCAATATTTTAGTACACAGAACTGTTCAATACGTGGCAGAACTAGATTAATATAAATTTAGTGGTAATTATCAAATGCGGATAAGCAACAAGTATGTATAGCAACCGGCGGGTCAAAACAAATTGTTGACGTCTGCACGTGGTTGGTTTGAGTTTGAGTTTGAACATACTCATTGTGATTTACAATATTGTTTTATTAGACCATTTTGGTTTGAACAAATATTTGTAACTTTTTGTTATATATTGTATATATATATCAATTAAATAAGTCACTAATATATATATATATAATTTATTTATAAGAATTTTTATCTTTATTTTTAAGGGTACATACTTTCATTAAAAGAAACTACTTCCTACTTGATGTATTGATATAAAAATTACATTATAAATACAAGTTAATAATACGATCATGATCCAATTCATCAATAAATAAATTCCTGTCATGTATTTCGATACGAGCAATTAATTAATTCAGCTCATCGCTTTGAGTTAATAAAAATGTATAAATTTGTAACAAAATACAAAATGGAATGTCAAAGGAATTTTTATCAATTGCTATTTGTTATTCGTTCAACGCTTATTCTGTAATAATGCCATAAGACATGACTTCAGAGGCCTCGGACCTAAAATACCCTTGAAGTGACACCATCTGGTAAGTCCACAACACACAAAAACATACACATATGTATATGTAAAGTGCACATAAAATACTGCACAATAAAGTTATATATAGTTGAAGATATATAGAAGTTATAGATATAGTTCTAAATGATATAACATTATATATATTGTAGAATATTTCTTAGATCAAATTTTACATGTGACTTAAGTTTATATTATTTAAAATTATTATAGCAGAGCATATTTTTACTTTGCATTTTAGATATGACATGTAATAAAAGGCTTAAATTTAAAGATATTAAACTTTACCGATTACTTAATATGAAAGTTAGTAACATTTCTAGTTTTTATCATATTTTGTTGTTAATTAATGTGTATAATTTATCTTTTGAAGAAATAATTAGATAAATAATATGTAGTCTCAGCTTAAAGTGTATTTTTAAATCCACAAACCATTTTTTCTTATCTATAATTTGTTTTGCTAAACCCAATAGCTACGAGGTGATGAAAGTGGCTCCTTAAACGTCAATCGTGTTCTTAAGTGTCAAAAAATTGTTTGACATGTGTCAGAATTACAGCTCATAAAACTTAATTTTTATGGCGAAATATATATAATTTTAAACGGTTTTGTATTTATCGCTGGGAACTAAACGAGGATCGATAAAGGGATAGTTTTTTTATTAATATTTTTATAGCCAATATTTCATTAAACTATTCTTTTATAACTATTTTAATAACAACATAATATTCATTAAATTGTAGATTTTTTAAAGCTTTTTATCACTTTTTAGTAGTATTGTTTCTGGCATGTAATTCATAATGAAACTGACATTTGTTTAATTCCAAGATTTTTCTTGAAGCGTTATCTCGTTGTAAATAATACGCCATTATTTATTATTATTGATAATATCTGTCACTAGAAACTATAACATATATAAAAAAATAACCCAACAAAGGATTATTCAGCGAAAAACCATAAAATATTAAAAATATAAAATATAATATTCTTACAAAACAATCGTTTGTCCTAGTATTGAAGTGAGAGGAAACTTAATTAGTACCGAGTTGTAAAATAACCATCAAACATACCCATGACAAGTCGTAGTATGTAAAATTAACTTTTGATATGAAATTGATTCGTAATAACAATGTTATAAGATCTAAAATTGCGTAAACGAATTACAATTTTAATATCGGTGATGTGGTTTACCCGTAAAATCCGCTCGATCCATAAATTACGTGCCGTATGACAGAGCACGTTGTTGCAAGAATTTTTACGATCGAAAACATCGACAGTATTAACTTCATTTTAAGGTCAGCAGGTGTTTTCAGATGATATGAATAGATGGAGTTAGTTTTACACCCAATTAATAAACTAGGCTACTTAGTGTACTGCCTTTTATATGGATTTGTGGTTTTATTATGCCGTGCGGTTTTATTTCTTCGCAAATAAATCTGAATAAAAATATCAATAAAAATCTTTATAAGGATGTTAATTAGAAATATACTTAAGATGTTTTTTTGTATATTACTGATAACAACATTAAATTAAACAAAGGAGATAAGCCACAATTAGTATGATCAAACCGATTGTTACTAGTTGCTCAACGCACAAATTTACGACCTCTGAAGACAGATTTCTATCAGATTTGATGCTGGTCGTGTCCAAGTGACACCTCTATTTATTGGTACTAGCCAATATTATTTAGAATTATCCATATATATATATATACGTATAGAGAGATAATAATGCCGACTCTACACCGAGCAAAAATTTTTCTATATGTAATTAGAAATATTGTAATAAAACGATTAACTGTTATATAAAATGTCACCATAATAATATAATAAATTGGAATCATTATTTGTTTGTTAATTGAATTTAACATCTGTCTTAAATAAAGATAATGTAATTGTTCAAAAACAGATGTTTCCAGCAAAAAAATAGATATATTTTCACGTACATATGTAGTGTACACATATATGCATAATTATATATTTAAAACATAGATCGACACATTGACCCCCCCCCTAACTTAAATTTCTTGAAAAATATTACGCTTGTCTTTATATTTTGTAGTTAATATGTAGGTATATCCTTTATTCAACAGACGACGCAGTATACCATATGTCATATATAACCTTTAGAAGAATTCTTTCACTTATCTTATCATGAATATTACTTAATTTCATATTATATAAAAAGCTATCGTATTATGTATCATGTATCAGGAACCATTTTTATTTTATTATCAAAAACTTTTATTAAATGTTCAATGAAGTTTTATAACTTGTAATATTACGTCCATAATCCTAACCATATTGTAAATGTATACACGCATTCTTCAGTCACAGTTATTACAAACAGAAAGATTTATGTCATTACTAGAAGAGCATTCTGTGGTATGGTATAAAATGGTTAGCAAACCTTTGGAATTTCAATCCACGTCTGTGGTTATACTGACATTTCAATAACGATAAATGTAAGCGAGGGCGGACGACTGGCCAGCTTACGCAGCTGGTCGGACACGTGCGATCGTCACGACACGGACACGACAATCAACGACGACCTCACGACATTTATATCACGATCTTAAAACATCCTGCACGTTCATTAATACTCTCATAATAGATTATGTGATGTATGCTTTAAAAATTTTGCTTAAAATAGTTATCTTAATTGTTGTATTTGTGATGTGTATTTTAATTTTAATGAACTAGATACTGTTAACAATAAACCTTTGTGATAGCTTGATAAATTGACGGGCGGAGGTCGAAGGTCGGGGCCGCGCTCGCGTTTCTTTATCAAATTGTAAATTAATGCTCCGGCTGGATCTGTCAAAACAATGTGTTATCAGTAACCAAAAAAGATCAATTGCTTTGCTTACTAAATCTCATACAACAGACGGACACACTTTTTCTCTTAAAACATAACTTATATAATTTATTATAAAAAGAATAACATAGTAAACTAACTGTAACAGATGAGAAAAACATGTTAATTAGTTATTTATAATTGAAAAATGTTAGAAGTATTGGTTGATCAGCAGACACAGTAATGTTTACTAACAGGGGATCGAAAGCTGCGCCTGCGACTGCTCATTGCTCAGACCCGCACGGCGCACGTGGCCTGACAGCGCACTAACAGTAAGCAGAGCACTATTTACATATGTTACATGTCATGTATTGATGCTTTACAGCTTTGCCTTGTGTTCAGTCATGAAATCACATCTTATTAGAGAAAGTTTAAATTATATTATACACTCATTTATATTTCACAATTTCTTTGAGATTTTTTTAGAATACAAAGCCGTGTTGTTTAGTTTCTTATTATTATTTATGTTTATGTATGTCTATTGCTTGCTTTTGCATCTATCTATATCATCTGATTTTGTCTACAATTCTTCTAACCCTAAGGATATTTGGAAATCGCCGTTGGTGATAAGACCGCCTTTTGTATACTCCCAATGTTTATTTGCTTTATTTTTTTTTTGTAAAAAAAAATAATAATTAACAAATTGAATAATTCAAAGCTACAAGTTTATTATTATTAAAGAATTTTATTTAAAATAAAACAACGGGAGATATTGACATTTATATATTAATAGAATTTTATCACAATTTTTATCTGAATTTTTAATATACTATGCTAATAAATTTGTTTGTCCTACCATACTATTGATTTATAGACAAAACTACTTTAACTAGAAAGCTGAAATAAAAAAAAATACCATTATAAAACAATATTATATCCACTACGAAAACAATTTTGGATATTCCACTTCTAAGGGAGCTTAATTGGACATAATTTTTTTAATGAAATTCTATTATTTTTTCAATTGATATTTGGTAAATAAATATATATGTGTAAATTACATATACATTATGTATTTCGGCAAAAATATATATTGATAATAGTATAAAGCTACGGTTATGACGGAATAATTCGTATCAGTAATGTTCATTGTAGAATCTTTCATAAGTTTAATTAATTCTTCCTTTAATATACAACTATTTATTAAGTTATATATTTCTCTACGATTATTGAATCTGCCGATCATCTCCACCTTCTTATATTTCTCACTAATTCATCTTGCAGTTGTCCAATTGCAATCCGTAGTAGCATACAATTGAATGCTGTTAACTAAGATCTCTCACTTATAAGTTCTCAGTTACGTTCTCCCGATATAATTCTACAGCCTATGTAAAGTCAGCGGATAATGTGTTCATGGGATCGTCTTCGACTGACTTAGAGTACATGCTGCAGTGAATTAAAATTCGGATTGAATCTATAATATCCATCCTCAACGCCGTTCTAAAGTAACTATGGTGTGCAAATTTTGGTATAGAATTTAAAGTTTTATATTTTCAAGCAATCATAATATAAACTGAAGTGACTGTAATTATTTTGTGATACAAATTTTTTTACCGAAAGTGATTTATGATAATATCTTTTCTTTGAATATTTAAGATTTAGTTGTATATGATGTCTTCCTGTAATTGCTCAATAATCCTCTTCTTAGAATCTGTATCGAATACTCTTAGTTTAGAAAAGCTTAGTTTAAAATTAAATAAATATTCCTGAATTTATTCACAATTTAATAACGTCTATTTACTTAAAAGTATAAATATAAATTAATAAAATATATTAATTATAATATATATGTATGTTAATTGTTTATTTTATTTTTTTTCTATTATTATTAAGTAATTTTTTTCACATCCTAGACTCGGATGCCATTCGCTAAGCAGTAAGCACGCCTTAGTTAGAATCTTTGTTTTTTTGTAATAAATAATTAATATATAATTATAAAATTGGTAAATTTTATTAAGAAAGAATTTACACAAAATGCTACCGACTAAGTTGGGGACTGACAGTAAAAAATAAGATGCACGTTTCTAAAATTTGTGTATTAAATATTTTAAACTAATTATATTATAATATACTAGGGACGCCAACAAACCCACAATTTCGACTCGCTGCGCTTGCGAAATCTCGGGTGCCGTTTGCATATTGAGCGAAGCGAGCCCAGTGTATTGAGTCATCGTTTCCCATTGACTTCAATGGGATATCAGTTTTTTCACGATTTTTTTTTTCAAGGGCTTTTTTGAATTTTTTTTCTTTTAAAAACCATCTCCTGTTGTGTGTCTTTTTGATTGCAAAGTTTCATAATTTTCCGTCATGTAGTTTTCGACCCAATTCGTGACAAAGAATGTAAAAAGTTTCCAGTAAAACGCTCCGCTCACTTCGTTCGCTTCGCTCAATAATTCTACGAACCATTTTTATGCTGGTTAATATCAAAGTAAGTCGTATAAAATCCTGTGTTAATACCACTTAATAACACGCTTGTCGGCGAGTACAAAGCGAGGCTATCAAGATATCAACAACCATTGTCTCTTGACTTCATTGAGCGTGCTCTATCATAACAAAAACGCAACCCTTCAGACGTGACGAAGATCGCAATGATTGTTTGGTATTGTCCTGTCACGAATTGCGTCATTGGTTACATTACGTATATGTTACCTGTATAAGTTAATTCACTTACCATAACTTTATTTTGATTCGAATGGAATTACTATTACATTTGAATATAACAGTTTCGTTTACCGATTAAATTCAGGTTTTGATTAATTTTAGAATTAATTTTAATTATACCAGATGTTTCAAATGCTGTCTATTTATTTATATTTGTGCACGAAGTTGAGATATCAGTGATTCAGTCAGTCAGTTAATGTGTAAATATTTTTTTGTTTTGACCAAAGCTCAGAAAAAGCACCCATATCACACTATTTTAAGATTATATTATACCTTGTAGGTTGGATTTTGGTTGGATTCCAATACTATTCAACAAGTAAAATGTGGTTAATCAAATATAATATATATTACTTTACTAAATAATCTGCTTTCAAATTTATGTACTATTTCTATTACTTTATATTCATATCAATTTATCAACCTGTCTCTTTCTTGGTTCACGCATCATCTGTAAACCATTGGGCCAAGGCGAATCTTCTGAGCTTAAAATCTAGCTTATTATGGAGAAGTTCCGTCGAATTTAATTTACAAAAAAGAGCTGTGCGGGCTGTTTATAACTTTAAAGGTAGAGAGATTCCCTGATATATTTTTTAAAAAGATTACTATTTTTACAGTTGCTTCTCAATACGTATTACTTAAACACCAAAATTTTAATACTTGTATAAAAAAAAGTGACAGACACACGTTAAATAAAAAATAAAAATAAACTCGTAACGCCTAAATTGTGTGTGTGAGTGTACCCATATTCAAGACCCAAAGACCCACCTAAAATCATAAGAAATAAAAGTAATAAAAAAGTGTATTATTAGATAAATTCTAATATTACATTAAAGAGTTTTTAGGGGAACGAAATGTGTACAACTTAAGTTGTTGACTCATTTGCAGGGTTGATCTTGTAATGTGTATGTCTAACATTATTAAATGTCTTTTAAAAATAGCAGCTATTGAGTTTCTAGCCAGCTTTTTTCAGCATGGCATTCCGACTCCGTAGTAACTCACTCACGGACTGACTACACTGACCTTTTTTATTATAATATTTGATGATTCAAAAATACATGCAATTGAATGAAGAAAGAAAACAAATACTATTATCAATCATAAAGTATTAGATAATTAAGTAATAACACAGATAATTTGAACACGCAAGCAGATGGTAAAAATAAACATATTTCGTACTTATTTTTTAATGGAAGCATCTTTTTTCTTGTTTTCCTGGAATCTGTGGGATTTCATGAAAAGGAATGGAAGTGTAACAAACAGGAAGCCGGGGAAGCCCGCACCGGTTTATTTGACTGGTCAGTGTCGAGAGTGATAGTTGGACTGTATTTCTTTGTTTACATTGTTTACATTTGTCTATTGAATGTAATTTTTAGATATACATTGTATATTTAAAAACATATTTTCTTGAGCAAGTTATTTAAAAAATGCAAGTCATAAATAATTTCTATAAATATTTAAGTATTTAGCTTTATTAAATATTCATTTATTAAATAAAAATAATAGAATATTTCTGCAATATGGTGCCTGTGTATTTTATCTAAAAAATATAAATATTTGATCTAGGAAACCCAAACCTTGACCCATACAACCTACTTAATACACTGTCTCGTGTTTAGCCAAACGTAATCGCAAGTAAGACCATAATTAATTTGAGAAGTCTTTCGAAGAATTAAACAATTTTTAAAAGTGGTATTGATTGGAAGAACTTATAAAGTTTTATTATGATTATTTCTAATAAAGATGACTAGATAGTATATATACAAAAATCATACATAACACTTAACTTTGGTCTAGTAATAATATCTTCTCGATCCAACCTAACACAAATTTAAATTGTAAATTTACGTAATGGAAATTTTTATTTTAGAATCTTTTTGTATCCTGGAGGTTTTCGGTATCTTTACTTTACAAATAGCCAATGTAGTTCTAGCGATGATTTTCTTAATATAAATTTATCATAAACATGACTTCTATCAGTAATGTATTCTAAAAACGAAAAAGTTGACCCCTAAGAACAGACTTTTTATGTAAAGTTTATTTATAATTACAGTACATATCCTTCAAACAGAAAAGTATGTTCTGTAATTATAGAGCTTTAGAAAACATCCATGCCTATCCCTTATATATTATTTTATGTTATTAATTCTCTACTAGTGTTTCTGTTAGAGGAGAGCAAACAGACGTGCCGGTCAGAGATGAAAAGTGAAAAGTGGTACCTGAAAGAAAGTTACTTGAACCGTATAGCAGAAGGTCGCCTAGCATCTAGGTGATTGGTGGTAGGTTCAGATCAAATAAGTTTCGGAACACTCCTCGTTATTAATGCGATAGAAGACGTACAAAGAAGCTTTACCCAAGGTCGTAGATTCCAGCTGTTCACAGAGCACCGGGACCCCGACAATCCGAACAGCTTTCTGTTATATGTAGTCAAAAGGATGAAGCTAATATTGGGGTGAGCTGGACCAGCGATGGGAACAGTATTCCATGTGTGGTCACTACTTCGCCTTATAGAGCGCAAGCCTTCGGCCAGGCTAGAAATACTACCGCGTTCTAATAATCACTCCCAATTTCATCAAGGCCAACTTGGTCTGACTCTCCAGGTAACTACGAAACTGATAACAGCTCTTAATGTCGAAGCTCAGTGTACTGCTACTTGGCGAGGCGTTGAGGGAAATGCTCCTTAAGTAATCTTGGTGGCTTAATTTTATTAACTATGTGCATATAAAAATCGTATATATTTTAAAAATAAAGTTTTAGTATTTTGGATTGACTATTTATAATTTATTATTTTTTACACATCTTTTCACACCGTACAGCTGAAATATTTGTTAAGTTCACCAATTATGCCAGCTCTCATAAGACATGATTCTGGCATTACAATATTATAAATTATAATAATAAACGAATCAACAATCAAATAATCAAATAATCTCTGGCTACCCCGCAAGGGATATGGCGTGAAGGTAAATATATATATAATAATATAATATAACAATCAAATAATGTATTTAAAAAAAAACTCATTTGTAACTTTTAATGTTCACTAAAAATTTTATATCAAAGTGTACCTTATTGATAAATATTGATTTTATAAAGTGATCACATAAACATTATTAAACAAAATTAGGGAGAACAGTGTTCTTAAGTTAAAATAAAACAACATATACAGCAAAAATTATATTATACTATTACATATTTGGATAATAAAACCTTTAATTTATATATTTAATTTTGTAATTTATAGGACTATATGATATACAGTATAATTTAAACAATCTTTAACAATATTAAAACTATTAACAATTTTAAAACGATTATCTTATGAAGACGTTAAACTAAACGACACCAACAAAATCTGCTACCCATCCCGTGCCACCATTATTCATGTTGGTTGTGAACACTATTTTCACGTAATTATTTTCGCTTGTGTAATCAGCGGGTGTTTCTGAACAATATGTGGATATGGTATTACCATCTCTATCTACGAGTCGAAGGTAATTGTGATCGCATGCTCTACCTAAATCAAATACTACAAAATGTAGAAATAATCGCGTGTTTGAAGGCGTTTCGAGTTCCCATTCACATGTAGTTTTTTTTCTATATTCTAGTGGATAAAGCGGACTAGTTACTTTTCCTAACTCATTATGAATATAACCCCCACATCCTTGACCTTTATTTGTTGCGACATATATTAAATCAAAAATGACAGCCTCTTCGTCTACCATGTGACTATGGAGAAGTAAATTCCTTCCTTTAGAAAACACTTGAGTTACATCAGGGTATTGAGTTGATACTCTATAAAGAACAGGTGAGCTCGTTTCGTTGCCATCAAAGATTTCCAAATAAACATTTTCATTCATGTAAATTGGAGATATTAGAATGAAATAAACCGATATTGTATAATTTTCAGGAACTGTAATTAACGTGGAACAGTCGCTGTTAGGGAATCCATCATTATTATATGAATGATATGAATATATTCTTCCTTGTAGTTCCGTATAATTTCTGCCACATAATCCCGGGATCGAAACTTCTAGCTCTAAACCTCGATGTAGCGTACTAGAATCAGCTGAAGTTTGTAAATGTATATTAATGTTTGAGGTGAAGTAATAATCGATAGATTTTTTATAACCGCATAGTATTATGTGCTGAGGAAAGTTTAAAGTAGATTCAAATAGATAAGCATTAGAGAATAAGTGATCATTTGCAGCATTGATTATTAAATCTTTACTGAAGCTTACATTGGGATGATGTGAATTGCTGGTTATAATCAATTTGTCTTTGTTGCAACCAAGATCTACGTTTTCCGCTTCAATATCTAAGTTATTTATTCTAATATGAACGGGTCCGTATGAGTCGAAGCTAGTATCTAAAAAGTAATTGCAATGTATTCCACGAGGTATTGATCCCGTTTCATATGACGGTGATCTAATACGTTGAATTGTATGAGAAACAGTAAAGACAGATTGTCCACAAATTGAACTTTGGGAGGTTAATGTTATTTCAAAACCTGAACTTTGCATCTCTCCATCAGTAGAAAATCTAATACTCATTACATTTGTTGATGATAATATTTGCGGTGGAATATTATGTCCACAATATGTACCTATTATCAAACTTGTTGGATTAAGGCCGTCTTTAAATTCAATAAGATCACAATCGCATTTATCATATCCCAATTCCGTTTGATTTACGTTAGGACAGGAAGCTACGTGAAAGGATGTAAATGCTACCTTAACTACTTTATCTACTGGGGCTCTTACAGTCCAATGGCAGTCTAAAAAGTTTTCATAGACTGGGCTATTATTGAAAAGAGGAGATTTCAGTTGATACTGTTGTGAAGAATCCAAGTTAATTGTACCACCGCATCCCACTGCTTCAGAATATGTAAAAAGTATTTCTGCTTTGAAACCCTTATAATTTACATAACTATCAGAAACAAATTGTAATATCATACTATTTTCTTTGCTTTTAACTACAGTGGAAGAATTTAGATGGCCACATAACAATGCTATCCTTTGATCAGAATCTATCTGAAGTCCATTATAAACTGCTATATAATCACTATAACATTCGTAAGAGCTTTCTAAATCTATATATGGAAATTTAAGAATTACAATTTTATTTGTCGGAGCTTGAATCAACCAAGTACAATTACTATTGTCACTGTAGGTATCGAGATTTCCAGATGTAAGGATTGTCTGTTCTTTGACGATTCCTCCACAATTATATAATGAATATAATAATTTGAATCCTTTTCTTTGTCCAAAAAAGTCTGTTTTAAAAGTAATATTAATGTTATTGTAAAATTGTAATGGAGGTGGTATTTTTTTCCCACAATATGTACCATTGAAGTAGTTGCTATCGCTCTGATGAATAATAGTTACATTATCATATTCACATTCTGGGTAAGAGCCTTCAAGCTCAAAATCTAAAAATATTAACATTATTTGCTCAGACGGAGCTGTTAATTCATATAAACAATTTAAAGATGGATAATATTTGTTAGAATAACCGGGACTGTAAAGAAATTGTTCCTGAACGTTTGCTACGTACCTGCCTCCACAAATAGGAGTCCATGTTGCTTTAAATCCTTCTAAGTTAATTGCAGCGTCGGTACGAAAGACAACTTTCATACGGTTGCTTGTTGAATTAAACACAGGTGGAAGACGTCGACCACAAAGTCTGTTTATTTCCTTATATTCATTTTCTTTCCAATCGTAAACAATAATAGCATCCTTGGTACAATTGGCTGTATCTTCGATTACAAATCGACCCACAAACTGAAGCGATATTCGATATCCGACTTCCGATGCGATTTTCCATATACATTCTTGGTTTTCAAGATAGTTTTTGGGATAGTTTGGAGAACTGAAAACCCTATCATATTGTGATAAAAGGCCTCCACACAGATTAGTTACAATCTGTGATATAAGTTTTATATTTGTATTATTTTGTGGTTTTGAATGGTATTGTACATATAAAAGTGAAAGTGAAGGCAGAAGTGGATTTGTCTGTCTTTTGGTTTTGCAATAATCTCCAATAACACGAGAAGTTTCAGTTATTTCCTCACTAATTAGCAAATACTCATCAGAACAATCTAAATTAAATGTTCCTTCTACTTTTAGATTAATTCGTATTCCTGGCGGAGATTTTATGATCCAGGCACAATTTATTGTTTCATTATGGACTACTGGAATATTTAAAACACTGTCACTTGTTTGACCTGGACGAATAAGGCCTCCGCACTGTTGTAATTTCCAGTCTAGATCAAATGTAATAGGGTAACGAGTGCGTTGCGTTGCTTTTATCTTAACATTTGTTGAGGGAATTCTATAGATTAATTTAGAATAATTTCCACAAGTATTCCGAATAAATAATGAATCAAACGAATTGGAATCGCTTATACGAGAATAAAAATTAAGTCTGGAATCAGAGTAACCACACATACCCGTATGACTACCTGATGATGTTATGTTTATAATAACGTACATACTACCATATGAAAAGGAAGAGTTAATAGGTTGATCCAAATTATTATAAACCCACTGACAAGCGTATGATCTATCCATATTTGGCGACATCACATGACCTTGGATACCATTCAAATTTCCACCGCAGAGAGCTGGTTCGTCGGAGCTGTATCTGGCTTTAAAACGATGTTTTGTTTTGCCAACTGGCCCCATCCATAAGTAAAATGAAATTCTATTTCCAGTAGATTCAAATGCTGCAGACGCTCGAGATAAATTATTATATTCTTCTAAAGATTGAGGGTATAAACCATTCAAAATTCCTAAATTGTGATTAATGTCAAAGTCCATGAGTTCCAAACGTATCCTTCGATTTTCATTTGGTGTCGTAATATCCCATTGGCAATAAACTAGAGAAGTTTCTCTCGGATATCCTGGAGTCATAATGAACCCTTCAGATGTTGTAACGCTTCCTCCACAAGAAGGTCTAGACGAATTGAATATTAATTTGAACCCTCTACTTTCAGAAGAGTGAGTCCATTGGCTAGGTTTACCAATATGTAATTTAACTACGACTTCATTACCTACGGATTCTACTGCTTTCGTCGTTTCTAAATTTTCATTACAAAATTCTTTTATTAAAGGTGCCGATCCGTTATAAGAAATAGGATCCTCAATGGACACTTTTGTATCACATGTGTTTTCTGTTTCAGGCAGATCGAGGTCTTTAAACTCTAATAGTATAACGTGTCTAGACTTAGAAATTATATGCCACTGACAAACTGAACTAGGAGGTAGTATTGCCATATGGGGATATCCTGGTGATATAATTTGACCCGATTCGGCGATTATAGTTCCTCCACACACATCAATAGATACATTAGCTTTAAAACCATTCCTAGGTTCAGGTATTTGTGTTGAATATTTTATGAACATAGTATTACTACTAGCTTTCACAGTACCTGGTTTTCGGCAAAAAAGTCCTTTAGGTAAAGAGAGTTCAGAAGACCCGTCTCTTACTTCCACAAATTCAGATTCACATTCCTTAGAATCTTCTAAGTCGAATCTATCCAAGAAATCTATTCTCAAGATCTCTCCTGGTGGTCCGGTAAAAGTCCAAATGCATTCGGTGTAAGGCACCGGTATCGAGGGATAATTTGGAGAGTTAATAATTTCCCATGAATGATCCAGATCTAATGTAGACGTTGCCCCACATTCAATATTGATTTCCTCATAACGGAGTTTAAAATTTTGGAACACTTGTTTTAATATCATACTTGTTTTTACAGTTTTGTAAGTGATGTACATTACGTTAGAAGATGATACAATTTCATTCTTATTTTCATGTTCATAACCACAGTATTTTCCTAGAATTGGAGATTCCACACTCTCTCCGTTTCTTATTAAAATGTAAGTCTTACATTCATTAGTATTAGTTATGTTAAAATGAACAAAAGTAGATTTAATGGTCCGCCCTGGACGCACTTTCACCGTCCAGTTACATAGCTTAGGGTCACTGAGTTGCATTGATGTGTAGTCAAACCAAGTAACTTGTACGAAACCTGATGCACTTTCCAATAAGCCGCCACATACGGATCTCACCGTTGCTTGGAAACCTTTTCGCGATGTATATCCGTAGCTTTTAAACAATACCTTTATATACGATGTAGATGGCATATTTTTATTCTCAAATTCAGAAAGACATATATTTTCTTTAATAGGTTGCCATTGAAGTCCTTTATCTGAAGAAAATATTGAGATATAGTCGGCCCAGCAGTTGGTGGTCTTTTCTAATTCAATTGTTTTGAAAGATAAACTTAAATGGTGTCCAGGCATAGCGTGAAATATCCATTCACAGTTTAAATCCGGACCGTATGGTTCAGGATAATTAGGAGAACTGAAAATAACATTATTTTGTGGAAGTACAATTTGAGTGTAATTTAAGCCACAATTAATATTTTTACTTAAACTGGATGCATATAAACTTTTATCAGATTGCGCCCACTGAATATGAAAAAGTGCCCCGTGACTGGAACTATCTAAAATTAGTTTTATGTATGCTACATTAGAACTTGTTTGTACATTATTATTTTCATTTTTAAACATTCCACACAACACATTTAATAATGGAGCCTCTTCATCGTACCCATCGTATATACGTAGTTGACTCGCACAGGTCTCATTACGCTTGACAATTTCTAAATGATCAGTGCTCAGCGAAATAGTTGCTGAAGTGTCCGTTATAATACGCCAACTGAATTCACCTATCCCGTCGTAAGGTAGAGGATAAAGTGGGGACGCTATTTCGCCTCTATTCATGCCGGTAATTTCATTGCCATGAAGAAATCCGTAGTGAAGAAGAAAGCCTTGTCTGGGTTTTTTACTACTATTACTACGAAATTTAATATAAATCCTCGTGCCCGTGGTTGTATTTGTTGGAATTTCACTTCCACAATACACTGCTAAAAGATTTCCTACGTTATTATTTTCTCTTACTTCCAAGTAATCTTCGTTGCATCCTTCAGAATATACTAAGTCAAACATTTCAAACGTTACGTATACCCTATTGCCGGGCGATGTGCTTATTGTCCATTCGCAATCAGCATTATTTGGATACGACAATGGATAATTCGGAGAAGCAACGTAACCTTCTTCCGACGTTAATTTACCTCCACATGACGACGACAAAGAAGAGTAGTGTGCCGAGAAACTGCCGACGATAGTATCACTAAAGGTTCCAAGCTGAACTGTTAGAGCGTTCCCATGACTAACAATCGTAGAAGGCACTTTCGTCCCACAGAACTCATCTATAAGTGGTGCCCTGTCGTCATTCCCATCAAATACTCTTAGGAAGGATGAAGGACAATTTCTATTTGTAACAATGTCAGAGTTTTTTGGCAATGAAATATGTCCTATTGTCAATTTGACTTTTTCATTTGACTTCATAGCGAGTATAGTCCATGTACAATTCTGGTTATTATGACTGATATAATTGTTATTAGTAATTACACCTTCTGAAGACGCTACGATTGTCGCTCCACATGTCATTGTGAAATTAGCTTTAAATCCTTTAGCAGAACCGAAAGAATCAGTCGTGAACTGTACAATTATTGAAGACTGTTCTGAAAGGATGGTTGTACGATTCCAATCAGGACAAAGAAGATGGGAGTAATTCGTATTGAATATATTTTTACCGTCATAAATTTTAATCATATCTCCACATTTGTCATTACTTTTATCCATCATATTTTCATTGTTATCAGAGTATAAATCAAAATCAAGAAATTCCAATTTTATTCTATGATAGTTTGGTACTGATATTATCCATAAGCAATCTAAATTATCATCATAATTTTTGGGGTAGTTTTTGGAATGAATTAGACCGGATGAGGAGAGAATGCCTCCACCGCAGCCTTCAGTAAATGAGCTAAATTTTGACTGAAAATTAACATCGCGCAGTGTAGAATGCTTTACTAATCTAACGAACAGGTAATTCGAGCTTGCTTGTATTACAGTTTTATGTCTATTACAAAATTTAGATAGTAGAGGAAAAGTCGTGCTCTGACCATTATATACTTCTATAGCGTCCTCAGTACAGTTATGAGATTCCATCATATAAAAATCTGAAAAAGTTATCGATACTGCTGTTCCCAACGGTGTTTCAATAACCCATTCACATTCTATTTCACCTGTAGAACCTAAAGCTCTGTCAAACGACAAGGAACCAAAGGGTTTCTGAATATATCCCCCACAGCCGTAACTAACCCACTCTAAGCGAAATCCTTTACGGGGAAAAGGTGAACTAGAAACAAATTTAATTTGCAAAGAGTTTTTTGTGGAAGTAATAAGTTGCGGCTTATTACCTCCACAAGTTTTTTTACCAAAATTTTCTTCGGATGTTTCTTTCATCTGCACGTAATCCAAATAACAAGGTTCCATTCTACGCCTACCATGAAACGGACGTAAGGTTCCAAAAATAGGACGTGAAATAGAATTATACAGCTCAAAATTTGTGAAGGTTACATTTATTTTATTACCTTTGGGAACCGTGATGGTCCATAGGCAATTAGAGTTCATAGGATATTTATCAGGATAGCCTGGACTTTCAATGACACCGTAATGGCCAGTGATATTGTTATTACAAACGGTATCATAAGTTAATAGAAAACCTTTTGCAGTGATAAAAATGTCGGATCTAAATTTGATAAAAGCATAATTACTAGTAGTCTTAAAATCATTCAACTGAGCAGTTTTATAACAGTATCTGCCAAAGCTATGTGAATTGCTGTCGCGGCCATCGAATAGCTCTACGTAATCGTCCTTACAGTCTTTAGTGCGTTCTAAGTCTAAATCTGTAAAACTAATTGCAATACGGGACCCACTAGCTGTCACGATACGGTAAAAACATTCAGCGTTTTCGTTATAATTTTGAGGGTAATTAGGAGAAGCGATCGAGCCTCGGACGCTTGTTAATGTTCCCCCGCAACCTGTTATAGTTCCATCCCATTCAATTTGGAATCCCTTGCCAGTTAAGTAAAAATCAGAATGAAAATGGATATAAATATTATTCGCCGTTGAGACAATGCGCTTATATTTATAATAACCACAAAATTTACTAATTAATGGAGACTTTTCAGAAGAGCCGTCTCTAACGGTTAAATAATCACCTAAATCACAACTATCACGTATAGGTCGTTCCAGGTCAAAATCAGTAATATTAAGTACAACTTGCTGACCTACAGGAACCGTTATTTGCCAAGTACAATCACGATTAGGTTCATAACTTTGCGGCCAACCCGGGGAATATATAAAACCGTGAGATTTTACATACAAACCGCCGCAATGTGTTTTTTCATCTATAAAAGAATACGACACTGAAAATCCAGAACCCGAAAATGAAATATCAGAAACGAAATTAATCTGAAGACGATTCGATGAAGTCGTCAAAGCTGGAGGAAGTGAATCTCCACAGTACTTTCCTAATGTGTTATTTTCATTACTTTCATCTAACTCAATAAGTTGAACATAATCAGCGTAACAGTGGTTCAAATTTTCTAAATCAAATCTATTCCAAGTTAACTTAATGTGCATTCCTTCAGGAGCAACTAACATCCAAGTACACGATTGATTATAAGAATAAAAAAGGTTACTATCTGCCGGATGATTAATAACACCGCTGTGCTCTTTATGTATACCTCCACAGTCCGTATCTACTGTAGTAAAATTAGCATAAAAACCTCGACCTGAGACGCTCATATCTGAATGGAATTTGACGTACATGTAATTATGCGTAGAGGTCTGTATAGGCGGTGTCGATTCTGTCCCACCACAATATCTACCTAACAAAGTAGAGTTAACAGAATGCCCATCCCTAATTTCTACATGATCATACTGACAATGGTAATATCGGTTATCTTCGAGATCAAAGTCTTGGAATGTCAATATGATTGCTTTTCCTGGGGTAGTGTTAATAATGTACTCGCATTCAATTTGCTTAGGGTAATTAAATGGATATCCCGGAGACTTTAATATTCCACTGTCGCCGATAATTTCTTTCGAACATACTGCTTCGTACATAATTTTAAACCCTTCAAGTGATGTAGTGTGGTCAGTTTTAAATATTAAAAACAGATCATTTGTTGAAGATGTGTAGGCTCTTGGATAAACGTTACCACAATATTTACCAACAAGGCGTGAATCAGATGATGAACCATCGAACACCTTCAGAAAATCATACCTGCACAGTGATGATCTTTCTAAACTAAAAACTTTAAATGTTAGCCGAATTTTGGTATCTGGTCTAGTTTTAATTCTGTATTCGCACAATAAATTATTAAGGTATGCTCCATTATAAGAAGGCGAAACAATTTCCCCTCTATCAGTAGTAAAGAAACCTCCACATCCAGGAATACCTTCAATTGGGGCGTAAACTATTTGAAATCCCTTACCATTACTTGTAGCATCTGAATGAAAATGTATAAGCATTTCCGAACTTGATGATTGTAGCGGCACCGGTTGGGTAGAATTACAATATTTATTAATGAGTGGATCGCTCCTATGTTCACCGTCATATATAGCTACATAGTCAAAACTACAATTGGCATGTGCTTCTATATCGAGTTGGAAAAAATGTAATTCTATTCTTTTACCAAGTGTCGTTTGTAAATGCCAGAAACAGTCACGGTTAGGTGGGTATCTACCAGGCGAACCGGGTGAACTTATTCGTCCATGTTTGCTAGCATCTACTTCTCCTCCACAAACAGGAGGTATGCTTATCCAATGTAAAGCAAATCCACCTCTAGCTACAGAGTGATCTGATCGAAACCAAAAGTATAAATTGTTATGACTCGATATAATGTTACCACCGTTTGGAAAAGTATTTCCACAAAATCTACCGATTAATTGACTCGCCGAACTTCGGCCGTCATGAATTTGTACAAAATCAAAATAACATTCCGAATCTGCTTCCACATCGAATTTACTAAATGTCACGTTAATTACTTTATCAGATGAAGTATGAATCACCCACGCACATCGGGCGTTATGGTTATACGTTGTATTAGATAAGGGATACACAATACTACCTTCTTCAGAATCAAGAACACCACCACACGGCTGGGAGTGAATTTGACACAGTTCACCAGTATATAAAGCTGAGCACTCACATCTATATCCTTTAGATAATTTATCATCTGGTCTGCAAGTACCTCCATTGAGGCACGGACTACTTGAACAGAAATTGCTGACACTTTCGCAACGAGCTCCGCCATATCCTTGGAGACATATACAAGTGTAACCACGATTCAACGCATGACAATGTCCGTGTTCACCGCAAGGATTATTTTCACAATTGAGAGTCCTATTGTCAATATTTGCAATATAACATCCTTGAAGACCAACACCATCGCCATCCATTCCGTAAGGACATACACATAGGGCCATTTGAGCACTGGATATAGAATGTTCAATACATCGAGCAGATGGATGGCATCCGCCATGGTTTATTGCACATGATCCTCTCCATACACACGTTACTCCATCTCCTTGAAAACCGGGTGGACAGGCACCACAAATGCGGGAACCTATGGTGTTATGGCACGCCACCATGGGATTCTTACTACAACCACCGTTCAGCGTTAAACATTCATCAATATCATGACAAACATACCCATCTCCTTCATAACCGACTGGACACGGTCCACACCGAAATGAACCAGGTAAATTTATACAGCTCACTCTTGGGTTCGTTGAACAACGTGCCGGTTGACCGGAATCGCATTCATTTACATCATTGAGACATGCTACATCGGTACTATTTGATGTCCAACCTTGATTACAAAAGCATTTGATGCCTGCTCCCGTGGTAACGGGAATGCAAGTTCCATGTCCACACATTTCATAATCGCCTCCAGAACAATCCTTAGCTTTTCTAGTACAGTCAAGACCGTACCAACCAGGTTTACAGAGACATTCATAGGATCCAGGTTTGTTAATGCAAGTTGCACCATTTTGACAACCCAAGTCAGTACCTGCGTAGTTACGACATTCATTGACATCTTCATTACAGTCATTCCCTTTCCAGTTCGATGGGCATAAACAGAAATAGCCATTTACTAAATTTAAGCATGTGCCACCATTTTCACACGGTTGCGATTGACATTCATTTATATCTTTACTGTTTACTAGCAGTTCCAGAGCTCGTAGCCTGGTCTTCAATTTGGTAAATTTTCGAAACAAGTAGGATATATTAGAGTGCAATTTGTTCAAATCCTTAATGGAATTTTCCAGCCCCTCTATTTTGTTCTGTAGATCAAATTGTTTGTCCAAATTTAGTGTCTTAACATTTTCAGTACCTAGAAAGGAAGCACTATTTTTCGTAATATTTTGTAACATGGAGATATCTATATTATCAAAATATACACCGGATTTAGGACCATTCCTTTTCAAGTAAATACTTTTGTCGAATGCTGGTTCCAAAATAAGGTCTCCATTTTCAGTCTTAATTTTGGGGCGGTCATCATTGGTTTCACAATGAATAATTACAATTAAGCACAACAATAACACATAGGAATGATGTCCATATAAGGTGGACATGGTCTATTCAAGCCGCGGTCGATAATTAAACTAAAACTCGAGATTATTAATTTTACACCATGTAAATGGGGGCGTATTTTCGATAAGGTTAGGGCCATGTGGATATCTGTTTAAAAATTTATGTTTTATTATCTAACTAATACAGGTCCGTAGTTACCTACATGTGGAATTATAATCCCGTAGAAGATAAGTCCTGGTAATGAAAGATATCTTTTTTATATAAAAAATATAACAAAAGTTTTTTTTTAAGGTTTCAACCAAATAATATATATATTTTTTAATAATTTATTTGATAACCTAGTCACTCTAGAGTCTTTTCACATATCGAATGTTAGGTCATATTACCGATCGAGCTTTGCCATCACAAACACAATTAAGTGTGCAAACCCCGATAACCAATAATTATTTTATTATGTACAAACATATAAGAATAAAATAATATTATCCACATCAGTTATATCTATGTAACTTTTTATATTAATGCACTTTCTGATAATGATTGTTATAAAAAACGGTGCGTGTCCGGTTACGCGTACTGTAGGGTTCCGTTGTTGAAAATAGGTGGCTTCTATTTACTTAAATATATTTGACGCTGATTAAAGGTCGCAAAGCTTAACGCTTTCGAGGGCCTACATATAACCTCTAAAAACGGGTATTTATAGGACGATAGTAACTGAAGCAAGAGTTATAAAACTCAACTTCACAAGGTAAGTTGGAAAAAATATTATCTTTAACCACCGCCTGTAGAGGTGGCAATAAAGTTTAATCCTTTCCAACCGTAATATTGTCGTTACAGAGATTGTTTTCTTTACAGTCTTGAAAAAATGTGTCATGCGATAACAAAGCTACTGGGACACTGTTGGAGCATTTTCAGCTATACAAGTCTACTTTTTTCAAATTGTGTTCATCTCCAAATGTATCATTGTAAGATGCCTTTGCATATACTGTAAAACTGACGTTTACAGAATACTAGTTCGAGTCATCTGTTCTGTTATTTTTTTAAAAGAGTTTATATCAAAGCTGAAAGATTCGACTGATAAAGAGACATCAGAGGCGATTATACGAGTATTTAAATAAATGCATGCGACGCTCACACCGACCACTGCCATCCCAAATATCACATATGAATTACAATATATCTAACTAATTTATTTACATAAATAGTTAATAAAGGATCGTTTAAAAATGCCAAAGTTATTCAATACTTTATATTTTACTGAGCGAAGCAAGCATAGGGAATGGAGCGTTCTACTAAAGACATTTTCACATTCTGTGTCACGAATAGGCTCGAAAACTACTTGACGGAAAATTATGAAATTTTACAATCAAAAAAACACACATTAGGTGATAGTTTAAAAAAAAATTAAAAATGTCATGTCGTTGAGGAATAATCGTCAAAAAACTGATATCCCATTGAAGTCTATGGGAAACGATGAGTCATTACACTAGGCTCACTTCGCTCAATATGCAAACGGTAACTGAGATTTCGCGAGCGCAGCGAGTTGAAATTGAGAGTCTGTTGGCGCCTCCAGTATAATATGCGTGTAAAAGAAAAAACTTTACTGTTGGTTTCCCTTAGGACGAAGAGGTATACTACTATACTCTGTCCATTATATTATTAGTCTTTTGACAGCTCGACCATTGACATGTGTAGTGATGTCCTTAAGATTCTCGAATGCGATACCATTCCCATTATAGTACTATCATTAATCGAATTACGTACCAGCCTACGTAAACTTAATAATTGAATTGTTTTATTTCTATGCCATAAACTAAGAAACAAATAAAACTTTATATAATTTTATTATATTAAGTTTACATGTCTTTATATTTAAATAACATATTAATTACACCTTATTTAACATTATAGAAGAGTTTTTCTTAAGCAAATATAATACTCGTAGCATTGTTTTTTACCGATTATTTGTAATCGGTGGCGTAATCGTAGTAATCATTATGTGTGGTACATCACTAAGTGGGCGGTACCCTTCCATGAAGTACAATATTATTTGTATGACATTTTAACGCAAGCAATACAGAACTTCAGGGGCGTGAGCTGTCAAAAGACTAATAATATAATGGACAAAATATATTAAGATTTAACCAAAATTTAAAAGCACACAAAAAACAATATTTTAAGTTAACCGACTATTACTCGTAAATTTGTAAATACAACCCTCTTTTTCCTCTTTGTTGGCGTGACTAATATGCGTATTTATGTCGAAATACAATTTTCTAATTCTAACATTCTCTGAGATACACTGCGGACAGACGGACGGACAAAGATACAACTATAAGGGTTACAAAAATATGCTTCTAGAATTACGTAATGATTTCAATGACAATCAATCTATTACTTATATAATGAACATATTTTTATATATTTTTTGAAGAGCTTATTATATCGTGATATTAATTTTTTGCATCATTTTACATACAATTCTAGAAAAATATATAGGTACCACTGCCATCTTAAACAATCGTGATGAAATTTATTACTCTTACTGGTGCAGGGATTGATATGACTAGTCATTAAATAACACAAATTAGTTACTAGTATTGGCTCGCCAACAATGGAATTCAATATTATATTTTGTTTTAAAATTATTTTACTTATCTAAAATGAAATTAATTTACAATAAACAATGCTAGATTTTGAGAATAGTAAAATCTGCCGCCCTCAAAACACAAACTCTACCTTCTAAAGATTTTGAATTAAAAGGATAAAATCTTTTAACATTATCCATGCTAGGCATATTTATATTTCAACCTGCGACCTCTGGGAAAGAAGCCTATAGGTTTCGACTTGACTGAAGATGCAGGGAAGTATAAAAGATGTAATTGTTTAGATTAAACATATAATAATGATTTTAGTTCCGTTTTTGCACATTATCACGTAAGGGTAAATCATTTTATACATATTATATATAGTTATATTTTAGAAGGCCGAAGTTAATGCAAAAGCGAGAATAAAGATATTTTTGACCAAAAGTGTGACATAATAAAACAATAAATAAAATCAGATTTTATTAAACATTGTGTTTAACTTTCAATCAGAGTATCAGGTCTGCATTACAGACATTCTATAAATCTAATGCATATAATATATATATATATATATATATATATTATAACAAATAACGATTATAATAAACTATACTCTTATTGTGAATTTCAATTTATTTCATGAAATGTTAATGATATGCCTTAAAAGAATTGCATGACGAGCTTAAAAGCATTATGTTGTATACATACATGTATTAAAAAAGTGCTTAGACTTTTTCTAACACAACTATCAACTTTATGACGAAGTTGAGCATATTTTACCTTATTCTAACCGTTACCAAAACTAAAAAGTGTTTGTTCTTTTTACAGAATTTATATAAACTTAATAATACTATATTCTTTGTAATAAAAACCTATTTTTAAGTCAAATATCATTGGGCTGAGCGTAAGCGAAGCTCTTAACCGTTTGGGAGACCTTTTTTGTGTTAAGTTGTCTCCAGAATGCGACGAGATAATTAGCTAAAAATTTTCTCATGTATATTTGAGCCGAACGCGGGTATTATAGCGAAAACATATTGAAAAACTGTTTACCCATTCAAAAGTTATCAAGAAAAGAAGAAAGGAGAGCGGCTCAGCTCAACACCCGCCGCGCACCTTTGGCGGATCCTAGTTATTGTACATTGTGAATCGATGTTTCATTTTATTAATAGATTTTTTGTTTTTTTTCCGTTTTTTGTTTCTTGTTTTATTTGCTTCTATTTTTCTTCTTTTTCTTAGTTTTAGATCTTTTCTTTAATTTAGATTTTTTTTTAATTTATATTCACCCATAAGTAAAGTAACCCTAAGTTAAGTCTTTTTTTTTTTTTTTTGCTTTGTAAAAATCCATTACGGATACCCGCCGGCCAGGACGGTGATGGCCGGAGGGTTATGTAGGACTACCCGGCGGCATAGACGACGCCGCCATTTTTAAGGCTACCAACTAAAAAACCAACGGTTGCCCTCAACGCCTTAATGGGACGACACGGGATCGCGTTAGCACTCACTTTGCCAACTTTGTTTAAGGTTCGCCCTTGCGAGCCGGTAATTGTCACAGCATAGCTGACATTCATAGGGAATTGCAGTCTGAAATTCAAATGGGAAATTCGACATAATTATGGAAATTCGGGGTATAAATATATCTCATCTTCTACGCATCCTGATATTATATGACCTACAAGTTTCTTTAACGACACTGCGCGCATCCTAGTTCCATTGCAAAGTTTCGTCATTTTTATACTACAGGGTAATATGATGGGCAAGTCAATTTTAAGTTTTAGATTATGAAAGGGTATTTATACTGTTTTAAAATATTTTGGATAATTATCCACTTCATCCTGATTGCAAATTGCATTGTTGGAAGCTGAACTCTATGTTAGGGATTCACCAGGAAGTTTATATAAAACTTTTACTGCAGATTGTATTTTTAATACGCTTTAATTTTATTGGAAATAAAAAAATGGAATGTAATATAGAAAATGCATATGCAGCTATTCCCGAAGATACGACTGCTATGTCAATCTTATTTTCTGAACGTATTTTGACCAGTAAAAGATTTATCACAAATTTCTTGCTGGTACCATCTGGAGCGTTTAAAAACACACACAGCTTTACATTCACACTCACTATCCGTTAGGAGTATTAGAAGTTGGTAAACTTGATTTTTTTCGTTGTTTAATAGTAATTCATTCTGATTTATCGTATGTTAAAGTTCAAGTGGGTCAAAATGTATGTGTTATATATGGCTTCTGTTCATATTGTCAACAACTCTATCGGTTGCTTGTGGAAATGGTAAACCAAAATGAGGGAGATTCTTGCCGCCTATTGAAAGAACAACGTCTTGTAAAACAAACAAAACACGGTTAGTAAAGTTTCTTCAATAAAATGATCCTTAAACTTATCCCATAACTTTTGTGATTTTACAGGAAACTAATATAATAGATATGCTGCTGCTTATATAGCCATCTGTTAATATGTTTCACCAGTGATTATCGCATTCTAGAATAACAAATGTAAGGCATACTGCTAATTATGTAGGATATAACATACCATTCACACGTTTAAGACTTTAAAAAGAAGTTTGCCCTTTGAAAACAATTAATAATATCCATTTTTTGAATGAATGTTCAAAAGTGCTACTGCGAAAACGTTCGCGAATTGAAACCAGTAACATGCTTCAGATTGCTTCGAAGGACCAACGTTAGTATATAAAAAAAAATCAAAATCGGTCCAGCAGAACGCTCCCTACATATTATCATGCGATCAAAAAGTGAGTGTAAAAAATAAAAATTATTTTCTACAAGAATTTTTATATCCTTATACTCGTAGAACCGTAGGCTTAGAATCACTAGTTAAAACACGTACATATACACACACTCGCTAACACACTTTGTCGAACTACGACTAAGAAGAAGTTTTCTTATATTACTTTTTTAAAGTTATACTTAAAGTCTAAATAACATATATATTAAATCTTCATAAAGCGAACGATTCATACCCACAATGTATCATATTCTACATATTCGGCAACACTTTTGTATTGTTTGTTTTGTTGTTAGAGTTAGAATACTAACGTTACTTTCTACCTTTTTTAATTTATAAAAACTCTTAGTGGGAGTTTATTAAATAAGTGTACATGGACCTATAAAAGAGTTAATCACTTAAAAAACAAAATTTACAATACAAATACAACTATGCCTAAAAAAATTATCAGTATTCTGTGTTTTTATTTAAAATTTTCAAAAATACATTGAGCAGTGAGTGTAAGTAGTATATTAGTTTACTTAAACTTATCTTTTAAATTATCTTAATTAGCTCTCCTTTGTCAAACAAAAACTTTTATTATAACAGCATCGATACTCCAAAGTATGATGAATATACGAGATAATGATATGAAAATATTATTATCTCAGTCAGTAAAAGATATTAAGTGACAGATTCCAAGAAAAACTGTAAATTCAACTATTTTCATTGGTTCCTCATTTAACAGTAAATTAGTAAGCACATGTTTTATTTTTTGTGGTTGTGAATATCATTTATATAAACAAGGAAGAAAAATGGGCCATAGATTGAACCTTGCAGAACCCGCATATTATTGGTTTCAACCCTCAGCATTTTTTAAACATTAAATAAATGATGATGACCGATGTTTCATGCTGAACAGAATCGAACGCCGTAGATAGAATATATGATGTAAACATTTATTGAGCATGGTTCTTTAATTTTTTTACTAAGTGAAGGTCGTGTAATTGGGCGGATATAAAGCTTTGACAGAATATGATAAAGATATTACTTTGTAACCTTTATTAGTCAAGCAACAACCTTCAAAAAATAGTCATTAAAATGGTCGCTAATTAAGACTTAATAATGTGCATAATTGAGCCAATCACCGTTACAGATATTTTCAAAAGTTGAAAAAAACCTAATATTTGAAGTCCTAAAAGATTCTAAAATATCTTTTGATTCAATTCTATCAAATTTATAACTAATATTAAATTTAACATTTTAAAAAATGATGCAGCGATAGCGGAAAAAAAATTAAAGATTTGGTAAAAACTGTTTTTTTAAGATAATTTTGGACAGCTGAAAGCAGCAGCAAAATTTTGAGGCAATTTGCCATTTGATTTCAATATTTGGTTATCTATGTAAAGGTTAAATTGGAGTTGCGAGCTTCATTTTTACCAGTTTATATATACGAGGGGAGGTCCAAAAGTTCGTGGAATGAAAGGGATCTAAATAAAATAAAAAAAAACAAAACTATTTTTCCTTTTCAATATAATCACCCTTAAGCTCAATACATTTATTAGACCTATGAATTAATTTTTCCAAACCACAAAAAAATATGTTTTATCTTTTCCAACAAAATGAGCCGAAATTGCCTCCCTTACCTCATTGTCGTCGGAAAATTTCCTTCCCCTTAAGTCTTTTTTTAAATTGGGGAATTAAAAAAAGTCACTTGGGCCAGGTCTGGACTGTAGGTTGGGTGAACTAGGGATTCTAACCCATGCGTGTGCAGAGCAGCCATTGCAATTTTGCTCTTGTGAACCGACGCATTGTCTCGCAAGAGCAACACACCCTTTGTAAATTTTCCTCGCCGCTTTTCCATGATGGCATCCTTTAATTTTTCTAATATCGTTGCGTAGTATTCTCCGGTTATAGTCCTTCCCTTTTCTTTGTAATCAATCAAGATTATCCCCTCACAATCCCAAAAAACAGTAGCCATCATCTTTCCAGCCGACTCCGTCACCTTGAATTTCTTTGGCGGTTGTGTCTCCTTTTTGCATTGCATGGACTCTTGTTTGGACTCAGGCTCAAAGTGATGAACCCATGTTTCATCTCCCGTAACAATTCGGTCCAAAATCTGTGCAGGTTTATCTCCACAACTCCAAAAAATGTTTTGACGCATAGACGCGCTGCTCTTTCTGAAACGGCGTGAGCATTCTCGGTACCCATCTAGCACTGACTTTTGTCATACCCAGGTGATTATGTAGGATTCGCAAAATGGTGGTATCTGATACTCCAACTAATGCAGATAATTGTTTTTTCTTCAAACGGGCATCTTCTAGTACAATTTTCTCCACTTTTTCGACGATGTCCGATGTGGTGGCCTCAACTGGCCTACCTGAGCGGAGGTCGTCTTCAATTGACTCTCGACTATGTTTATAAAGACCATGCCACTTGTAAATCATTGATTTACTATTGCACTGTTCCCTATAAAAGACTCATTTCATTCAAAATGGTTTGAGCGGTCTTTCCTAGCTTGATAAGGAATTTTATCACAGCGCGGTGTTCAATTTTCTCCATAGTTTCAGTTTTCTTCCGGATTGACTTGTTCAGCAAGCGACTGTTTGTAAACGAATGACGCAATCGGGTTGGAACTCGATATTTATACTAATGATGAGTCTCCGATTCGTATGTCACCAAGCGAGCGCCCTTACCCCCGCTCCATCCTCTCTATTCCACGAACTTTTGGACCTCCCCTCGTATATGTTGAATAAATCAGTCATTGCAACTGAATATAAAAAGTATCCAGTATATGTATAAGATAGTATACAAAATTCGGTCATTATATATTATATTTTCAGTGTAGTGCAGTACAGTGCAGTGCAGTGCAGCGCAGTGCAGTGCAGTGCAGCGCAGTGCAGTGCAGTGCAGCGTATTTATGAAAAACACTTCTAAAAGTAATAAACAATTGTCAGAACATCTCAGCAAAAAAGTTGCAAATTAAACTATAAGTGATTTCGGTTATTTTCATTTCCAATTCAATTGTTAACATGCCTTTTTCCCCTTTTCAGTTTTTATAAATGTCCAAGTAATTAAGGGTTATTAATTGATGCTATTTGAAGTACAGTTAATGTTTTAAGGTACACCTAACTCTTAACAGTCGTTAACATTTAGCTGGGTTAATTGCTTTCAAAAGAAAATATTTTTTTGGCTAGACCTCGAAGAATTCGGTCTGCCCATTCAGGTGTACCCGACCTTCGAATTTTAGAAAAAATACTTCACAGGAGGTCTTCTTATGACCCCTTGAGTCCGAAATGACCATTGATCAAAAATTTTATATATATATATGTGCGTGCGTGCGTCTAGATTCGACTTTTGTCAGCACGATAGCGGCCGCAGTTTCGCTCGGATCGCTTTCAAACTTTGCACAAAAAGCAACCATCTAAAAATGAAGGTCAATTTAGTTAACCAGAGAAATCTGGCCACGGGGAGCGCTAGAGCCTCACTTTTTCTGATTTCAGTTTTTCGACCATAACTTTTTCCTTATACAAAGTAGATCAATCGCGTTCATATTATATGATGTCTTTGATGAATGCCTTTTTTACTCTAAATTAAGGTACCAAAAGTTTTTCCGTAAAAGGTACCGTTTCCGAGAAAAAAATAAATACCACTTAACGAACTTGACCTTCATTTTTAGATGGTTGCTTTTTGTGCAAAGTTTGAAAGCGATATATATATATAAACATTTTGACCAATGGTCATTTCGGACTCAGGGGGTCATAAGAAGACCTCCTGTGAAGAAATTTTTCCAAAATTCGAAAGTCGGGTACAAATGAATGGGCAGACCGAATTCTTCGAGGTCTACCCAAAATACAAATTAAGCGAAAAGCAAAATGAAAATGAGCCTCTTTCTCTTCTGCGTCCCGGTTTGGCTTTTCGTAATTATGGTAAGCCTACCTATAACTAATGTAGATAAACCGAAAACCTAACTTCAATAACTTAGCGAAAATTTTTGGAAAAAAAATCATATTTTTTTCTGGTAAACATTCTTACATCACAAGTATTTTTAATAGAAAGGTTATTTTTTACTCTAAATTTAGGTACCAAAAAATTTTCCGTAAAAGGTAACGTTTTCGAGAAAAAAAACCGCTTTTAGCTTGAAAATTTAAGGTAGGTAAAACCACGGCACCTTTTTTCTAGTAAACATTCCCTCTTCGCAAATATTTTTAATAGAAAGATTATATTTTACTTTAAATTTAAGGCAATGCACTAGGCCCTTTGACTAAGTCAAATAAAATTATCACAGTTTATTCTCGCAAGGGGTGTTATTCTTAGGTAGTGAGTTATATTTTAAACGAGTTACACACGAGGTCTACCCACGCGTGTCCCCCTGCGAGCACGGATTTTTTTATTTCGTAAACCTTTCCCATTCAGTTTACATTGTCATACTCATTTAGAATTCTTCCAATGTTACAGTCAAATTAGAAAGGAGGGAAGGAAAGATATTTTGTGTATAACTTTAAAAAAAATGGTGCCCAATATTAAATATTACATAATAAATCTCCAGCATGGCACTTATATTAAAAGATTAGTGGATATCCCACAGTTTTCACAATATTGGTCTCGTAGATGCATATTAATACCTTGAGGCACCTTGTACCATAAAGATATATTATTAAAATACAAAATGGTATTGTAACAAATTAAAATAATTTATTAAATTAGCGGGAATGAAACAATAAAAAAACATAAATTGAATCATTATAACATCAAATCAGACATTTGTAGATCTTTATTCTGAAATTAGTAGATAAAATTTAAATAACTTATAATAATAATTATATTTTTCTTATACTAAATAGTAAAAGTATAATATCTTATATATTTTTTTTTAAGTTACTTTGTAATTGATTGGACTATATGATATATTATATAAAACATAATTATTTTAACAATATTTAAATATTGATAAAATGTTAACAATTTTAACAAATTTATACTATAACTAACGTTAAACTAAACGACACCAACAAAATCTGCTACCCATCCGGTGCCACCATTATTCATGTTCGTTGTGAACACTATTTTTACGTAATTATTTTCGCTTGTGTAATCAGCGGGTGTTTCTGAACAATATGTAGATATGGTATTACCATCTCTATCTACGAGTCGAAGGTAATTGTGATCGCATGCTCTACCTAAATCAAATACTACAAAATGTAGAAATAATCGCGTGTTTGAAGGCGTTTCGAGTTCCCATTCACATGTAGTTTTTTTTCTATATTCTAGTGGATAAAGCGGACTAGTTACTTTTCCTAACTCATTATGAATATAACCCCCACATCCTTGACCTTTATTTGTTGCGACATATATTAAATCAAAAATGACAGCCTCTTCGTCTACCATATGACTATGGAGAAGTAAATTCCTTCCTTTAGAAAACACTTGAGTTACATCAGGGTATTGAGTTGATACTCTATAAAGAACAGGTGAGCTCGTTTCGTTGCCATCAAAGATTTCCAAATAAACATTTTCATTCATGTAAATTGGAGATATTAGAATGAAATAAACCGATATTGTATAATTTTCAGGAACTGTAATTAACGTGGAACAGTCGCTGTTAGGGAATCCATCATTATTATATGAATGATATGAATATATTCTTCCTTGTAGTTCCGTATAATTTCTGCCACATAATCCCGGGATCGAAACTTCTAGCTCTAAACCTCGATGTAGCGTACTAGAATCAGCTGAAGTTTGTAAATGTATATTAATGTTTGAGGTGAAGTAATAATCGATAGATTTTTTATAACCGCATAGTATTATGTGCTGAGGAAAGTTTAAAGTAGATTCAAATAGATAAGCATTAGAGAATAAGTGATCATTTGCAGCATTGATTATTAAATCTTTACTGAAGCTTACATTGGGATGATGTGAATTGCTGGTTATAATCAATTTGTCTTTGTTACAACCAAGATCTACGTTTTCCGCTTCAATATCTAAGTTATTTATTCTAATATGAACGGGTGCGTATGAGTCGAAGCTAGTATCTAAAAAGTAATTGCAATGTATTCCACGAGGTATTGATCCCGTTTCATATGACGGTGATCTAATACGTTGAATTGTATGAGAAACAGTAAAGACAGATTGTCCACAAATTGAACTTTGGGAGGTTAATGTTATTTCAAAACCTGAACTTTGCATCTCTCCATCAGTAGAAAATCTAATACTCATTACATTTGTTGATGATAATATTTGCGGTGGAATATTATGTCCACAGTATGTACCTATTATCAAACTTGTTGGATTAAGGCCGTCTTTAAATTCAATAAGATCACAATCGCATTTATCATAACCCAATTCCGTTTGATTTACGTTAGGACAGGAAGCTACGTGAAAGGATGTAAATTCTACCTTAACTACTTTATCTACTGGGGCTCTTATAGTCCAATGGCAGTCTAAAAAGTTTTCATAGACTGGGCTATTATTGAAAAGAGGAGATTTCAGTTGATACTGTTGTGAAGAATCCAAGTTAATTGTACCACCGCATCCCACTGCTTCAGAATATGTAAAAAGTATTTCTGCTTTGAAACCCTTATAATTTAGATAACTATCAGAAACAAATTGTAATATCATACTATTTTCTTTGCTTTTAACTACAGTGGAAGAATTTAGATGGCCACATAACAATGCTATCCTTTGATCAGAATCTATCTGAAGTCCATTATAAACTGCTATATAATCACTATAACATTCGTAAGAGCTTTCTAAATCTATATATGGAAATTTAAGAATTACAATTTTATTTGTCGGAGCTTGAATCAACCAGGTACAATTACTATTGTCACTGTAGGTATCGAGATTTCCAGATGTAAGGATTGTCTGTTCTTTGACGATTCCTCCACAATTATATAATGAATATAATAATTTGAATCCTTTTTTTTGTCCAAAAAAGTCTGTTTTAAAAGTAATATTAATGTTATTGTAAAATTGTAATGGAGGTGGTATTTTTTTCCCACAATATATACCATTGAAGTAGTTGCTATCGCTCTGATGAATAATAGTTACATTATCATATTCACATTCTGGGTAAGAGCCTTCAAGCTCAAAATCTAAAAATTTTAACATTATTTGCTCAGACGGAGCTGTTAATTCATATAAACAATTTAAAGATGGATAATATTTATTAGAATAACCGGGACTGTAAAGAAATTGTTCCTGAACGTTTGCTACGTACCTGCCTCCACAAATAGGAGTCCACGTTGCTTTAAATCCTTCTAAGTTAATTGCAGCATCGGTACGAAAGACAACTTTCATACGGTTGCTTGTTGAATTAAACCCAGGTGGAAGACGTCGACCACAAAGTATGTTTATTTCCTTATATTCATTTTCTTTCCAATCGTAAACAATAATAGCATCCTTGGTACAATTGGCTGTATCTTCGATTACAAATCGGCCCACAAACTGAAGCGATATTCGATATCCGACTTCCGATTCGATTTTCCATATACATTCTTGGTTTTCAAGATAGTTTTTGGGATAGTTTGGAGAACTGAAAACCCTATCATATTGTGATAAAAGGCCTCCACACAGATTTGTTACAATCTGTGATATAAGTTTTATATTTGTATTATTTTGTGGTTTTGAATGGTATTGTACATATAAAACTGAAAGTGAAGACAGAAGTGGATTTGTCTGTCTTTTGGTTTTGCAATAATCTCCAATAACACGAGAAGTTTCAGTTATTTCCTCACTAATTAGCAAATACTCATCAGAACAATCTAAATTAAATGTTCCTTCTAGTTTTAGATTAATTCGTATTCCTGGCGGAGATTTTATGATCCAGGCACAATTTATTGTTTCATTATGGACTACTGGAATATTTAAAACACTGTCACTTGTTTGACCTGGACGAATAAGGCCTCCGCACTGTTGCAATTTCCAGTCTAGATCAAAGGTAATAGGGTAACGAGTGCGTTGTGTTGCTTTTATCTTAACATTTGTTGAGGGAATTCTATAGATTAATTTAGAATAATTTCCACAAGTATTCCGAATAAATAATGAATCAAACGAATTGGAATCGCTTATACGAGAATAAAAATTAAGTCTGGAATCAGAAAAACCACACATACCCGTATGACTACCTGATGATGTTATGTTTATAATAACGTACATACTACCATATGAAAAGGAAGAGTTAATAGGTTGATCCAAATTATTATAAACCCACTGACAAGCGTATGATCTATCCATATTTGGCGACATCACATGACCTTGGATACCATTCAAATTTCCACCGCAGAGAGCTGGTTCGTCGGAGCTGTATCTGGCTTTAAAACGATGTTTTGTTTTACCAACTGGCCCCATCCATAAGTAAAATGAAATTCTATTTCCAGTAGATTCAAATGCAGGAGACGCTCGAGATAAATTATTATATTCTTCTAAAGATTGTGGGTATAAACCATTCAAAATTCCTAAATTGTGATTAATGTCAAAGTCCATGAGTTCCAAACGTATCCTTCGATTTTCATTTGGTGTCGTAATATCCCATTGGCAATAAACTAGAGAAGTTTCTCTCGGATATCCTGGAGTCATAATGAACCCTTCAGATGCTGTAACGCTTCCTCCACAAGAAGGTCTAGACGAATTGAATATTAATTTGAACCCTCTACTTTCAGAAGAGTGAGTCCATTGGCTAGGTTTACCAATATGTAATTTAACTACGACTTCATTACTTAATGATTCTACTGCTTTCGTCGTTTCTAAATTTTCGTTACAAAATTCTTTTATTAAAGGTGCCGATCCGTTATAAGAAATAGGATCCTCAATGGACACTTTTGTCTCACATGTTTTTTCTGTTTCGGGCAGATCGAGGTCTTTAAACTCTAATAGTATAACGTGTCTAGTCTTAGAAATTATATGCCACTGACAAACTGAACTAGGAGGTAGTATTGCCATATGGGGATATCCTGGTGATATAATTTGACCCGATTCGGCGATTATAGTTCCTCCACACACATCAATAGATACATTAGCTTTAAAACCATTCCTAGGTTCAGGTATTTGTGTTGAATATTTTATGAACATAGTATTACTACTTGATTTCACAGTACCTGGTTTTCGGCAAAAAAGTCCTTTAGGTAAAGAGAGTTCAGAAGAGCCGTCTCTTACTTCTACAAATTCAGATTCACATTCCTTAGAATCTTCTAAGTCGAATCTGTCCAAGAAATCTATTCTCAAGATCTCTCCTGGTGGTCCGGTAAAAGTCCAAATGCATTCGGTGTAAGGCACAGGTATCGAGGGATAATTTGGAGAGTTAATAATTTCCCATGAATGATCGAGATCTAATGTAGACGTTGCCCCACATTCAATATTGATTTCCTCATAACGGAGTTTAAAATTTTGGAACACTTGTTTTAATATCATACTTGTTTTTGCAGTTTTGTAAGTGATGTACATTATGTTAGAAGAAGATACAATTTCATTCTTATTTTCATGTTCATAACCACAGTATTTTCCTAGAATTGGAGATTCCACACTTTCTCCGTTTCTTATTAAAATGTATGTCTTACATTCATTAGTATTAGTTATGTTAAAATGAACAAAAGTAGATTTAATGATCCGCCCTGGACGCACTTTCACCGTCCAGTTACATAGCTTAGGGTCACTGAGTTGCATTGATGTGTAGTCAAACCAAGTAACTTGTACGAAACCTGATGCACTTTCCAATAAGCCGCCACATACGGATCTCACCGTTGCTTGGAAACCTTTTCGCGATGTGTATCCGTCGCTTTTAAACAATACCTTTATATACGATGTAGATGGCATATTTTTATTCTCAAATTCAGAAAGACATATATTTTCTTTAATAGGTTGCCATTGAAGTCCTTTATCTGAAGAAAATATTGAGATATAGTCGGCCCAGCAGTTGGTGGTCTCTTCTAATTCAATTGTTTTGAAAGATAAACTTAAATGGTGTCCAGGCATAGCGTGAAATATCCATTCACAGTTTAAATCCGGACCGTATGGTTCAGGATAATTCGGAGAACTGAAAATAACATTATTTTGTGGAAGTACAATTTCAGTGTAATTTAAGCCACAATTAATATTTTTACTTAAACTGGATGCATATAAACTTTTATCAGATTGCGCCCACTGAATATGAAAAAGTGCCCCGTGACTGGAACTATCTAAAATTAGTTTTATGTATGCTACATTAGAACTTGTTTGTACATTATTATTTTCATTTTTAAACATTCCACACAACACATTTAATAATGGAGCCTCTTCATCGTACCCATCGTATATACGTAGTTGACTCGCACAGGTCTCATTACGCTTGACAATTTCTAAATGATCAGTGCTCAGCGAAATAGTTGCTGAAGTGTCCGTTATAATACGCCAACTGAATTCACCTATCCCGTCGTAAGGTAGAGGATAAAGTGGGGACGCTATTTCGCCTCTATTCATGCCGGTAATTTCATTGCCATGAAGAAATCCGTAGTGAAGAAGAAAGCCTTGTCTGGGTTTTTTACTACTATTACTACGAAATTTAATATAAATCCTCGTGCCCGTGGTTGTATTTGTTGGAATTTCACTTCCACAATACACTGCTAAAAGATTTCCTACGTTATTATTTTCTCTTACTTCCAAGTAATCTTCATTGCATCCTTCAGAATATACTAAGTCAAACATTTCAAACGTTACGTATACCCTATTGCCGGGCGATGTGCTTATTGTCCATTCGCAATCAGCATTATTTGGATACGACAATGGATAATTCGGAGAAGCAACGTACCCTTCTTCCGACGTTAATTTTCCTCCACATGACGACGACAAAGAAGAGTAGTGTGCCGAGAAACTGCCGACGATAGTATCACTATAGGTTCCAAGCTGAACTGTTAGAGCGTTCCCATGACTAACAATTGTAGAAGGCACTTTCGTCCCACAGAACTCATCTATAAGTGGTGCCCTGTCGTCATTCCCATCAAATACTCTTAGGAAGGATGAAGGACAATTTCTATTTGTAACAATGTCAGAGTTTTTTGGCAATGAAATATGTCCTATTGTCAATTTGACTTTTTCATTTGACTTCATAGCGAGTATAGTCCATGTACAATTCTGGTTATTATGACTGATATAATTGTTATTAGTAATTACACCTTCTGAAGACGCTACGATTGTCGCTCCACATGTCATTGTGAAATTAGCTTTAAATCCTTTAGCAGAACCGAAAGAATCAGTCGTGAACTGTACAATTATTGAAGACTGTTCTGAAAGGATGGTTGTACGATTCCAATCAGGACAAAGAAGATGGGAGTAATTCGTATTGAATATATTTTTACCGTCATAAATTTTAATCATATCTCCACATTTGTCATTAGTTTTATCCATCATATTTTCATTGTTATCAGAGTATAAATCAAAATCAAGAAATTCCAATTTTATTCTATTATAGTTTGGTACTGATATTATCCATAAGCAATCTAAATTATCATCATAATTTTTGGGGTAGTTTTTGGAATGAATTAGACCGGATGAGGAGAGAATGCCTCCACCGCAGCCTTCAGTAAATGAGCTAAATTTTGACTGAAAATTAACATCGCGCAGTGTAGAATGCTTTACTAATCTAACGAACAGGTAATTCGAACTTGCTTGTATTACAGTTTTATGTCTATTACAAAATTTAGATAGTAGAGGAAAAGTCGTGCTCTGACCATTATATACTTCTATAGCGTCCTCAGTACAGTTATGAGATTCCATCATATAAAAATCTGAAAAAGTTATCGATACTGCTGTTCCCAACGGTGTTTCAATAACCCATTCACATTCTATTTCACCTGTAGAACCTAAAGCTCTGTCAAACGACAAGGAACCAAAGGGTTTCTGAATATATCCCCCACAGCCGTAACTAACCCACTCTAAGCGAAATCCTTTACGGGGAAAAGGTGAACTAGAAACAAATTTAATTTGCAAAGAGTTTTTTGTGGAAGTAATAAGTTGCGGCTTATTACCTCCACAAGTTTTTTTACCAAAATTTTCTTCGGATGTTTCTTTCATCTGCACGTAATCCAAAATACAAGGTTCCATTCTACGCGTACCATGAAACGGACGTAAGGTTCCAAAAATAGGACGTGAAATAGAATTATACAGCTCAAAATTTGTGAAGGTTACATTTATTTTATTACCTTTGGGAACCGTGATGGTCCATAGGCAATTAGAGTTCATAGGATATTTATCAGGATAGCCTGGACTTTCAATGACACCGTAATGGCCAGTGATATTGTTATTACAAACGGTATCATAAGTTAATAGAAAACCTTTTGCAGTGATAAAAATGTCGGATCTAAATTTGATAAAAGCATAATTACTAGTAGTCTTAAAATCATTCAACTGAGCAGTTTTATAACAGTATCTGCCAAAGCTATGTGAATTGCTGTCGCGGCCATCGAATAGCTCTACGTAATCGTCCTTACAGTCTTTAGTGCGTTCTAAGTCTAAATCTGTAAAACTAATTGCAATACGGGACCCACTAGCTGTCACGATACGGTAAAAACATTCAGCGTTTTCGTTATAATTTTGAGGGTAATTAGGAGAAGCGATCGAGCCTCGGACGCTTGTTAATGTTCCCCCGCAACCTGTTATAGTTCCATCCCATTCAATTTGGAATCCCTTGCCAGTTAAGTAAAAATCAGAATGAAAATGGATATAAATATTATTCGCCGTTGAGACAATGCGCTTATATTTATAATAACCACAAAATTTACTAATTAATGGAGACTTTTCAGAAGAGCCGTCTCTAACGGTTAAATAATCACCTAAATCACAACTATCACGTATAGGTCGTTCCAGGTCAAAATCAGTAATATTAAGTACAACTTGCTGACCTACAGGAACCGTTATTTGCCAAGTACAATCACGATTAGGTTCATAACTTTGCGGCCAACCCGGGGAATATATAAAACCGTGAGATTTTACATACAAACCGCCGCAATGTGTTTTTTCATCTATAAAAGAATACGACACTGAAAATCCAGAACCCGAAAATGAAGTATCAGAAACGAAATTAATCTGAAGACGATTCGATGAAGTCGTCAAAGCTGGAGGAAGTGAATCTCCACAGTACTTTCCTAATGTGTTATTTTCATTACTTTCATCTAACTCAATAAGTTGAACATAATCAGCGTAACAGTGGTTCAAATTTTCTAAATCAAATCTATTCCAAGTTAACTTAATGTGCATTCCTTCAGGAGCAACTAACATCCAAGTACACGATTGATTATGAGAATAAAAAAGGTTACTATCTGCCGGATGATTAATAACACCGCTGTGCTCTTTATGTATACCTCCACAGTCCGTATCTACTGTAGTAAAATTAGCATAAAAACCTCGACCTGAGACGCTCATATCTGAATGGAATTTGACGTACATGTAATTATGCGTAGAGGTCTGTATAGGCGGTGTCGATTCTGTCCCACCACAATATCTACCTAACAAAGTAGAGTTAACAGAATGCCCATCCCTAATTTCTACATGATCATACTGACAATGGTAATATCGGTTATCTTCGAGATCAAAGTCTTGGAATGTTAATATGATTGCTTTTCCTGGGGTAGTGTTAATAATGTACTCGCATTCAATTTGCTTAGGGTAATTAAATGGATATCCCGGAGACTTTAATATTCCACTGTCGCCGATAATTTCTTTCGAACATACTGCTTCGTACATAATTTTAAACCCTTCAAGTGATGTAGTGTGGTCAGTTTTAAATATTAAAAACAGATCATTTGTTGAAGATGTGTAGGCTCTTGGATAAACGTTACCACAATATTTACCAACAAGGCGTGAATCAGATGATGAACCATCGAACACCTTCAGAAAATCATACCTGCACAGTGATGATCTTTCTAAACTAAAAACTTTAAATGTTAGCCGAATTTTGGTATCTGGTCTAGTTTTAATTCTGTATTCGCACAATAAATTATTAAGGTATGCTCCATTATAAGAAGGCGAAACAATTTCCCCTCTATCAGTAGTAAAGAAACCTCCACATCCAGGAATACCTTCAATTGGGGCGTAAACTATTTGAAATCCCTTACCATTACTTGTAGCATCTGAATGAAAATGTATAAGCATTTCCGAACTTGATGATTGTAGCGGCACCGGTTGGGTAGAATTACAATATTTATTAATGAGTGGATCGCTCCTATGTTCACCGTCATATATAGCAACATAGTCAAAACTACAATTGGCATGTGCTTCTATATCGAGTTGGAAAAAATGTAATTCTATTCTTTTACCAAGTGTCGTTTGTAAATGCCAGAAACAGTCACGGTTAGGTGGGTATCTACCAGGCGAACCGGGTGAACTTATTCGTCCATGTTTGCTAGCATCTACTTCTCCTCCACAAACAGGAGGTATGCTTATCCAATGTAAAGCAAATCCACCTCTAGCTACAGAGTGATCTGATCGAAACCAAAAGTATAAATTGTTATGACTCGATATAATGTTACCACCGTTTGGAAAAGTATTTCCACAAAATCTACCGATTAATTGACTCGCCGAACTTCGGCCGTCATGAATTTGTACAAAATCAAAATAACATTCCGAATCTGCTTCCACATCGAATTTACTAAATGTCACGTTAATTACTTTATCAGATGAAGTATGAATCACCCACGCACAGCGGGCGTTATGGTTATACGTTGTATTAGATAAGGGATACACAATACTACCTTCTTCAGAATCAAGAACACCACCACACGGCTGGGAGTGAATTTGACACAGTTCACCAGTATATAAAGCTGAGCACTCACATCTATATCCTTTAGATAATTTATCATCTGGTCTGCAAGTACCTCCATTGAGACACGGACTACTTGAACAGAAATTGCTGACACTTTCGCAACGAGCTCCGCCATATCCTTGGAGACATATACAAGTGTAACCACGATTCAACGCATGACAATGTCCGTGTTCACCGCAAGGATTATTTTCACAATTGAGAGTCCTATTGTCAATATTTGCAATATAACATCCTTGAAGACCAACACCATCGCCATCCATTCCGTAAGGACATACACATAGGGCCATTTGAGCACTGGATATAGAATGTTCAATACATCGAGCAGATGGATGGCATCCGCCATGGTTTATTGCACATGATCCTCTCCATACACACGTTACTCCATCACCTTGAAAACCGGGTGGACAGGCACCACAAATGCGGGAACCTATGGTGTTATGGCACGCCACCATGGGATTCTTACTACAACCACCGTTCAGCGTTAAACATTCATCAATATCATGACAAACATACCCATCTCCTTCATAACCAACTGGACACGGTCCACACCGAAATGAACCAGGTAAATTTATACAGCTCACTCTTGGGTTCGTTGAACAACGTGCCGGTTGACCGGAATCGCATTCATTTACATCATTGAGACATGCTACATCGGTACTATTTGATGTCCAACCTTGATTACAAAAGCATTTGATGCCTGCTCCCGTGGTAACGGGAATGCAAGTTCCATGTCCACACATTTCATAATCGCCTCCAGAACAATCCTTAGCTTTTCTAGTACAGTCAAGACCGTACCAACCAGGTTTACAGAGACATTCATAGGATCCAGGTTTGTTAATGCAAGTTGCACCATTTTGACAACCCAAGTCAGTACCTGCGTAGTTACGACATTCATTGACATCTTCATTACAGTCATTCCCTTTCCAGTTCGATGGGCATAAACAGAAATAGCCATTTACTAAATTTAAGCATGTGCCACCATTTTCACACGGTTGCGATTGACATTCATTTATATCTTTACTGTTTACTAGCAGTTCCAGAGCTCGTAGCCTGGTCTTCAATTTGGTAAATCTTCGAAACAAGTAGGATATATTAGAGTGCAATTTGTTCAAATCCTTAATGGAATTTTCCAGCCCCTCTATTTTGTTCTGTAGATCAAATTGTTTGTCCAAATTTGGTGTCTTAACATTTTCAGTACCTAGAAAGGAAGCACTATTTTTCGTAATATTTTGTAACATGGAGATATCTATATTATCAAAATATACACCGGATTTAGGACCATTCCTTTTCAAGTAAATACTTTTGTCGAATGCTGGTTCCAAAATAAGGTCTCCATTTTCAGTCTTAATTTTGGGGCGGTCATCATTGGTTTCACAATGAATAATTACAATTAAGCACAACAATAACACATAGGAATGATGTCCATATAAGGTGGACATGGTCTATTCAAGCCGCGGTCGATATTTAAACTAAAACTCGAGATTATTAATTTTACACCATGTAAATGGGGGCGTATTTTCGATAAGGTTAGGGCCATGTGGATATCTGTTTAAAAATTTATGTTTTATTATCTAACTAATACAGGTCCGTAGTTACCTACATGTAAAATTATAATCCCGTAGAAGATAAGTCCTGGTAATGAAAGATATCTTTTTTTATATAAAAAATATAACAAAAGTTTTTTTTTAAGGTTTCAACCAAATAATATATATATTTTTTAATAATTTATTTGATAACCTAGTCACTCTAGAGTCTTTTCACATATCGAATGTTAGGTCATATTACCGATCGAGCTTTGCCATCACAAACACAATTAAGTGTGCAAACCCCGATAACCAATAATTATTTTATTATGTACAAACATATAAGAATAAAATAATATTATCCACATCAGTTATATCTATGTAACTTTTTATATTAATGCACTTTCTGATAATGATTGTTATAAAAAACGGTGCGTGTCCGGTTACGCGTACTGTAGGGTTCCGTTGTTGAAAATAGGTGGCTTCTATTTATTTATATATATTTGACGCTGGTTAAAGGTCGAAAAGTTTAACGCTTTCGGGGGCCCACCTATAACCTCTAAAAACGGGTACTTATATGACGATAGTAACTGAAGCATTATAAAAATCAACTTCAAAAAGAAAGTAGGAAAAATGTTATTTTTCACCAACGCATGTAAAGGTGGTAATAAAGATTGAAACATTACCAACCGCAATATTCGCATTACAGAGATTCTTTTCTTTACAATCTTGGAAAAATGTGTTATACGATAACAAAGCTACAGGGACACTGTTGGAGCATTTTCAGCTATACAAGTCTACTCTTTTCAAATTGTTTATTTCCATAAATACTGCGTCACAGTGTTCATCTCCAAATGTATCACTGTAAGATGCCTTTGCACATACTGTAAAACCGACGTTGACAGAATACTAGTTCGAGTCATCTGTTCTGTTATTTTTTTAAAAGAGTTTATATCAAAGGTGAAAGATTCGTCTGAGAAAGAGACATCACAGGCGATTTTACGAGTATTTAAATAAATGTATGCGCCGCTCACACCGACCACTGCCATCCCAAATATCACATTGTTATATGAATTAAATGTATAATATATCTAACTAATTATTTTACATAAATAGTAATAAAATATTTTACATAAATAGAAATAGAAGCGAGCGAGCGAGCGAGCGAGCGAGCGCCGGTGACGAGCGGACGTGCTCTTAACTTAAATTTTAAATCTACCCGCATTATATTTTACTAATAATTAATTATAAAAGTTGGTTAAATCAATCTTTTGTGTAATAATTAATATGATAATATTGTATACGTGTAGTGTGTTATAAGTTTGTGTTTGTGCTCCCGTGAATTCTCCTGAACTGACCATGTCACCGGAGTCAAATGCCGGTGCTAATTAAAAAGGTCAAATCAAATACAGTCTGATTGCCCAGACATGATGTATGTCTGTGCAAAAATCCACAGAGATTTAACTATCTCTCCAGTCTTGTAAAATATATGAAATACAGAAGAATATACTACATGAAATACAGAAGAAGAAAGAACAAGAAAAAGAGTTAATTGCAATAAGTCTGGCCGCCAGCTGCACTCAAAAATCAATTCCACCACAAATGGAAATCAAAAAACTAGTGTGTCTGCACAAAAACAAGAAAAAAAAAGGTATTTCAAAACTAAAAGCAAAGTGTAAAATAACAAAGAGAACTTAGTGTAGTGACCTGTATGTGATATAATAACGAACATTTTATATAATAATATGTTCTATAGTTTTAGTTATTACAATTTCAATTTCAATTTTATATTTATATTAGAAAATGTTTCAATTGAAAGATTAATTTAATAATTTATTTTGTATTATGGTAAAAATGAGATGTAGTTTAATAAAATTGTAGAATAATAATGAGGTGTAAATAAGTTTCAAATATAATATTTTTATATGTATGTTTTACAATAATTTGTTGTTTATTTTTATTTTTATTTTTTATTTTATTTTTTATTTGTTTGAATCAATTTAATGTTGAATGCACAATTTAAATATATATTGAAGATAATAATTTCTAAATAATATTATCGAGCGAATTATTAGCATATTTTTTACCTTTTGTTTTAAAGGTTGTATCCATTCATTGTGGTGAAGTACAATAGTTGTTATTTTTAATTTTATAATAATTTTTACATTCGTTTTTTGAATTTAAATTTATATTGCAATGTATATTATATTAAGTATTTCACCAATGATTGTTTGCTAGTTGTCGGTCCCAGATGAATTTATGTAGTTTTTGTATTTAAATATTGTATTTATTATTGTCTGGTGAAGTACAAAAGTTGTTAATTTTTAATTTTATAATAATTTTTATATTCGTTATTTTGAACTTAAATTTCTATTGCAATGTATATTATATTAAGTATTTCACCAATAATTGTTTGCTATTTTTCGGTGCCAGATGAGTTTATATAGTTTTTGTATTTATTATTGTATGTTTATATAAAAATGTGTGTATGTAATATTTAATATGAACAAATGCGGCGTTGGGGACCGCCAACCAACACGCCATGTTCCGAACGGCGGGAGGTGGAGGACGGAGCTACAAATAGCTACGTGGAATGTAAGAGGAGGAATGGAACAGAAGATGAATGAATTATTAGATGTGATGGATGACAAAGATCTGGATGTTATTTGTGTGTCTGAGACCAAGCGAAAAGGCAATGATACGACCGATTTGCCTGGCAACCGGGTCGCTTTCTGGGCTGGGGTTCCAGAGGGTGGGCGAGGTTGCCAAGGTGTAGGCGTATTGTTGTCTTCTCGAATGGTTAATGCTATGGTAGAATACAAGGCGATCAACCCGAGGCTTCTTTGGGTTCGCTTTAAGCTGGGGATAACAAGAGTATTCTTGTTAGCCGTGTATGCGCCAGTATCCTCAGCTCAAATTAGCGAGCTCGAGGAGTTTTGGGAGAGTGTCAGGGATGTTCTAAGTAGTGTCAGAAGTAATGAAAAGTTGATAGTATGTGGGGATGTTAATGGATGGGTTGGAACCGCGCGAAGTGGTTACGAAAGCGTGCTAGGCAAGTACGGTGATAAGAGAGTAAATGAGGCTGGAAAGCTTATTTTGGAATTTTGTAAAGAGAGAAATTTGTTTGTGGCAAACACGATGTTTGATCATAAACAAATTCACATGTACACATGGGAGCGAGCGGAAGAAAGAAGTATAATTGATTTATTCCTGGTGGATCAGCGAATTCGAAGCCAAGTTATGGACACGCGAGTGTTTAGGGGTGCTGATCTGGGAACAGACCATTATCTAGTCGTTGCTAGAATAAGAGGTCTGTTTGCAGGTTGGCGCAACCGCACGACGTGTCCAAGCTTGGAGTCGAATTATCGCATAAGAAGCTGGAAGCTTCAAGATCCACCGATCAGAGAGGAATATCAAGAAAGGGTTTCCAAGAAGCTTGAAAGCTGTGATTCAGGAAATGAAAGTGTTGAAGTATGCTGGCAGTACCTCAGGAATGGTATGGTGAATGTAGCGACAGAGGTATGTGGTAAAAGGAAAAGAGGTTTTAGTAAAAAGCGCGATGAATGGTGGGATGATGAAGTGAAAGACGCTGTAGAGTTAAAGAAGAAAGCATGGTTGGATTATAAAGCCTCGGGTAAGGATAAAAGTATGAGAGAGATAAGAAAAAGAGAGTACAAGCTGCAAAAGCACAAAACGAAAGCACTTATAAAGATGAAGCGTGAAATTTCTGAGCGTGAAAGGGACGACAGGTTGACAAACAACTTCCGGGAAAATACGAAGCTTTTCTGGCGAGAAGTTAGTGATTCCCGGGGTTGTTCGGTAACCTGTAGAATGAAAGTGCTTTCGAAGAGCGGTGAAATTTTATCTGAGCAAGCACATGTTTTGCAGCGGTGGGCGGAGTTCTATAAGGAGGTGTATGAAAGTGAGAACGCCTCGGCCTTGAGCACCAGTGAAATGCTGAGTCCGGATGTAGCCGATGGTGAAATCAGTTTGGAAGAAGTGGAGAGCGCGATTCGAAGTCTGAAATGTGGTAAAGCTGCGGGAGCGGATGAAGTTACTGCCGAGATGATCAAATATGGTGGGCCACGCGTCTGGGACTTGTTCTGGTTTTTGTGCAATTTATGCTGGAAATCAGGGGAAGTCCCAGGCGATTGGCGAGGTGCAGTCATCGTACCTTTGTATAAAGGCAAAGGTTCACAGATAGACTGTGCAAGCTATAGGGCTATCAGTTTGATCAGCTTGGGCAGTAAAGTTTATGCTAATATATTAGCGAGAAGAATGCAAGAAAGATCTGAAAGGCTGTTGTGGGAGGCCCAAGGAGGTTTTAGACCTGGAAGAGGATGTATAGATCAGGTCTTTTCCCTCCGCATGATCACGGAAAAGTTTTTGGCCCTAAACCAAAAGGTTTTCTGTGCTTTTGTGGATTTGGAAAAGGCGTTTGACAGAGTTGTGAGAAAGAAGTTATGGGAGATACTGCCCAGATACAACGTGAACGGACCCTTGCTACAGGCTGTAAAGTCTCTTTACAGAGATCACTCAGCCTGTGTGCGAGTAGGAGCTGACATGTCGCCCTGGTTTGACATCCAATCGGGTGTTAAGCAAGGTTGCGCTATGTCAGCTTGGTTGTTCAACTTGTATTTGGATAGTTGTCTCCAAGGCGTGAAAGACAGTGACATGGGAGTGAAAGTTGGTGACCTTAAGGTCAATTGCTTGCTTTATGCAGATGATGCAGTGCTCATTGCATCATCAGAATGCGATCTGCAGGCATTGGTCACCACTCTGAAAGATGGGTGTGAAAATAATGGTCTAAACCTGAATGCAGATAAGACGAAGGTTCTGATATTTGAAAGAAATGAAGAAAGAACAGAATGTAAGATCAACGTGAATGGTAAGATAATAGAACAAGTGAATGAAGCGGTAAATTTGGGAAGTATGTTTAGCAGAGACGGAAGATACGAAATGGATGTGGAAAGGCGTATTGCTGCCGGTAACAGAGTCAACGGTGCTTTGGCTGCATTGTTGAGACGGCGAAACGTCAGCATAGCTGCACGTTTGGCTGTACACAATGCAGTTTTGCTACCGACGCTGTTATACGGCAGCCAAACGTGGGTAACACAGAAGAAGAATGTAAGAAAGATGAATGCTGTGGAGATGCGATCTCTTCGTCGAATATGCGGAGTCAGTTTAGCTGACCGAATCCGCAATGAAGAGATCCACAGAATGGCAGGTACTAGCGAAGATGTTTCGGTAAGAATGAAGAAGAACGTGCTCAGGTGGTTTGGGCACGTCGAACGAATGAGTGATGAAAGAATGGTAAAAAAGATTTATAAAGGTAAAGTGAGCGGTAAGAGAGACAGGGGGAGGCCTCGAGTGACCTTTGAAAACACAGTAGCTACGATACTGGAGGAAAGTCACGTAAAAAGCATGAGGACCCCCCGGAGGGCATGTATGAAGAGGTTAATGTCTGTGGTCGAGGCGAAAGAGGTATGCAGGGACCGTAGCGTTTGGCGCTCCGTCGTCTCTGGCTACCCCGCAAGGGATATGGCGTGACGATAAGTAAGTAAGTAGTAAGAAATAGAAGCGAGCGTAGCGAGTGGAGCGTTTTACTGAAGACTTTTTCACATTCTGTGTCACGAATAGGCTCGAAAACTACTTGACGGAAAATTATGAAATTTTACAATAAAAAAAAACACACATTCGGTGATAGTTTAAAAAAAAATTAAAAATGTCATGTCGTTGAGGAATAATCGTCAAAAAACTGATATCCCATTGAAGTCTATGGGAAACGATGAGTCATTACACTAGGCTCACTTCGCTCAATATGCAAACGGTAACTGAGATTTCGCGAGCGCAGCGAGTTGAAATTGAGAGTCTGTTGGCGCCTCCAGTATAATATGCGTGTAAAAGAAAAAACATTACTGTTGGTTTTCCTTAGGACGAAGAGGTATACTACTATACTTTGTACATTATATTATTAGTCTTTTGACAGCTCGACCATTGACATGTGTAGTGATGTCCTTAAGATTCTCGAATGCGATACCATTCCCATTATAGTACTATCATTAATCGAATTACGTACCAGCCTACGTAAACTTAATAATTGAATTGTTTTATTTCTATGCCATAAACTAAGAAACAAATAAAACTTTATATAATTTTATTATATTAAGTTTACATGTCTTTATATTTAAATAACATATTAATTACACCTTATTTAACATTATAGAAGAGTTTTTCTTAAGCAAATATAATACTCGTAGCATTGTTTTTTACCGATTATTTGTAATCGGTGGCGTAATCGTAGTAATCATTATGTGTGGTACATCACTAAGTGGGCGGTACCCTTCCATGAAGTACAATATTATTTGTATGACATTTTAACGCAAGCAATACAGAACTTCAGGGGCGTGAGCTGTCAAAAGACTAATAATATAATGGACAAAATATATTAAGATTTAACCAAAATTTAAAAGCACACAAAAAACAATATTTTAAGTTAACCGACTATTACTCGTAAATTTGTAAATACAACCCTCTTTTTCCTCTTTGTTGGCGTGACTAATATGCGTATTTATGTCGAAATACAATTTTCTAATTCTAACATTCTCTGAGATACACTGCGGACAGACGGACGGACAAAGACACAACTATAAGGGTTACAAAAATATGCTTCTAGAATTACGTAATGATTTCAATGACAATCAATCTATTACTTATATAATGAACATATTTTTATATATTTTTTGAAGAGCTTATTATATCGTGATATTAATTTTTTGCATCATTTTACATACAATTCTAGAAAAATATATAGGTACCACTGCCATCTTCAACAATCGTGATGAAATTTATTACTCTTACTGGTGCAGGGATTGACATGACTAGTCATTAAATAACACAAATTAGTTACTAGTATTGGCTCGCCAACAATGGAATTCAATATTATATTTTGTTTTTAAATTATTTTATTTATCTAAAATGAAATTAATTTACAATAAACAATGCTAGATTTTGAGAATAGTAAAATCTGCCGCCCTCAAAACACAAACTCTACCTTTTAAAGATTTTGAATTAAAAGGATAAAATCTTTTAACATTATCCATGCTAGGCATATTTACATTTTAACCTGCGACCTCTGGGAAAGAAGCCTATAGGTTTCGACTTGACTGAAGATGCAGGGAAGTATAAAAGATGTAATTGTTTAGATTAAACATATAATAATGATTTTAGTTCCGTTTCTGTACATATTCACGTAAGGGTAAATCATTTTATACATATTATATATAGTTATATTTTAGAACGCCGAAGTTAATGCAAAAGCGAGAATAAAGATATTTTTGACCAAAAGTGTGACATAATAAAACAACAAATAAAATCAAATTTTATTAAACGTTATGTTTAACTTTCAATCAGTCAGAGTATCAGGTCTGCTTAACTTTCAGAGTATCAGGTCTGCATTACAGACATTCTATAAATCTAATTAGCACTATATATACCACATGTTAATATATATATATATAGATCAAATCTTCAACAAATAATGATTATTTTATTAATATCAATTACACAGGCACCTTTAAAATAATAAGCCTTGATAAAAGAATTAATTTCACATAAACTATACTCTTATTGTAAATTTCAATTTATTTCATGAAATGTTTATGATATAAATTAAAAGAATTGCATGACAAGTTTAAAAGCATTGTTTTGTACGAGACATGTATTATATTAAGTTAAATATCATTGGGCTGAGCGTAAGCGAAGCTCTTAACCGTTTGGGAGACCTTTTTTTGTGTTTAGTTGTCTCCAGAATGCGACGAGATAATTAACTAAAAATTTTCTCATGTATGTTTGAGCCGAACGCCGATATTATAGCGAAAACATATTGAAAAACTGTTTAGCCATTCAAAAGTTATCAAGAAAAGAAGAAAGGAGAGGGGCTCAGTTCAACACCCGCCGCGCCCGGTTGGCGTATCCTAGTTATTGTACATTGTGAATCGATGTTTCATTTTATTAATAGATTTTTTTGTTTTGTCCGTTTTTTGTTTCTTGTGTATTTGTTTCTATTTTTCTTTTTTTCTTAGTTTTAGATTTTTTCTTTTATTTACATTTTTTTTATTTATATTCACCCATGAGTAAAGTAACCTTAAGTTAAGTCTTTGCCAATTTTGTTTAACGTTCGCCCTTGCGAGCTGGTAATTGTCACAGCATACGAGGGTCAAACTGAAAGTTCTTAGAAAATCAAAAACTAAGCATTCTAGCAAGTTATTAGTTTTATTGCAACTTTTCAAAATAGCGTCCATTTACATCAATACATCGCTGCATTCGATGGAACCCTTGAGAAAAGCACCTTGCCCACTCGGCCTTAGGGGTCTCTTCGACGGCGTTTTGAAACGTAGCCACTGCTTCTTCGGCGTCTATAAAACGTTTTCCTCGAAGTTTTTCTTTTATTTTCGGAAATAAATAAAAATCGCAGGGTGCGAGGTCGGGGTTATACGGCGGGTGACCCAGTAATTCCACGTCTGAGGTCACCAAATAGTCGATCGTTTGCCTGGCGGTGTGCGACGAGGCATTGTCGTGATGAAGGAGGATCCTGCTGCGAGGTCGTTTCTCTCGAACTTTTTCCAAGACAAGTGGCAAACAATTGTTAGTATACCACTCTGCATTCTGATCCTCTAAGACTACCGTTTTCTGATCCTCTAAGACTACTGTCGCGTAATGACCTGTCTTTCCGAAGAACGAGGCCACCATCTTTTTTCCAACACTTCGACCTCTCTTCACTTTAGTTGGCAACTCTTCGGAAGGAAACACCCACTGAGCAGACTGTCTTTTGGTTTCCGGATCATAACAGTAAATCCAGCTTTCGTCACCCGTTAGTATGTCGAACACAGCATTTGAGTCACCTCCGTTAAATTTTTAGATCATTTCTCGGCACCAATCAACACGGCGGAGTTTTTGAGCCTCGGTCAAATTATGCGGTATCCAGCGGGCACAAAGCTTCCTGACCGCTAAATGTTCATGGAGGATTTTGTGCACTTGACTCATACCTATGCCTAGACTTGTCCGAATCTGCTGATAGATCACTCTTTTGTCAGTCTCTATCATACGCCGCACAACACTGATGTTATGTTTAGTCGTCGCTGTAGAAGGCCGTCCCTCACGCAAATCATCGGTGAGATTAGTTCGACCACGTTTGAATTCATTAAACCAGTTGTAAACTGTGGCACGAGATGGGGCTTCATCGTGAAAAGCCAATCGAAGTCTATCATAACTTTCTTGTTGACTTAAATGACATCGAAAGTCATAAAAAATTATTGCACGAAAATTTTTTCGGCTTAAATTCATTCTGACGTGCACAGACAATTTTCAATTTGCCGCCAAATCGTAAAACAAATGACAAATGAATGAAATGTACACTCAATAATATTGGTAAAGAGTTCTATTTTCAAAATTTAAACTATTTTTTTTATTATAATGCTTTTAAGTGACCAGTTCTAAAAACTTTCAGTTTGGCCCTCGTAGCTGAGATTCATAGGGAATTGCAGTCTGAAATTCAAATGGGTAATTCGACATAATTATGGAAATTCGGGGTATAAATACATCTCATCTTCTACGCATCCTGATATTATATGACCTTTTATACGTTTCTTTACCGACACTGCGCGCATCCTAGTTCCATTGCAAAGTTTCGTCATTTTTATACTACAGGGTAGTATGATGGGCACGTCAATTTTAAGTTTTAGATTATGAAAGGGTATTTATACTGTTTTAAAATATTTTGGATAATTATCCACTTCATCCTGATTGCAAATTGCATTGTTGGAAGCTGAACTCTATGTTAGGGATTCACCAGGAAGTTTATCTAAAACTTTTACTGCAGATTGTATTTTTCATACGCTTTAATTTTATTGGAATTTAAAAAATGGAATGTAATGTAGAAAATGCAGTTGCAGCTAACACACACAGCTTTACATTCACACACACTGTCCGTTAGGAGTATTAGGAGTTGGTAAACTTGATTTTTTTCGTTGTTTAATAGTAATTCATTCTGATTTATCGTATGTTAAAGTTCAAGTGGGTCAAAATGTATGTGTTCTATATAGCTTCTGCTCACATTGTCAACAAATCTATCGGTCGCTTGTGGAAATGGTAAACCATAATGAGGGTGATTCTTGCCGCCTATTGAAAGAACAACGTCTTGTAAAACAAACAAAACACGATTAGTAAAGTTTCTTCAATAAAATGATCCTTAAACTTATCCGATAACTTTGAGAAATTTGTGATTTTACAGGAAACTAATATAACAGATATGCTGCTGCTTATATAGGCATCTGTTAATATGTTTCACCAGTGATTATCGCATTCTAGATTAACAAATGTAAGGCATACTGCTAATTATGTAGGATATAACATACCATTCACACGTTTAAGACTTTAAAAAGAAGTTTGCCCTTTGACAACAATTAATAATATCCTTACTTAATAACATTTAACATTTCCGCTTATTAGGATTAATTGTAACATTTCTGCCAAAAGTGTGCCCGTGAAATATGCCGGAATGGTCTTTCAAAACAGTACCTCGTCGTGGCTATTGGAAGGTTCAATTTTGCTTATTAAATCTATAATAACCTGCTATGTATACAGAAAAGAGGTTGCCAATTTATCGTTACGGCACAGGGAGAAAAAGCTATCAAGTTCGTATTTCTCGATTTTCTATTACTCCACAGACGTTGCTTGGATCAAAATAAATTATCTGACCATATTTTTAATGGATATTCAGAAGTGCTACTGCAATAAACGTTCGCGAATTGAAACCGGTAACATGCTTCAGATTGCTTCGAAGGACCAACGTTAGTGTATAAAAAAAATTCAAAATCAGTCCAGCAGAACGCTCCCTACATATTATCATGCGAACAAAAAGTAAGTGTAAAAAATAAAAATTATTTTCTACAAGAATTTTTATATCCTTATTTATACTCGTAGAACCGTAGGCTTAGAATCACTAGTTAAAACACGTACATATACACACACTCGCGCACACACTTTGTCGAACTACTACTAAGAAGAAGTTTTCTTATATTACTTTTTTAAAGTTATACTTAAACTCTAAATAACATTTATATTAAATCTTCATAAAGCGAACGATTCATACCCACAATGTATCATGTTCTACATATTCGGTAACACTTTTGTATTGTTTGTTTTGTTGTTAGAGTTAGAACACTAACGTTACTTTCTACCTTTTTTAATTTATAAAAACTCTTAGTGGGAGTTTATTAAAAAAGTGTATACATTGACCTATAAAAGATTTACTCACTTAAAAAACAAAATTTACAATACAAATACAACTATGCCTAAAAAAATTATCAGTATTCTGAGTTTTTATTTAAAATTTTCAAAAATACATTGAGCAATGAGTGTAAGTAGTATATTAGTTTAATTAAACTTATCTTTTAAATTATCTTAATTAGCTCTCCTTTGTCAAACAAAAACTTTTATTATAACATCATCGATACTCCAGAGTATGATGAATATACGAGATTATGATATGAAAATATTATTATGTCAGTCAGTAAAAGATATAAAGTGACAGATTCCAAGAAAAACTGTAAATTCAACTACTTCCATTGGTTCCTCATTTAACAGTAAATTAGTAAGCACATGTTTTATTTTTTGTGGTTGTGAATCTGAAAAATGTTTTCAAATTTAGTCACTAATCCAATGAACTATTTAAGATAGCCCCGTTAATATCATTTATATAAACAAGGAAGAAAAATGGGCCAAAGATTGAACCTTGCAGAACCCCCATATTTTTGATTTCAACCCTCTGCATTTTTTTAAACATTAAATAAATAAGAAGTTGGAGACAGTAGACAGTAGTACAATTTTCTGACCAATGTTTCATGCTGAACAGAATCGAATGCCGTAGATAGAATATATGATGTAAACATTTATTGAGCATGATTCTTTAATTTTTTTACTAAGTGAAGGTCGTGTAATTGGGCGAATCTAAAGCATTGACAGAATATGAAAAAGATATGACTTTGTACCCATTATTAGTCAAGCAACAACCTACAAAAAATAGTCATTAAAATGGTCGCTAATTGAGACTTAATAATGTGCATAATTGAGTCAATCACCGTTACAGATATTTTCAAAAGTTGAAAGAAAACCTAATATTTGAAGTCCTAAAAGATTCTAAAATATCTTTTGTTTCAATTCTATCAAATTTATAACTAATATTAAATTTAACATTTAAAAAAATGATGCAGCGATAGCGGAAAAAAAATTAAAGATTTGGTAAAAGCTGATTTTTTAAGATAATTTTGGACAGCTGAAAGCAGCAGCAAAATTTTGAGGCAATTTGCCATTTGATTTCAATATTTGGTTATCTATGTAAAGGTTAAATTGGAGTTGCGAGCTTTATTTTTACCAGTTTATATATATATGTTGAATAAATCAGTCATTGCAACTGAATATTCTCTCACTATAGCAGTCATTTAAAAAGTATCCAGTATATGTATAAGATAGTATACAAAATTCGGTCATTATATATTATATTTTCAGTGTAGTGCAGTACAGTGCAGTGCAGCGCAGTGCAGTGCAGTGCATGTATATGTAGAGCCTCACTTTTTCTGATTTCAGTTTTTTGATTATAACTTTTTCCTTATACAAAGTAGATCAATCGCGTTCATATTATATGATGTCTTTGATGAATACCTATAACTAGGCTTACCATACGCCCCGGTTTGACCGAGATAGTCCCGGTTTGAGATCCCTGTCCCGGCGTCCCGGTCATACTTGAACATCACTCTTTTATCTCTTTTTCTTTTTAATAATAAATATATTCACATTTATTAATATGTTTTCAATACATAATAATTTTGATTGCATTTCAAATATGAAAAACACAAATTAAGCGAAAAGCAAAATGAAAATGAGCCTCTTTCTCTTCTGCGTCCCGGTTTGGCTCTTCGTAATCATGGTAAGCCTACGTATAACTAATGTAGATAAACCGAAAACCTAACTTCAATAACTTAGCGAATAAAAGCGAAAATTTTTTGACTAAGCTAAATAAAATTATCACAGTTTATTCTCGCAAGGGGTGTTATTCTTAGGTAGTGAGTTATATTTTAAACGAGTTATACACGAGGTCTACCCACGCGTGTCCCCCTGCGGGCACGGATTTTTTTATTTCGTAAACCTTTCCCATTCAGTTTACACTGTCATACTCATTTAGAATTCTTCCAATGTTACAGTCAAATCAGAAAGGAGGGAAGGAAAGATATTTTGTGTATAACTTTAAAAAAATGGTGCCCAATATTAAATATTTCATAATAAATCTCCAGCATGGCACTTTTATTAAAAGATTAGTGGATATCCCACAGTCTTCACAACATTGGTCTCGTAGATGCATATTAATATTATGATAGCTTTATAAAAGTTTGGTCGACGAGCCAAGCACACGAATCATTACAAAATGGGTCAAGAAATTTGAAGGGACCAGCTCAACACTGGAAAAAGCAAAATCCGGGCGTCCAAGTTCTTCAAGAACCGTAGACAGTGTCACCCAGTCTATTCGGGACGATACAAACCTTTCAATTAGGAAGCGTGCTCTGGCCTTAAACGTGAACAGATCGTCATTATGCCGCATTTGGCATCAAGATTGAAACCTTTTCTCCTACAAAATTTAGTTGGGGTAAGAATTAAAGACTCAGAATGCTGGTCAGAGGCTTGACTTTCGTAAACTAGATGATTAAGCGATTTCCGACGTTTACCAACATCTTTTTTGAATCATCAGATGAAACCCATTTTCATCTTAATGGACACGTTAACAAGCAAAATTGCCGCTATTGAAGTGTACCCAATCCAAAACAACAACAGAAACCTCTACATTCGCCCAAAGTGACCGTATGGGTCGTAATGTTGGTACGAAGAATTATCGACCCTTACTTTTTTGAAGACGAAAGCGGACGCACAATTACGGTGAATTCAGAGTATTATGAGGAGATGAGAGATATCTTTTTTCTGCCTGAATTGCAAAACTTTCCTGGTTATAACCAAAGAACATGGTTCCAGCAGGATAGTGCAACTTTACACACATCTCTCTCTATCTCTGCCAAGAGTTCGTGAATTCTTTCCTGGCAAATGGATCTCTAGGACAGGTGACATAAGTTGGTCTCCATATAGTCCCGACCTAACACCTACGGACTTTTTCCTGTGTTATGTCAAATCCAATGTTTATGTCAATAAACAGACTTTCCTGGCACAATTAAAAGAAACTAACCATCACGAAATGGCAGCCATCACAAAGAAAACCTGCCGAGCCGTCATAGGTAATTTTAGTGCTCGATTTAATGAAAGCCTTGAACGGCACGGTTTACATTTAGATGATATTATTTTTGAAAAATAAACTGTAAAGACTGTATTTTAATACATAATAATTAAAATGAATAAACTTACAACTTTTTAAAATATTTTTTAAAATGTGAACTTTCTTTCGAGACACCTTGTACCACAAAGTTATATTATTAAAATACAAAATGGTATTGTAACAAATTAAAATAATTTATTAAATCAGCGGGAATGAAACAATGAAAAAACATAAAAAAAATCATTATAACATCAAATCAGATATTTGTAAATCTTTATTCTGAAATTAGTAAGTAAAATTTAAATAACCTATAATAATAGTTATATTTTTCTTATACTAAATAGTAAAAGTATAATATCTTATATATTTTTTTATAAGTTACTTTGTAATTGATTGGACTATATGAGATATTATATAAAACATAATTGTTTTAACAATATTTAAATATTGATAAAATGTTAAGAATTTTAACAAATTTATACTATAACTAACGTTAAACTAAACGACACCAACAAAATCTGCTACCCATCCGGTGCCACCATTATTCATGTTCGTTGTGAACACTATTTTCACATAATTATTTTCGCTTGTGTAATCAGCGGGTGTTTCTGAACAATATGTGGATATGGTATTACCATCTCTATCTACGAGTTGAAGGTAATTGTGATCGCATGCTCTACCTAAATCAAATACTGCAAAATGTAGAAATAATCGCGTGTTTGAAGGCGTTTCGAGTTCCCATTCACATGTAGTTTTTTTTCTATATTCTAATGGATAAAGCGGACTAGTTACTTTTCCTAACTCATTATGAATATAACCCCCACATCCTTGACCTTTATTTGTTGCGACATATATTAAATCAAAAAGAACAACTTCATCGTCCACCATATGACTATGGAGAAGTAAATGCCTTCCTTTAGTAAACAGTTGGGTTACATCCGAGTATTGCGTCGATACTCTGTAAAGAAGAGGTGAGCTCGTTTCGTTGCCATCGAAGATATCCAAATAAACATTTTCATTAATATAACTTACAGATATTAGTATGAAATAAACCGATATAGTATAATTTTCAGGAACTGTAATTAACGTGGAACAGTCGCTGTAAGAAAATCCATCATTATTATATGAATGACGAGAATATATTCTTCCTTGTAGTTCCGTATAGTTTCTGCCACATAATCCCGGGATCGAAACTTCTAGCTCTACACCTCGATGTAGCGTACTAGAATCAGCTGAAGTTTGCAAATGTATATTAATGCTTGAGGTGAAGTAATAATCAATAGATTTTTTATAACCGCATAGTGTTATGTGTTGAGGAAAGTTTAAAGTAGATTCAAATAGATAAGCATTAGAGATGAAGTGATCGTTTGCTGCATTGATTATTAAATCTTTACTGAAACGTACATTGGGATGAACTGAATTTCTGGTTATAATCAATTTGTCTTTATTGCAACCAAGATCTGCGTTTTCCGCTTCAATATCTAAATTATTTATTCTAACATGAACGGGTGCGTATGAGTGAAAGCTGGCATCAAAAAAGTAATTGCAATGTATTCCACGAGGTATTGCTCCCCTTTGATATAACGGTGATCTAACACGTTGAATTGTATGAGAAACAGTAAAGACAGACTGTCCACAAATTGAACTTTGAGAGGTTAATGTTATTTTAAAACCTGAACTTTGTATCTCTCCGTCAGTAGAAAATCTAATACTCATTACATTTGTTGACGATAATATTTGCGGTGGAATATTATGTCCACAATATGTACCTATTATCAAACTTGTTGGATTAAGGCCGTCTTTAAATTCAATAAGATCACAATCGCATTTATCATAACCCAATTCCGTTTGATTTACGTTAGGACAGGAAGCTACGTGAAAGGATGTAAATTCTACCTTAACTACTTTATCTAATGGGGCTCTTATAGTCCAATGGCAGTCTAAAAAGTTTTCATAGACTGGGCTATTATTGAAAAGAGGAGATTTCAGTTGATATTGTTGTGAAGAGTCCAAGTTAATTGTACCACCGCATCCCACTGCTTCAGAATATGTAAAAAGTATTTCTGCTTCGAAACCCTTATAATTTAGATAACTATCAGAAACAAATTGTAATATCATACTATTTTCTTTGCTTTTAACTACAGTAGAAGAATTTAGATGGCCACATAACAATGCTATCCTTTGATCAGAATCTAACTGAAGTCCATTATAAACTGCTATATAATCACTATAACATTCGTAAGAGCTTTCTAAATCTATGTATGGAAATTTCAGAATTACAATTTTATTTGTCGGAGCTTGAATTAACCAGGTACAGTTACTATTGTCACTGTAGGTATCGAGAGTTCCAGATGTAAGGACTGTCTGTTCTTTGACGATGCCTCCACAATTGTATAATGAATATAAAAATTTGAAACCTTTTTTATGTCGAAAAATGTCTGTCTTGAAAGTAATATTAATGTTATTGTAAAATTGTAATGGAGGTGGTATTTTTTCCCCACAATATATACCATTGAAGTTCTTGCTATAGCTCTGATGAATAATAGTTACATTATCATATTCACATTCTGGATAAGAGCTATGGAGTTCAAAATCAACAAATTTTATCATTATTTCCTCAGACGGAGCTGTTATTTCATATAAACAACTTAAAAATGGATAATATTCATTAAAATAGCCGGGACTGTAAAGAAATTGTTCCTGAACTTTTGCTATGTACTTACCTCCACAAAGAGGAGTCCACGTTGCTTTAAATCCTTCTAAGTTAATTTTGGCGTCTGTACGAAAGACAACTTTCATACGGTTGCTTGTTGAATTAAACACAGGTGGAAGACGTCGACCGCAAAATTTGCCCATTTCCTTATATTCATTTTCTATCCAATCGTAAACAATAATTACATCCTTGGTACAATTGGCTGTATCTTCGATTACAAATCGACCCAAAAACTGAAGTGATACTCGATATCCGAATTCCAATTCGATTTTCCATATACATTCTTGGTTTTCATGATAGGTTTTGGGATAGTTTGGAGAACTGAAAACCCTATCATATTGTGTTAAAAGGCCTCCACACAGATTAGTTACAATTTGTAATATAAGTTTTATATTTGTATTATTTTGTGGTTTTGAATGGTATTGTACATATAACAGTGAAAGTGAAGACAGAAGTGGATTTGTCTGTCTTTTGGTTTTGCAGTAATCTCCAATAACAAGAGAAGTTTCAGTCACTTCCTCACTAATTAGCAAATACTCATCAGAACAATCTAAATTAAATGTTCCGTCTAGTTTTAGATTAATTCGTATTCCTGGCGGAGATTTTATGATCCAGGCACAATTTATTGTTTCATTATGGACTACTGGAATATTTAATACACTGTCACTTGTTTGACCTGGACGAATAAGGCCTCCGCACTGTTGCAATTTCCAGTCAAGGTCAAAGGTAATAGGGTAACGAGTATGTTGTATAGCTTTTATCTTAACATTTATTGCGGGAATTCTATAAATTAATTTAGAATAATTTCCACAATTATTCCGGATAAATAATGAATCAAATGAATTGGAATCACTTATACGAGAATAAAAATTAAGTCTGGAATCAGAAAAACCACACATATCTGTATGACTATCTGATGATGTTATGTTTATAATAACATACATACTATAATATGAAAGGGAAGAGTTAAAAGATTGGTCCAAATTATTATAAACCCACTGACAGACATATGATCTATTCAAATTTGGCGACATGACATGACCTTGGATACCATTCAAATTTCCACCGCATAGAGCTGGTTCGTCGGAGCTATATCTGGCTTTAAAACGATGTTTTGTTTCGATAAACGGCCCCATCCACAAGTAAAATGAAATTCTATTTCCAGTAGATTCATATACTGGAGCAGCTTGAGATAAATTAATATAGTCTTCTAAAGATTGAGGATATAAACCATTGAAAATTTCTAATTCGTGATTAATATCAAAGTCCAGGAGTTGCAAACGTATCCTTCGATTTTCATTTGGTGTCGTAATATGCCATTGGCAAAAAAATAGGGAGGTTTCTCTCGGATATCCTGGAGTCATAATTAACCCTTCAGATGCTGTAACGCTTCCTCCACAAGACGGTCTAGATGAATTGAATATTAATTTGAACCCTCTACTTTCAGAAGAGTGAGTCCATTGGCTAAGTTTACCAATATGTAATTTAACTACGACTTCATTACCTAAGGATTCTACTGCTTTCGTCGTTTCTAAATTTTCATTACAAAATTCTTTTATTAAAGGTGCCGATCCGTTATAAGAAATAGGATCCTCAATGGACACTTTTGTATCACATGTTTTTTCTGTTTCAGGCAGATCGAGGTCTTTAAACTCTAATAGTATAACGTGTCTAGTCTTAGAAATGATATGCCACTGACAAACTGAACTAGGAGGTAGTATTGCCATATGGGGATATCCTGGTGATATAATTTGACCCGATTCAGCGATTATAGTTCCTCCACACACATCAATAGATACATTAGCTTTAAAACCATTCCTAGGTTCAGGTATTTGTGTTGAATATTTTATGAACATAGTATTACTACTTGCTTTCACAGTACCTGGTTTTCGGCAAAAAAGTCCTTTAGGTAAAGAGAGTTCAGAAGAGCCGTCTCTTACTTCTACAAATTCAGATTCACATTCCTTAGAATCTTCTAAGTCGAATCTGTCCAAGAAATCTATTCTCAAGATCTCTCCTGGTGGTCCGGTAAAAGTCCAAATGCATTCGGTGTAAGGCACAGGTATCGAGGGATAATTTGGAGAGTTAATAATTTCCCATGAATGATCCAGATCTAATGTAGACGTTGCCCCACATTCAATATTGATTTCCTCATAACGGAGTTTAAAATTTTGGAACACTTGTTTTAATATCATACTTGTTTTTACAGTTTTGTAAGTGATGTACATTACGTTAGAAGATGATACAATTTCATTCTTATTTTCTTGTTCATAACCACAGTATTTTCCTAGAATTGGCGATTCCACACTCTCTCCGTTTCTTATTAAAATGTATGTCTTACATTCATTAGCATTAGTTATGTTAAAATGAACAAAAGTAGATTTAATGGTCCGCCCTGGACGCACTTTCACCGTCCAGTTACATAGCTTAGGGTCACTGAGTTGCATTGATGTGTAGTCAAACCAAGTAACTTGTACGAAACCTGATGCACTTTCCAATAAGCCGCCACATACGGATCTCACCGTTGCTTGGAAACCTTTTCGCGATGTATATCCGTCGCTTTTAAACAATACCTTTATATACGATGTAGATGGCATATTTTTATTCTCAAATTCAGAAAGACATATATTTTCTTTAATAGGTTGCCATTGAAGTCCTTTATCTGAAGAAAATATTGAGATGTAGTCGGCCCAGCAGTTGGTGGTCTCTTCTAATTCAATTGTTTTGAAAGATAAACTTAAATGGTGTCCAGGCATAGCGTGAAATATCCATTCACAGTTTAAATCCGGACCGTATGGTTCAGGATAATTCGGAGAACTGAAAATAACATTATTTTGTGGAAGTACCATTTCAGTGTAATTTAAGCCACAATTAATATTTTTACTTAAACTGGATGCATATAAACTTTTATCAGATTGCGCCCACTGAATATGAAAAAGTGCCCCGTGACTGGAACTATCTAAAATTAGTTTTATGTATGCTACATTAGAACTTGTTTGTACATTATTATTTTCATTTTTAAACATTCCACACAACACATTTCATAATGGAGCCTCTTCATCGTACCCATCGTATATACGTAGTTGACTCGCACAGGTCTCATTACGCTTGACAATTTCTAAATGATCAGTGCTCAGCGAAATAGTTGCTGAAGTGTCCGTTATAATACGCCAACTGAATTCACCTATCCCGTCGTAAGGTAGAGGATAAAGTGGGGACGCTATTTCGCCTCTATTGATGCCGGTAATTTCATTGCCATGAAGAAATCCGTAGTGAAGAAGAAAGCCTTGTCTGGGTTTTTTACTACTATTACTACGAAATTTAATATAAATCCTCGTGCCCGTGGTTGTATTTGTTGGAATTTCACTTCCACAATACACTGCTAAAAGATTTCCTACGTTATTATTTTCTCTTACTTCCAAGTAATCTTCATTGCATCCTTCAGAATATACTAAGTCAAACATTTCAAACGTTACGTATACCCTATTGCCGGGCGATGTGCTTATTGTCCATTCGCAATCAGCATTATTTGGATACGACAATGGATAATTCGGAGAAGCAACGTAACCTTCTTCCGACGTTAATTTACCTCCACATGACGACGACAAAGAAGAGTAGTGTGCCGAAAAACTGCCGACGATAGTATCATTATAGGTTCCAAGCTGAACTGTTAGAGCGTTCCCATGACTAACAATTGTAGAAGGCACTTTCGTCCCACAGAACTCATCTATAAGTGGTGCCTTGTCGTCATTCCCATCAAATACTCTTAGGAAGGATGAAGGACAATTTCTATTTGTAACAATGTCAGAGGGTTTTGGCAATGAAATATGTCCTATTGTCAATTTGACTTTTTCATTTGACTTCATAGCGAGTATATTCCATGTACAATTCTGGTTATTATGACTGATATAATTGTTATTTGTAATTACACCATCTGAAGAGGCTACTATTGTCGCTCCACATGTCATTGTGAAATTAGCTTTAAATCCTTTAGCAGAACCGAAAGAATCAGTAGTGAACTGTACAATTATTGAAGACTGTTCTGAAAGGATTGTTGTACGATTCCAATCAGGACAAAGAAGATGGGAGTAATTCGTATTGAATATATTTTCACCGTCATAAATTTTAATCATATCTCCACATTTTTCATTACTTTTATCCATCATATTTTCATTGTTATCAGAGTATAAATCAAAATCAAGAAATTCTAATTTTATTCTATGATATTTTGGTACTGATATTATCCATAAACAATCTAAATTATCATCATAATTTTTGGGGTAGTTTTTAGAATGAATTAGACCGGATGAGGAGAGAATGCCTCCACCGCAGCCTTCAGTAAATGAGCTAAATTTTGACTGAAAATTAACATCGCGCAGTGTAGAATGCTTTATTAATCTAACGAACATGTAATTCGAACTTGCTTGTATTACAGTTTTATGTCTATTACAAAATTTAGATAGTAGAGGAAAAGCCGTGCTCTGACCATTATATACTTCTATAGCGTCCTCTGTACAGTTATGAGATTCCATCATATAAAAATCTGAAAAAGTTATCGATACTGCTGTTCCCAACGGTGTTTCAATAACCCATTCACATCCTATTTCACCTGTAGAACTTAAAGCTCTGTCAAACGACAAGGAACCAAAGGGTTTCTGAATATATCCCCCACAGCCGTAACTAACCCACTCTAAGCGAAATCCTTTACGGGGAAAAGGTGAACTAGAAACAAATTTAATTTGCAAAGAGTTTTTTGTGGAAGTAATAAGTTGCGGCTTATTACCTCCACAAGTTTTTTTTCCAAAATTTTCTTCGGATGTTTCTTTCATCTGCACGTAATCCAAATAACAAGGTTCCATTCTACGCCTACCATGAAACGGACGTAAGGTTCCAAAAATAGGACGTGAAATAGAATTATACAGCTCAAAATTTGTGAAGGTTACATTTATTTTATTACCTTTGGGAACCGTGATGGTCCATAGGCAATTAGAGTTCATAGGATATTTATCAGGATAGCCTGGACTTTCAATGACACCGTAATGGCCAGTGATATTGTTATTACAAACGGTATCATAAGTTAATAGAAAACCTTTTGCAGTGATAAAAATGTCGGATCTAAATTTGATAAAAGCATAATTACTAGTAGTCTTAAAATCATTCAACTGAGCAGTTTTATAACAGTATCTGCCAAAGCTATGTGAATTGCTGTCGCGGCCATCGAATAGCTCTACGTAATCGTCCTTACAGTCTTTAGTGCGTTCTAAGTCTAAATCTGTAAAACTAATTGCAATACGGGAGCCACTGGCTGTCACGATACGGTAAAAACATTCAGCGTTTTCGTTATAATTTTGAGGGTAATTAGGAGAAGCGATCGAGCCTCTGACGCTTGTTAATGTACCCCCGCAACCTGTTATAGTTCCATCCCATTCAATTTGGAATCCCTTGCCAGTTAAGTAAAAATCAGAATGAAAATGGATATAAATATTATTCGCCGTTGAGACAATGCGCTTATATTTATAATAACCACAAAATTTACTAATTAATGGAGACTTTTCAGAAGAGCCGTCTCTAACGGTTAAATAATCACCTAAATCACAACTATCACGTATAGGTCGTTCCAGGTCAAAATCAGTAATATTAAGTACAACTTGCTGACCTACAGGAACCGTTATTTGCCAAGTACAATCACGATTAGGTTCATAACTTTGCGGCCAACCCGGGGAATATATAAAACCGTGAGATTTTACATACAAACCGCCGCAATGTGTTTTTTCATCTATAAAAGAATACGACACTGAAAATCCAGAACCCGAAAATGAAGTATCAGAAACGAAATTAATCTGAAGACGATTCGATGAAGTCGTCAAAGCTGGAGGAAGTGAATCTCCACAGTACTTTCCTAATGTGTTATTTTCATTACTTTCATCTAACTCAATAAGTTGAACATAATCAGCGTAACAGTGGTTCAAATTTTCTAAATCAAATCTATTCCAAGTTAACTTAATGTGCATTCCTTCAGGAGCAACTAACATCCAAGTACACGATTGATTATGAGAATAAAAAAGGTTACTATCTGCCGGATGATTAATAACACCGCTGTGCTCTTTATGTATACCTCCACAGTCCGTATCTACTGTAGTAAAATTAGCATAAAAACCTCGACCTGAGACGCTCATATCTGAATGGAATTTGACGTACATGTAATTATGCGTAGAGGTCTGTATAGGCGGTGTCGATTCTGTCCCACCACAATATCTACCTAACAAAGTAGAGTTAACAGAATGCCCATCCCTAATTTCTACATGATCATACTGACAATGGTAATATCGGTTATCTTCGAGATCAAAGTCTTGGAATGTTAATATGATTGCTTTTCCTGGGGTAGTGTTAATAATGTACTCGCATTCAATTTGCTTAGGGTAATTAAATGGATATCCCGGAGACTTTAATATTCCACTGTCGCCGATAATTTCTTTCGAACATACTGCTTCGTACATAATTTTAAACCCTTCAAGTGATGTAGCGTGGTCAGTTTTAAATATTAAAAACAGATCATTTGTTGAAGATGTGTAGGCTCTTGGATAAACGTTACCACAATATTTACCAACAAGGCGTGAATCAGATGACGAACCATCGAACACCTTCAGAAAATCATACCTGCACAGTGATGATCTTTCTAAACTAAAAACTTTAAATGTTAGCCGAATTTTGGTATCTGGTCTAGTTTTAATTCTGTATTCGCACAATAAATTATTAAGGTATGCTCCATTATAAGAAGGCGAAACAATTTCCCCTCTATCAGTAGTAAAGAAACCTCCACATCCAGGAATACCTTCAATTGGGGCGTAAACTATTTGAAATCCCTTACCATTACTTGTAGCATCTGAATGAAAATGTATAAGCATTTCCGAACTTGATGATTGTAGCGGCACCGGTTGGGTAGAATTACAATATTTATTAATGAGTGGATCGCTCCTATGTTCACCGTCATATATAGCTACATAGTCAAAACTACAATTGGCATGTGCTTCTATATCGAGTTGGAAAAAATGTAATTCTATTCTTTTACCAAGTGTCGTTTGTAAATGCCAGAAACAGTCACGGTTAGGTGGGTATCTACCAGGCGAACCGGGTGAACTTATTCGTCCATGTTTGCTAGCATCTACTTCTCCTCCACAAACAGGAGGTATGCTTATCCAATGTAAAGCAAATCCACCTCTAGCTATAGAGTGATCTGATCGAAACCAAAAGTATAAATTGTTATGACTCGATATAATGTTACCACCGTTTGGAAAAGTATTTCCACAAAATCTACCGATTAATTGACTCGCCGAACTTCGGCCGTCATGAATTTGTACAAAATCAAAATAACATTCCGAATCTGCTTCCACATCGAATTTACTAAATGTCACGTTAATTACTTTATCAGGTGAAGTATGAATCACCCACGCACATCGGGCGTTATGGTTATACGTTGTATTAGATAAGGGATACACAATACTACCTTCCTCAGAATCAAGAACACCACCACACGGCTGGGAGTGACTTTGACACAGTTCACCAGTATATAAAGCTGAGCACTCACATCTATATCCCTTAGATAATTTATCATCTGGTCTGCAAGTACCTCCATTGAGGCACGGACTACTTGAACAGAAATTGCTGACACTTTCGCAACGAGCTCCGCCATATCCTTGGAGACAGATACAAGTGTAACCACGATTCAACGCATGACAATGTCCGTGTTCACCGCAAGGATTATTTTCACAATTGAGAGTCCTATTGTCAATATTTGCAATATAACATCCTTGAAGACCAACACCATCGCCATCCATTCCGTAAGGACATACACATAGGGCCATTTGAGCACTGGATATAGAATGTTCAATACATCGAGCAGATGGATGGCATCCGCCATGGTTTATTGCACATGATCCTCTCCATACACACATTACTCCATCTCCTTGAAAACCGGGTGGACAGGCACCACAAATGCGGGAACCTATGGTGTTATGGCACGCCACTATGGGATTCTTACTACAACCACCGTTCAGCGTTAAACATTCATCAATATCATGACAAACATACCCATCTCCTTCATAACCAACTGGACACGGTCCACACCGAAATGAACCAGGTAAATTTATACAGCTCACTCTTGGGTTCGTTGAACAACGTGCCGGTTGACCGGAATCGCATTCATTTACATCATTGAGACATGCTACATCGGTACTATTTGATGTCCAACCTTGATTACAAAAGCATTTGATGCCTGCTCCCGTGGTAACGGGAATGCAAGTTCCATGTCCACACATTTCATAATCGCCTCCAGAACAATCCTTAGCTTTTCTAGTACAGTCAAGACCGTACCAACCAGGTTTACAGAGACATTCATAGGATCCAGGTTTGTTAATGCAAGTTGCACCATTTTGACAACCCAAGTCAGTACCTGCGTAGTTACGACATTCATTGACATCTTCATTACAGTCATTCCCTTTCCAGTTCGATGGGCATAAACAGAAATAGCCATTTACTAAATTTAAGCATGTACCACCATTTTCACACGGTTGCGATTGACATTCATTTATATCTTTACTGTTTACTAGCAGTTCCAAAGCTCGTAGCCTGGTCTTCAATTTGGTAAATCTTCGAAACAAGTAGGATATATTAGAGTGCAATTTATTTAAATCCTTAATGGAATTTTCCAGCCCCTCTATTTTGTTCTGTAGATCAAATTGTTTGTCCAAATTTAGTGTCTTAACATTTTCAGTACCTAGAAAGGAAGCACTATTTTTCGTAATATTTTGTAACATGGAGATATCTATATTATCAAAATATACACCGGATTTAGGACCATTCCTTTTCAAGTAGATACTTTTGTCGAATGCTGGTTTTAAAATAAGGTCTCCATTTTCAGTCTTAATTTTGGGTCGGTCATCATTGGTTTCACAATGAATAATTACAATTACGCACAACAATAACACATAGGAATGATGTCCATATAAGGTATACATGGTCTATTCAAGCCGTTGTCGATATTCAAACTACAAAGAGAGATTAATAATTTTACACCCTTCAAATGGGGGCGTATTATCGATAAGGTTAGGGCCATGTGGATATCTGTTTTATGAAAAAATGTCTAGCTTACATAGGTCCGTGGTTTCATTTGAATAAAAAAATTTATTGCATAGAAATCTCTGAGGTTAATGGGTAAGTCAATGTTTGGAAGGCTTCCTATATGTTTATTTGGTAATAAAAATCCTAATATAATTTTTTATAAATAATATTTTCCACATAGCCACACTATACAACCACTTATATTACAAGGATGTTTCTATATGAAATGTTTAGTTTAAAACTCAGCTCTTACTTAGTAATACACCATTTGTAAGTAAAGATTAAACATATATAACATGTATGTATAATAATCTATTACTTATCTAATTTATATAAAATAATATAAACATATATATATATATATATTGTTACTTTGTATGATTTTATATCTTGTTCACGAGGCGTGTATTCTAAACTCATTTGATAAACGACTAGATTCAAGCTATTTTACTATAATAATTATGACTCGTAATTTTTGTGAAAAACTTCTAACACAATTTTTGCAGCGATTTGTCTCAAGTTTAAACTAAATAAGTAAAATAATTATTATGACAGACAAAGATATTTTAAATTCTTCATCATTGAATCAATTTAATTATTTAAGGTGAGTAAGCCCAGTCCATCTTGTTTACACTATTAGTGTATGGCAGATAATAATCAAAGAACTTTATTAAGACATATCGTTAGTAAATTAGCGAATGGCCACGTGGTAGCAATCTGGACAGCACGTGGCAGCGTGGATGTCGCTGGAGCTGAATGGAAGGCCTGTTCACTCCACATTTGATACGCACATGCTCAGCTTATCTTAGCACATGGCCTAAGCATATGCAGTTTCGCGAGTGATACACCCAAATCTACATCAAGCATAGTATGTAGTATTAGAATCATATATTTTAGTAAACACTGCCCTTAAACAAAACACATAATTAACATTTATGTGTTAAAAACACAATATATAAACTAACAAGCAAGCAGATACTTCATATATATTATTTTTAATAGTAATAACAGTAATGTCGTGCACAATGCGTAATGGTTTTGATATTGCAAAGCATTTATCATATTATGCAAACAGAACACGGTCCGGCGTCGTCCGCCGGATATCACAAGTACTATTATTTAGCAGAAGGCTTTAAGGATTCATTAATATTCGTAACTATATGTAATAACTTACGGCAGAAATTAACATCTCAATACTAATTTTTACAACAAAATCTATACATATGAATAACATTTAAGTGTCTGTTTGTGGTTCCAAATTAACAATTATTCACTAAATGCATATGTACATATATACGGTACTTACATAAAATATTACGTCTCTCTGTTTGTTCCTGTTAATCTCTGAAAAGACTGGACCAATTTTTACAGCAGTTTCCAGATAGCTGATGTTATAAGGCTTAACTTAGGCTTACTTTAAAAAAAACATATTATGCGCGAAGTCATGGACATGATAGTTTTGCAATAAAATCGGCTTCTTGACTTACGAATATCACTGACCGACCAATCAAATTAATTTAATTAAGTCATCCAGGTTTGCTTTCGATCTCGAATTATTGATTGTTTATTGATTTTGGTTTATCAAAATATACGTATTAAAACAAATGTTAATATATATATAAAGTAATACTACTCATTATTGCACTTTATATTTACAAAAGTTTTTTAAATTATAGAAAAAATATTGATAATCATTTAATATATTTTTATTTTTATTTACAGACCTCTTCAAGATACCTTTTGGTATGAATAAATTTAATTTCTTCGTTTAAAAAAGAATGGTGCAAGTTATAAAATTATTTATAATAAGTTTACATTCATTTCTTAGAATTATCACTTTAAAAGTACTTAGAAAAATTACACTTCATTATCTATATATATATATGAGCGATTTACTATTCACTGACTCATTACAAAGTGTCCGAAACTATTTGTCCGATTAAATTAAAATTTTACATAGTTACATTTTTGTGACGTAGACGTCCACTAAGAACGGATTTTACGGAATTCCTATCCCAACGGATTTCAACTTATTGCATTTCGTTAAGTTTTAAACCTATAGGAGCTATACACTTTACGCCGTTACCATAGCAACGGTTACGATGACAACGGATAATACGACAAAGGTTACCATAGTAACCTAAGTTCATATCCAAATTAATGGTGTGCCCAGCGAAGCGGGAGGGAATAAGGTAGTAAATAGATATACGACAAAACTACAAATATAAAAAAAGTATAAAAAGATAAAAAAAATACAGAGAAAAGGAATCATACAATTTATATTGCATTGAAATGTATGTATAATAAAATTATATATTTCCGTTAAATACTTTAATTTATTTAATAAAAATATATTTTATTCTCTTTAAGTCGAATATAAAAATACTACACGCATGGTTAGTGCTTTTTACAATTTACGACACTATATTAATACTTAAAAACGTATTATATGACGATTACTCAAGATTTAAAATTTAATTAAAATAATTATGGACATATTTAATTAGATTTTTATTTTTAAATTCGATTTTTATTTTCATATTACATTTTAAGTGACATTTCGAATGCTTTATACGAATTTTATCATTGTTACTTAATTGGTTATCTACCTCAAGTTTCTTAGTTTTCGGTGCTGGAGTTGATGTACACAAAACTCTAAAATATCTTGAGGTACAGTCACAGACACGGAATTTTCTGAGAAAAAAAACTAGGTGTCAGATAGTCTACAGCCATCTTCTGTGTTAAAAATAGGATGTTTATAATATTAATATCCTCACGAATCATTCTTGATATAAGTGCTCCCAGAGAGAATTTCTTTATTATAGTTTTATTTTAATTAAAAATAATATTTGACTTTACACACTTCACTTTAAAATTACGTGTCTCTTACTGGAAATATTCTCAGTGACATCTGCACTGCAGATATATAACGATTGTCAAAATTCTTGCAACCAAATGTACGTCTATATCTATAAAAAGTTTATTTTGTCTTTTTAGTACAAATTATACAGTTTTACACAAAATGTTTTAAAGTAAAAATCAAAAAAAGATTGTTATAAACCCAATTTTATAGAAAATTAAAAGTAACAATATAAAATTAAATTGACACAGTGAAATCACAAGATTCAGTTACCTGGTTACGACAGATAAACACGTGCAGCTTCGTACCACGTGTGTCAGGAGCTTTTGTGATCATCACAATTGTTGTTATATCTGATTTTATATATACATTTTTATTATTGGTTTATTATTAATAAATCACAATATGTTATATTATATTTAATAATATAATTCATATAAATTCAATGTAATATTTTCTAAGATTTTCTTAATCGGCAAAAACAGTTAAGGAAAATTATATCAATAATATTTAACAAAAGTAAAAGATATTTAGTAATCACGTATTTCTAGTTTAAAAAACAGGTATTAAAATAATAATAATAAACTTCTAATATAAAAATTACAACCATTACGTGGTATGGTTTGAAAAATAATACAACCATATGTCCCTGACTCCTGTGCACAGGGTTGGAATATATTTATTTGTTTTTCAACAAACGGAAGCGAGCTTAACGTAAAAACAAATACAATTGTAATACTTGTCAAATACACATAAAAAAGCTTTTGCAATAATCCTTGGACATTGTAATAATAATAATTATCTTAAGACTCAAACTAAGATATTTCTGTCATTCGAATTAATTGATTAACACTAAACCTACCGACAATTCTTGTATACCTGTTCCTACCGCACGCCGTCAAATTGACCGGTAATTAAAAGTTATTTTATTATATAATGCAGGTAATAATGGAAATAACTAAAAGTAAAGAATGTAGAAAATATTATATGCATATTCTAAGAATTGTCATGTTGTTTGATAACGATATTATAACGTTTAAAAATGTGTAAGTTTTACAAAAGTTTAAGAACGGTCAATTTGACCGGTACTTGGTAGGTTTAGTGTTAAAAAATATACATATAAATGAAATTGAAACGTCTATTTGTAATTCCATATTAACAACTTTTGTTTACATACATATGAAAGTATATGCGTTACTTACATTAAATCTATTTTTAACACTTTTATCTATCTGTCTGTCTGTTTCATCTGGGTAATCTCTGAAACGGCTGGACCGATTTTGACAGGATTTTCACTATCGGAATAAGGTTGCAAAGACATAATGGACAGATTCAAGGCTAGAAAAGCTTAAAAAAAATTTATAATCATTTAAAAACTGTAATTAATCCAAAGTAGAAACATATTATTAAAGTTTCAAATAGGCTATCGTGTTACAAGAACCACCTATGAATAAGGCTGTTCCTAGAAGACCTAATTATTTTATATAATTGTACAACACTGATTGAATGCTGAAGTGTGGATTGATCCAAAGGTGATATCCTATCGCCGCAAAATCTCATTACTTAGATAGCTACCGGTACTCAACGCACATCTGTCATCAATACACTATCTACGAGGGTATAAAGTTACCTACACTATTAATGTTTATAAAAATACATGCTCATATAACATTTATGAAATAAATGTTATAAAAAAATATATATGTCCAGAAATAATAGAATATCCTGTTAATACTGAGACCTTATAAATATATTAAAATCTTTAAATGCACAGGATATATTCTGTGCATTTAAAGATTTAAAAAAACATAAATGTTTTAAGTACATTTATTATGAGAAAAAGAATAAATTACTTTGTAAATTATTAGGAATCAAGTAAGCAAAGTGATAAGAACCAAATCAAAAGCTGAAATGACTCCAGCGTGATAACAGCACAGCAATCTGCCGCACAGATTTGCTAACAAATGTAAGCTTCCTCACACGTGCACCGGTGGGAACGTTTGCGACGCACATGGCGGAGATAACGACTCGTTTTATGAAATGTTTTACAACTAACGTATAGCTTTCTAAAGAAAGGTGATCACCAAATGTTACGGGCAGTGTGTACATCTCCTAAAACCAGCAATAATCGTAAACTTACTGTATTTCCTTGTTATGGAAATATAATTAAACTGTAACTTCATTGAACAAAAAAGATATGGAAGATTCATTCATTACGAGTGCAGATGTTAAAACCATGATTTAGATTTTCTATTGCATCTACTTTTTTGTTATCATCATTGACTAGTACACATGTTAAATAAGATTAAAATATCTTTAAAAGATTATCAGCTAGCCATATTTGAATGAATGAGTGAATGATCTGGTATACTTTATATTTATGTCTTGTCCATATATTTTACTATTTCATTAAGCTTTCTGAATATCAATATACAAGGTTTAGAAGTACTTCATATAAGACTCATTTTTTCCACTCGTAGCCATGAGTCGTATAAGAGGAAAAATTAGAACACTTTACTATGAGAACAAAATTTTGATAATAGAAGCTGCTTTTTGTTTTTACATAAATTTAGTAACCCGTTATATAAATATATACCACACCAAAGGTCAAATTATTTTCAAAAACCTTCCACATACAATAATTGGATGAATTATTATAAACATGTGTAATTATGAAACCAATTGTGAATGTCAATCTTCATCTGGCCATCTTTACCCACTCAATAAATAATAAGCCATCATTGATTGTACAATTTTTTTAAATCAATTATAAAAGTTTCCCGTCAAAATTATAGAGTTTTGAACGAGAATAATGACTTTATACCCACCATTTTTTATTTTGTGTAGATTTTGTTATATACATACATATATATATATATAGAATTGTCAGTAATACATTTTTTACATTACAAATTCATTATATACATATATAAGTCCAATTATATAAAAACTGACATCGTAATACTCTTAAAATAAGACGCATATAAATGATAGCTTACAACTTAAATGAAACTGAGGTGTCATGGTATGAAAGTGACCTTTTGTGTGAAATGTTTGAACAAAACATTACACATCTGATTACCGGTTCCTTGGTACAAGGTATTATATTAAATTATGCCACTAATAAAAATCTTCACTACAATGTCACCCTTGCTAAGCACGCAATTTTTCAAAACGTCGACCCATCATATTTTATATCGTCAAGCAAGATTGACTTGATCATTTTTGATTAGGGATGTCAAGTTTTTATTATCTATAATAGATTTTTTTTCCTGTTTGTCTATTTTAAGATGGATTATAAATTATTTATGTAGTACCCAATTGAACATGCAATATTTAATTATTTTTAAATCCAAATCAGTAAAACTATTTGCGAATATAAAAAAGTACTTCATTTAATGTACATACCAAGGCATGGTTCTAAATACATGCTTTTTTATATTTTTTTATTTTCTTATAAAGACACATCCCTAACACGGATTGTCTCAAATATATACTATTAACCAAAGCGTGAGTCAATGAATATTTTTACCAAGTCGTTGAACGGGTCCTCCAGATTTGTGACGGACTACGACTTTGATCTTGTTACGCTTGCTCTACGAAAATAAACCTTATCTTATAAGAGTTAAAAACTATTTAAGATCAAACATTATTACTGTACTATCATCAAAGAAATTTGATTTTTAAATCCATAAATCGAAAGTTTAAAATAATTTGTCAAGTACAAATCCGAATAAGACGAAAGTCATCAAAATAATGGAACTAACAAGACACGCGGGACGATATTCCTTTCTTGTCCGTTTCTTATGCAAATATTGACACAGTGTTGCAATCATTAATCAATCAAAACACCGAGGGAGAGGCTTCAATGTATCCAGATGTAAAATGAGAATGTGCAATAGAAATCTTCGTTCAATATATCAATTCATTGATAAACTAATATTTTTATAATCAGACAAAATTATCATTCAATGGACACAATTGTAGTAAGAGTACGAAGTAGCTTTTCTTTAAGCACACTAGAATCTAAACCCCCTCCTCCCCCTTCCCTTAACACTTTTATTCCATTCATTTTTAGCTAGGACATTATTTTTACGAGGTATTTTAAGGAAGAAAGGAAGCGTCTCCGTTTGTACCCCGGCATATATCTGTCTGGATGTCTCACTATTCGCCTACCTAAAAAAAAATATCGTATTTTTTTTATTTTATTCGATAACTACATGAACTTTTTGTGCTTTCACTTGAAAAATATCCTTTAAGTAATTCAAGTAAAAATATGAGTAAAAATAAATGTAGGACCGATCAGTAAACAAAATAATTTTATTATATTCTTAATAACATAATCAATGTAACATGTACATTTTATAATCATTCCGATAATTATAATCACTAACGAATATCTTACAATATCAGGCAATCAATTTTTATGGATAACATATTATGACAAATACTATCTCCAAATGTCCGCACTTGAACAGGCACCTGCGAGTGGAAGTGCGATGAAAATTCACATTTGTACATTTACCAACGGAGACGGTAAAAAATAAACGAACCATATGTGATGCAGATTTCTTGAACGCTATTATAACGCTAATATTTACGATATTTTATTATATATATATATTTATAGTATACATGTACTATTAAAGATAATTAAGGTTTGATTCAGAATTAAAGACAATTATTTAATTCGAATTTGCCAAACGCCGTTTTCGTTTCAGTAAAAGTCAATTAAAATATTTCCAAAATCATTATAATTTGCACCATTTTTATAACACATAACAGCTTTATGATCCAACGAGATGTTACTCTAAATATGAAGAACTTAAACATTCATTAGCCAATATCTCATGCCAGAATCTGTTGATCTTAACACGAGTTTCTAAACGGAAAATAAAACCCTTCAAGCTGATATACGATGTTAAATTAAAAAATGAAGAGTATACATTAAAATAGCTTAAGAGAATGTAAGCGCGCTTATGTTTTACACTATTCGCTTACTTAATTTCAATTTAAGATTGTGTCGTTTATAAAGTTTTTTATGAGTGATAGAATGACCTTCTAGTTATTAAACGCCCTTGTTTGTAATACGGGAACATTTAGTGGATAGTGGCAGTAAAAAGTTAGTTTGTAAGGGCGTTTGCATAAGCAGCTGTGGCAGCTGCGAGTATGTGAAAAGCGGAGCGCTCAGATTCACAGACGCCACGGGGTTAGAGCACTAGTTAGCCAGCACCTTTATAGACATTCATATTACCAAAATTATCGAACTTTGTTAGTCCAACTACTAAATAACTACTTCGTGTTTACTGACATAAATATATATCATTTCCTAAAAAAAGCAATAACAATAGCTAAAAACTAAAAAAATTAATTAGAAAACTCATATAACTCCATCAGAGAATAGCAACACAACATTACATTAAAGTCAGTTTTATTTAACCGTCATATTAAAATGCACAAATAAACCAATGCGTTAACAATAACACCGTATCGCATCATCTACTAGGGTCAGGGATAATTGAAGCCAAAGGTTTGAGGGTTTCTTTCACCAAAAAACCAACATTATAAAACCCTCAAGTTTAAAGTGAATCAAGATATCGTAACCACACCTGGCTTTCACTTGGAATATGTATTTTGTATTTCAAGAACTCTACTGTACTCTACAATAATGACGCTTACCCAGGCTTATTGGTTCCGCATATTGCAAATAAGTTGAATGACTATTGTGCTATTTACTTTCATTGTAATAAACTAATACGGGTAAATTATATTCATAATGGTATAGAAAAAATCATATTTCAAAATCAGTTAACGATCTCTAAATCTCAATTATTATAACAAAATAATAGGTACCTATTTGATTATTTTAACCTTTTTCTTAAATTCAGTTTAAGTTAACCTTATAATACTTAATAAAATATATACCGGAATTGAATTAGTTTTATGGATGGATGGGAATAATAAAAATTTTCTTATAAAGAGATATATATCTGATTTCTAATTATATGATCATGTTTTACATTATCATATTGTAACGCGTTAGTTCCAGCACGGACCCCTTATCTAAAAGCACTTTACGTATCATAATCCAATGTCCATTCATCCCGGCAACGAATGAGCAAAACGAATTCATCTAATAGCCCTATAGTTCCTTTATCGGAGCCGAGTTAAGTGCCAGCACAAAAGAATCAGCTCCCACGCCATGTCACAACACCCTAAGCACAGTGACCATATTACATAGACCCCCAAAAATGTTATTTTATCCACCATATACAGACATAGATGAATTATCAGAGACCAATGTATATTGTGTGTCGGGGTTACGTACCCCGCTATAATAATGATTCAATCCGTGTTGATCCCCAGCGTTCATTATTGTTACGATTGTGGGAGAATCGGCGAAGTTTTTATAAATAAATCTGTGGGAGTTTCGTATTATTCTCGCAATAGAGTCTCTTTGTTCGAAGGCTTGTGTGAAACATTTATAAACACGTATAATAACAATTACTAAAGAATTTGTAATATTGTGAAAAGGTGAAACTCTATAGATATTTATACACTAAGGTTATAAGAATATGTATGTTCGGTAAACTATTACGTGACAATAATTAATGTTCTTGACATAATAATTAAAATAATATTATAAATAAAGTAAATAATATACACATATATTCGAAGACGATGACTAAGACTTCAATACCTAATGTAATAGCTTTTAATACCACCCTCGCCCACATGAAAGGGAAATGTTAACGTGGTCACGTGACCGCCACGTGTCACCCCCCACCCCCGCCCCGTGGATTCATTACGCGATTGGGTATTTGTTCACTGCACGCGCACGCGAGCGGACGTCTGCATTATTAAATGCCTTTTACGCTTATTGCAAATTAATCCCCCCCGCCTACATTGTGATCATGTTATTAATGCTAGTCACGGTTATCAGACGCTTTCATCTTGTGTTTTAACCATAAATCTGTATATAATTATATTTAACACAATAGTATACCTTAATTTTAAAATAAGATCCTAATTAACTTGCTCCAATGTATTAGGGATATTATTATTAAGAAAAAAATCATATCATTTCACTTAATATAAACTTCTTGAAACAAACAAAATATGTGACATAAATATGTAATCTATAAATGAAATATATATTATAGATTGAATTAATATTATAGATTGTAGTATACAATATTGTTTAGTTTTTGTCTTTTTTAAAAGCCAAGAAGTTCAAGATTCATTTCTTATACTAAACCATCGCAATTATCCCGATGACCTGTGACCCAAAGCCTCCACTTCCCACGCGCCCCGATTAAGTTTCACACGGGATCATCACCATTCCCATCAGAAATAATCGTAGTTAAAAATCATTTTATGGTTTCATTAATCGATTTTTATATTAATTTATTATATAAGAACAATTTTAATTGATTAAAGCTTTAAAAATTTTACTTATGTAAATAATATATATAGTATTTTATTTATATCATTTTGCCACTTTGAATTAATAGCAGTGATCATTTTTGTACTTCAAATGGAAGTGGTAGGAGAGCCTATTTTGATATTATTCTTATCGAAATAAGACTTTCTATAACGACACTCGGCAACTTAAAAAAGGCTACGAGGGTTAATACGCGCTCGGCTCTGAAAACCAAACAACAAACTTTTCCATTTTTTTTTTGTGTTTACTATTTCACAAACATTAATATTGTAGTAGTATATAATAATAATTTTCTGTTCGTCGTTGTTTGTTCCACGTCACAGGGATATCGACACGGAGATATGAAGTGCACACGCCGCCACGTGCCGAAAAGCGAGTAATGAGCTGGCACCTGCAAGTTTCGAATTAAGGGATTTCTCGCGCCCTCCCGTGGGAGCGGAGGGCGCACGAATCGAAACTTTGCCCTGTCAATAACGCGGGCAATAACGGTTAGCCAAAGTAACCCGAGCTTTTATGGCTTTAAGGCAGTGCATTATTTATTCGAGTGCTCATTTAGTATTTTCCTATATCGGTAATGGAAAGAAATGTCGTTCTATATGAGACTCTTGAATATAGTACAAGTTATTCTTTAATCAGTCCTTCAAAGTTTATACATATTTCTTATATAAAAATAATGTACTGCATTTTCAAGGAATGATCTTTCTTACTTGATAGAAAACTAGATCATCAATACATTTATATACGAGTATATACATATATATATATATATATATATATACATGTTATTCACATAACTGTCATACATGTTCCTAATTACTTAATATAGAATGCATGGATCCATCGCTTCAATTGAAGAACAAATAGAATATAATAATATTGGGTTGCAATCAATCAGGGTGTATCACGCGATGGGAGCGGCACGCGCCCGGCACTCCCACGACCGGGGGTAACAGGGGGTAACTTTGTAAGCACTCCGCCCCACTTCCATTGCACCTTCATTCAATAACCCCTTAATGAATTCTGGACAAAGGGAGGCTTAAAACTACCTGTTCCATAGTCTCGTGGTAGATTAGTTACGTAATTGCAATAAAATACTTCAATAATACTGCAAATTCAATATATATTTATATCTCTTACCTTATTTACATAAAAGATTAATTTCTATGTCAACAGACAGATACGTGTCCGAAATATGATTAGGGCATCCTGTAGGTAAAAAAAATTCACACTTGAATAATTCAAAAGACAATTTACACCTGCAAGAACAATAATGTGAGAGGAAGAGTTTTTATAACTGCCCTTAACATAAAAACACAACGAATGTCGTCTGCATTTGAGGTGTTTATGTTTTTTTTACTTATTGTTCTTAGTCCGAGGACTCTACCTGTCTGAAACAATGCTGTAACAAATTGCACTGCAAGGTGCTTTAGATGTAAGATTAAGTGTCGACAAAGAATCCTGTACGTGATTTGACAATTAAATTTTGTATATTATTTCTAAGGTACCAGCCCACGTTAACACGTCTGCACCTCTGAAGAAATAATACTACTTTTGGTCCCATATATATTAAATGTAATAAATATCTTCAAAACTTTCAAAATCGTTAAACACACGGTCATTCAGCATACGCAGTGTAATTTTCTGATTTATTTATATATTATACAATCTTACATAAACCTTAGATTTTATTATAATTTATTCAAATATATAATGTCATCATAAAGTATCATATAATTAAATGACATCAAAACGCAATAAACGTTAATAAAACAATTTCATTAATAGTATATTTATTAAATAATCGCCTACACCTTTCAAATGAAGCAATTTACTACCTGAGTTCCTCACTCCGATGGCCAAGGTGACTTTTTGCTTATACTTTTTTACAATCACAGTTATTACGCCCCGGACCTTTGTGTGGCCGAAGTCAGTCTAAAGATAACATGCCGTTACTATCTTTAACAAATGTCAAATAAAAGAAAGAAATCACTCGACAAAGTAAAATAATTTGAAAGTTTGTATTATTTTAGTATGCTATAAATAATATCTTATAATTAGAGCAATTATTTGGCTACTTCAATATTAAATACATATTTTCTAACAATATGAAACAACAAAAGTAATGCTAGGTATATATGAAAGTGAAATTAATTTTAAATAAAAAAATAACTAATCGCTTATCAATCAATTTATACCTGTGTTGAGGTGCTCTTATTTAACACAGCATCCTGTGGAGCGACAAGTGGATGCCGTCACGTACGGTTATTGTTAATATCCCCCCGCCCCCCTTTATCCCCACCCCCATACACGTACAATACATATTCCCATAGGACCTTCACATGATATTTTATCGTTTTATTAGAGATTTTTTTATCAAATAAACTCAAATATGTAACGTTTTATATTTCAATTTTTATAATAATCGCTTTAATTTATTGTTCTGAGAATATTTTTAAAATAGGTTTTTTAATTATTCTATTATAGGTTAAAATATAATTTATTTAATATAAATAGATATTTATCTTAAGCTTAATGAATAATTGTTAAGTTATATAGTTTTTTCTATTGTTTATCCAATATACTTAATCATTTATATTTCTTAACCTAAATAAATAATATTAAATACCCATTTTTAAAAGTTAGATTAAGATATAAATATTCGGATATAGCAAATAACCTGTTTATCTTCAATTAAAATAACTATTACAAGCGCCACTCATCAAGTAATTTCATCAAATATTCATGAGTATATAACACCATCAACGTCCTATCAATTGATGAATTGATATTAGTATGGATTTTTTTTACTTCTATATAGGAACAGGAATAATTAACCGTGATATCAATAACAATGGATATTATTAACAGGTCGCATAGTTCACCAAAAGATTACTGAAATTCGTCTAACACAAATATTGGATAATGGAATAATTAACAACAAAAAGGTTCGAAACAATACAGTACACAGATTGCGTGTCACAAGCGCAACGGCCTTAGACAGGGCCGCCCAGAGCTAGCAGACGCCACCGTCGCACCTCGCAGCGCCATGGGAAAATCAGGCTTCACCGCCCCCTCCGCGCGCCCATTGGTCCGCCCAGCCCGCCCCGCGTCCCACCCGCGCCTATAAATACGACGCCGCTCATCGCATCTCCTCATTCCTCGCTCGCCACTCGCTCGACGTACGCGTGTGTTATTTATATACCAGTGTTCGTGTTTTGTGATCATCACGATGAAAGCCATAACGGCAGTGTGCGCAACCGGAGCGTCTGTACCGGCGATCGCCAGCGGACGGGTGCAAAGACACCGGGATGGAGAGAACGCAGAGATACAGATGTATCTATCGAAATTACAGGACCTAGTACCTTTCATGCCAAAAAACAGAAGGATCTCCAAGCTAGAAGTAATCCAGCACGTAATTGACTACATTTGCGACCTACAGTCTGCTCTGGAAAATCACCCCGCAGTCGGACAGTTCGAAGCCGAGGCGGCTTTGGCGCCTGCGTGTGTATCACCTCCGAAACCGCGTCGCAGGCCTCTCGGACCTCGCCCGGCACCTAACACCATTCTTCCTGCCGACAAAGCAATCCCCTCACATCACTCCAATCACACGGTAAGTCAAAAAAATACCTTATCCTTAATAATTAGTTAGTATTTTACAAAACAAGAATTATTTGTTTTCTAATCGGCGTTTCTCCGATAATTTATTTTATTATATAGTCTCTTAAAATTCTCGATTAACGCTACTCGAATAGACTATTGCATAAAAAGTTAATGAAATCGTTCGTGTCAGTGTTTTTGCGGCGCACACCTGCGTGTTTCGCAAGCGCGGGAAGGTAAAAGTGGAGATGCTGATGTTTTCGCAATCTATGTCGACGCACGATTCACTTTGTAAACAGTATTTATACATTTTGATGTATTTTTTATCGCAATCGATTTAATTGTACGCTTTCAAAACTAAATACAATGATATAAGTACGTTTAACGAGCCAACCGAGAAAATTGATAGACGAAATACGTTTTAGTAAGAATAACAGAAGAGAATAAGTAAATAGGTAACAATCTAGACCGCTACTCGCGCATGCGTGACGACTGTTTTGAATTTCAGCCTTGAAGCGCGGCCACCTGCGCCGGCGCCGCGTAAACGACCGTGTACTGACACATAATCTGAATATTCAAGACATTTGTGCCTCGCTTAGCATTCCGATTGACACCTGCGTATTACTCTATCTCCATGTAATCCAACAATTACCTCTGCATTTCCGCTAGGATTAGATCGTCTAGATTATAAATGCATCGCCTCGCTGAGTTTGATATCGAGCACGGCAGGTGCATCCCGCAGGATTTATTCGAACGCCTTGCGTCTACAAGCCACCGGCGCAATGCCCGCTCGTTAATACTTGGTCGTGGCACGTAAATTTTAATCACTGCCAGTTGTTAGAACTGAGGGAAATGTTTAAACAGGCGTGATTTAAGAGGCAAATGGTGCTGTGTGATATTTACAGTAATGATACTGTCACATATTCAGAGCATCTGTTCAATTTTTAATTTATTGATTTGTTTTCGATCACATAAGTGTGCTTTGCTTAACGTATGGCGCCAAACAGAAAGTTTTTATATTAGAATCGTAATATTTACTAATATAGCGCTTTATGCAGGAACTATCGGAATGTAGTAATAAAACCACATTCCTGAATACAAACGTGAATTATTAAAACAAGGACATCCAACATCGATATGATACTTAACTCGTCTACGCTTTGATTCGATTGGTCGTATAAAAAATTACATATAATAAATAGCCTCGGGTCGATCGTGCCGTGCTGGAATTCCCAGCTCCAGTGCGGGTCGTGAGACGACATTTCACGGCACTATCGAGAGAGGCATCGGACGCTGTGCTACAAACTTTAGTCACGAACAAACAACACGCCGACTATCAGTACAAATGTAGTAAATTATACTTCGCAGCTGACTGCCCTCGGGTCCTCACGACTAGACCTATCGATGTGTCAAGCAATAAAGAATCGGAAATAAACAAGCTTCAAGTTTAATTGCCTCCTAAAAACTAACCTGACAATACTGGAGAGCGTCTTCTTCTTTGTGTAATTTATGACCACAATTGAGAATATTTACGCTTTACGAAAACAATTGCCTTTTTTTATTTTAACAGTAATGAATAGTTAACTATCAATGAACACAAACAAGCGTGTAATCCTCTTCACCCCTCTTATTAAATAACACTCCCCACAATTAGCTGCACAAGTTCTCGCTTATAACTAATGTTTAAAAAATGTTGGATATAATTTTACTTTTCCAATTATCAACCCGCATACCATACTCGGTTTTGAAATGAAGTCAAAGGGCAATTACCAATTTTATGGTGACATTGGAAAGCTAAGCAGATGCTTTTTGAATTTAGATATGTCCAGTTTAGCTCCGAATTGATATCGCACCTACGCCTAACTTTATCGTTCAAGACACTATATTGCCAGGTGTCCACGCCCACGCTGACCACTTGCAGCTTGCCAGCGCCTCTCAATATCTTTGGTTTCTAACTTACGCATAAATTGCGCATGTGAAAGTTTTACGAGTATCTTTACGCGTCTTCTTACTAATAAACGAACTTGTAGACAATACAGCTCCACCGCAAGATGTCTCGGCAACCTCTATCGGTGTGCACACGTGCAATGATTTCGCCGATCGCTCAGATTCCATCGCCTATCGATCGAGGGCATTGTGCGGGTAACGGTCTTTCACAGCTGCGTATGAACACGTGACAGCGCCGGTGGCCGATAGCTAAATAAATGCAACGCACCTATTCATTATCCAGCGACAATGCTCCTCTCATAAAGGGATTTCACGTGTTCAAACGCGAAGTCCCGATCCGTTCGGGACATGTGCTCTCCCTTCGGTATGTCTGTAAATAGGGTATGGCCACGTGCCGTTCAGCTGAGTCGCGGATGTTCACGAACCGTAATCTAACACTAACCGATACTAAGAACAATGAATAAAGATAGTTACAGTTACGGCGCGGTGATAGCCAATTAAAAATATAACCTTTCACCTCAGTTAATGAATTAAAACAATGTCGAAATATACATATGTCGGTGACAGATGGCCGGACGCGGGTGGGATGCCATGCCACACCCGATGCACTGTTGTCATGATCACTAATAATTATTATCATTACACATAATGCGGCGACGAGGGTTTTAATTGACTTCATAAATTAATCAGATCAATATCCATTTACATATAAAACATATTACCAGTAACTAACCATATTTTCTTTTTGTTACAGACGCCAGAAAAAGACCAGACAGACAGATCGATGTCGTGCTAAGTGAATAAGTTTAAAGACATTTAATAATGGACGTCAAATACCTCGAGGTGCTGCACCTTTCAGGTTTAACTGATAGCCCATACGGGTCTTTGTCAGTTCCAGTGACCTTCATCTCACGATGATATCCTAATTGCGATCTCGTTATGATCAATATTTTTATTTAATTATTCGGTGGCATTACGAAGACAATGCAATCCAGACCCGGAGCCACACGGCGGAGTTCGGTTGACTTGTTATGATGTTATGTACAAAGCTTTATTAGTTATTAATATGACGTAAACGTGTTTGTAAATAATGGTTGAGTGGTTTGCGACATCATAATTTTTCTTATAATAAAAAAAAAATAAAACTACGTGGAACAATTCGATAAAAACGCAATAAATATTCATAATATAGAAGGTTCCATATAAAGAGTTTTTTTTTTTGGATTTTATAATTCGCTTTTAGATTTTTAGTTTTAAAACGATGCTTCCATTTATATCAAAGATGTGAATCAATTTAAAGTTGATTTAACTGTATAGTTTTATTTTAAGTTAATAAAATATCATGAGTGATCGTTTGGTTTAGTTGCTCTTATAGATATTATAATTTTTTTTTTAAAAGTACTAAACGTATTATTTCTTTAATTTATCAGACTGCGTTTAGTACATGTAAATAGTGTATTTAAATAAAAAATATTATATAAAAAAAAATTTAGTAAAAAATTAATTATCAAAATATTCGATACACTTTTATTTTATATTTGAATATAAGGTGAAAATGCTTTAATTATCTTATATAATTATGATTTAAAACAGACTGTTATAGTTTTAATTGTAGCGACATCAGACAAGTAATAATATATATATATATATACACACATATATATATATATATATATATATATATATAATTGGACCCATTAAATAGTACGGTACACTTGGCAATGTGACCCAAGGTGTTAAAAAGAGCCGCATTGTTTAATGTGTCTGGTCATAATTCAGGCGGGTCAGTCATAAATCACGTGTTTGGCAGCCCGCTACAACTCGTTGGGCATTCGTTACTTTGTTTGATTCACAAATTGTAAAAAACATCTTTCTCTCTGTATTCACAACTGCACTGATTTTGTATAGTGTATCTATAACAACAGTAAATAAAAAAATATTATTACATATTAATATCTTTTATTGTACAACCCTTAATATATAAATTAATGACACAACGAAAAAGCAAAATGTCATAAGAATTTTGTAGTAGATATAACTAAAAAATTTACCAAATTATAGTTCAAAATTAATATATGTCCTAAAAAAGTATTAATATTAATATTCGAAGGGATACCTTCGGAGGTATTTCCAGATAGATACGACATTGGTACCTTCAAAGGCATATACTCCTGTCTCCAAGGCCGGCAACGCTCTTGAATCTTTGGATGTTGCCAGAGTTCGTGGGCGGTTGTGATCATACATCCACGGTGACCCGCAAGCTCGTTTGCCCTCCTCTAAAATAAAAAAATCTTAGAAATACCAAATACTATTAATCAATAAATACGTAACCCAATATTTATATAATATAAATTATTCGAAACTTCAATAAAAAATATTTTTTCAAATATAAAAATAGTTTGTTTCATCCTTATACTGATTAAAAATGATATGATATAATAAAATTGTGTATTTACAATGTGATAGAATTTTAGAATATTTTATTACTAATATTATTATGTTAAAATATGTTATATAAATATTATTTGATGATTTTACACTGAAAGTAAGAAATGAAAACGGCACCACGCGATTGCATCACCAATTATCACTATAATATTTGATCAGCTGTGCTTGTTAAACTTCTATATCTTCATTATTCTAATATAAACTTTATTTCAATGTAATAAAGTTTATTTTTAATTAATTATTATAATTAATTTGCTTGATACTAATTCTCTATCTTAAGCACTGGGAATAAGTTTCAAAATTAAACAACAGTTTTGCTGTTTCGTAAATTCAGCTTGACGACTTAAACAATACGGGTAATTACCAAAATAAATAATTGAATGCGTAATTAAATTTAACAAAAACAAAAAGTACGCGACCCTGCCAGGATTCGAACCTGGAATCTTCTGATCCGTAGTCAGACGCGTTATCCGTTGCGCCACAGGGCCAATGGGAGTAGTGACAAATTGCTAAACTAGTATTCATTTAAGAGTTTTATTACAAAATAAAATTCTACAAACATATTTTCTTCCTAGCATTCATTTGGGACTTTCATTATGAAAAAATAAAATTTGTAATTCTTCAAAAATATTATAAAATAATATGTCAATTTGAAATAGCAAATAATTACTTAACATACTAATTGTTGTCATCTAATAACACTAAAATTAAAAATATTTTAAATAAATTTTCATAGACATAGAAGAAGTGGAATCTTCATTGAGTTGAGTGATACTGATAAGGTAACTGATAACACTAATGCGATTACACAGGTGTGCCTGTCCTCATTCGACCTTCGTTTAGTACATACTATTTATTGTAATATATTTATTATATATACAAGCAAATTTAACCCAAATTAATACCAAAGTTGTTTTGATCTTATAATATATTTAATATTTTTTTATTTTTCTAAGAATTGCTGCAGGTGTATAAGGAAAAGATACTGAAATTTTCAAATTTAAAGTTATTACGGAAATATTTATTTATTGTTTTTTTATCATATCACAAATTTATGATACAAGTACAGGTGTGTCCAGCAGGTGTTTGCACTGGCAAGTGTGAGCGCACCTAACTGATAAGCACTGATAAGTGGAAAATCCATCGTAACGAACCCACCTAAGTAACGACCGCTATTTACTTATCTTAAATTGAAAAACAATTTACAATAACGATAACCCGTAGAAAAGAAATAATTTTATCCCGTTTTAACATCCAGAGAAAAATGCTATTTATTATTTACTTAGAAGAACGAAGAATTTATTTCAAAGTTTCCTGAAATTTAAATATATTTTTGATTTTCTTACTTCCAACTAAATATTTTGATTATAATATCTTTGATATATAAAAATAAAATTAATATGAATAATTATATTCTCAAATAGTTAATATATTTATTAATTAAAATAAATAAATAAATGTTTTTAAACATTTATATAACATTTAAGTGTTATGAGAATATACTGCATTGTAACAGTAGTATATAAGAATTATCTATACATATAAATTTTGAAGTGTCTGTTTGTAATTCCATTTTAACAGCTTCTCATTTAATGCATATGATAGTATATACTGTACTTACATAAAAAAAAATCTGTGTGTTTGTCTGTTTATTACGACTAATTTGAAACGTCTGGGACGATTTTAACATTACTCACTGGCGGATGATGTTATAAGGAGTAACTTAAGCTTTATAAAACATTCAGCGCAAAGTCGTGGGCACAGCTAGTATTTAATACTACATGTTGCTTATATACTAAGGGCGTCAACAAACCCTCAATTTCGACTCGCTGCGCTCGCGAAATCTCGGGTGCCGTTTGGATATTGAGCGAAGCGAGCCCTGTATATTGACTCATTTTTTCCCATTGACTTCAATGTAATTTTTTGACAATCAAACATTTTCAGTTTTTTGACATGATTAAAAAAATTATTTTTTTGAGGGTTTTTTTCAATTTTTTTTTTTGAAACCATCAACTTATGTGTGTCTTTTTGATTGCAAACTTTCATAAGTTTCTGTCGAGTAGTTTTCGAGCCAATTCGTGACAAAGAAGATGAAAAAGTCTCCAGTAGAACGCTCCGCTCACTTCGTTCGCTTCGCTCAATTATTAATAATTAATTCCAAACACACAAACATATATATATGTGTGCTAAGTGACTATTTAGTCACTGAAATTCTAATAAATATATAGGTATTTATGTAACATGGTTGATGTTTTGCCAACGTAGCATGACGGTCGTCGATTTTCTTGCAAAGTGAAACGCGAACATTGCAAGGAGCCGTGTAAACAAGACAACAAGACAACAAGACAATAAGACAACAAGACGACGTTCATGTTAAGCATGTCCACAATTACTTAAATCATGTATACACAAAAACAAACCTTACTCTATTGATGATAAGGTTTAGTTTATTGTGGTATTAATTACAATGACTGCAACAATGGTGTAACTTAGTCATAAACTAAAACATATAAATTATTTTACATTAAAATGGCTATCAAATTATTATCAGTATAAAATTTTTGATGAAACACGTAATAAAATATGGATAACACCAA